>JASCZW010005340.1:0-322500 GCA_034211315.2 Aedes japonicus
TAACGTCCATTAACAATTTTCATTCCTATTCCCACTCGGTTTTATGCAATAGGAATCATTGAACCTGAGCCCGGTATAGGTTCCATAGAGCTTTCATTTGTATGCTAATTACCAAATGGAACGAAGACCCAGAGCCAACGTGAAATCATCGTTCACTCATGATACCAGTTTAAAGCCGATGAAACAGTGCGCTTTCCCCCGGCCGGAGTTCCAACCTCGTTACCGGACGGTTTTAGGTGTCCATTAGTTCAATGATCTTGATCAAACAGACCAACAAAGCTCGTACATGGTCCGACTTCCCATCTGAATAACTTTGTGAACCCGCTTTTTCTCACTTTCACACCGACAACCCCAGCATTATCGTCTCTGCAATGGTTTACGGTGTCGCATAAAATATGCCTCCTCAGGATCAAGGATTAAAAACACAAGTTGGGACAGTCTGGCGGGAAGTGACATAAAACTTTGCACTCATTGTTGTTTTCTGTTTGTTTTCATAATGTAATGCCTTAATTATGATACGACCGTCCATGGGTTTGATCCAGACCGAACAGCCGATGAGAATTGGAGTCAGTGTGCAAATGTTATGGTCGAGTTGAACCAACCCTCACTGAGAATGGCAGAACACATTTTCACTTAATACACTATTGAGCTGACAATGTTCAGTCTGGGCTACAGCAAGCTATTGGCCGTTGAATTGAAGTAATTGTTGCGTCAGGTTTTGTCAAAGCTCTGGTGACTCTTATTTGCTGATGACTTTAGCAAAATCGATAAATTCAAATTTAAAGCGGGCACGATTTACACTGTGTTAACATAAGATCCCTAGTAGCATTGCCATTACCATCCAGCTTTAATAATTTTTTATTAAAGTTTTATGAATGCCACTAGAAATCAATTTGGTTATATTATGGCAGCAAGAGGGCCAATAGATTTTATATTTTAGTCAAGTTTTTCCAGAAGCGCTCGAAACTCTGAACAATTTTGCTTTAGGTTTTAACTTTTTAAGTTATTGGCATATAATGTTATGAATTAACCTCATTATAGTGAGTCAATGCTTTCCAGGGTGGTTTAATATTCAAGTGTGTTTTTGCAATACTTTTCAAAATGAGTCGATAAATTTAATAGTAGCTGGGTTGCGATCGAAGATTTATTGCAACGATGATAAACAGCAATGATATTTTATGGTAGACTCTGCCACAAAAGCACGCTGACTCTGACAATTCTATTAAAAACAAATATAAAAGTCAATTAAAGAAGTCGAGTTGAGCAAGAGTGCGCTTGTTTTTGCGGTGTTTTTCACTCTATGTTTTTTTTTTGAATCACACCTAATTTTATTATACTTTTATTTATTTTATTTTATTTTATATTTTTATTATATTTTTACAATGCTGTCCCAAAGTTATTATTGCAAGTATTTTCCGAAGAAGATATTATCCAATATGCGGACAGGTGTCAATATTCATTTTAAAGAAGATTTATGAGACGTGTTATTATCTAGTTATCATCAACTAATTCTTTGCCAGCAATATTTATTTAAGCATTTAACATTCAAAGGTTGCATGGATATGTAATGATCGACCTCACTTCATCGAACTTATCTCGAAGTTCTCTGACCTTTTCGTAAATTTTTCAGCATCTAGGTTTTCAATTTAATTTTTGTAGGAGTTTTATTTGCTTCTTTGATATATTGATAAACTTCTTCATTCATTTTATACTTCTCTGATACACTTCAGGGAAGTTTTCACACCAATCAAATCTCTCAAACGAGATGAGATGTTAACCAAGGAGCTGTAATTTGTGTTTGTGTGCTAGCTGCGATGTACGATGCGAACGGTTTGAAGATGGGATTAACCACATTTTATGATGGTGTCATGAGCAATGAATATCATTATGCTCATATGAATGGTTTTTCTATAGACTGCTTCATTGGTTCATATCTTGAATTTCATTTTCCTCTGTCCTGATCTTTTGAAAAGCTCTTTGCCAAAATTTTGGAAAGTTTTCTCATGATTTTCTTGGCCGTTACTGCTGGTTTTCTTTAAATAACCTTCCAGAAACATTTGGTAAGTTTTTCTCTAAACTAATGTACTTTCTAAGCTTCTAAAAAGTGCCATCCTGAACTGTGAGGAAAATTGGTCTAAAACTTTTTGAAAAATCTTCTTAAGTTTGTTGGAAGTTTCTTCCAGATCTTCTGAGAAGTTCTCTTCTGAATTTAAGAGAAGTTTACTTGTGAAATTTGGAGAAATTTTTTCCTGAATTTATCTGAAGTTTGGTATCTCTCTGGGAATTTTTTTTTTAAATTTCTGGAAGTTTTTTCCTGAGCTAATTCTTTCAAAACTTCTGATAAATCTCATTTGAACTTCAAGAAAAGTTATATGCAAACTTTGTGGAAGATCTATTAAAAATCTCTAAGAAAATACCCTTAAATTTGTAGGAAGTTTCTTCTTGAACTCTTGAAAATTCCCGTCTTAACTTTGGAAAGTTTTCTCCTTATCTTCGGGAATGTTTGTTTCTGAAATTCTGAGAAACTCTTGCTCAAACTCATAGAAAGTACCCCCATTTTGACTTCCAAACATCGGGGAAGCACTATAGTAATTCTGGAAAGTTACAACTAAACTTTTGGGAAGTTTCTTCCGGAAGTCCTTTCCTGATCTTTAGAGAAGTTCTCTCCTAAACTTCTAAGACAAATGGTCTTAAGCTTTGTGAAAGTTCGTTCCTGATTTTTTTGAGAAATTCTTGGTAGTGTACTCCACGATTAGTTTCTTCCTGAAATTCAGGACCAATTTTTCCTGAACTTCTGGCAAGTTCAATATTGAATTGCTAGGACCTCTGGAAAGTACCAAACATCTACAAAGTCCACTTCGCTTAACTTCTTCCAGAAGCTCTAAAAAGTCCTCTCCTGATTTACGAGGAAGTTCTCTCCTGAACTTCTGTGAAGTATGAACTTGAACTTTGGAGAGGTTTTAGAATATTTTGCTTGAACTACAACCATGCTGCCCTGGAAACTCAAACTCTAATGAGTATCAAGTAACGAGTAGTCATAGAAGCATAAGGCGTTGGTTTGTTCATCACCCTTGAATTTGACATCTGAGATATTCAAAACATATGAAATTCATCCACACTGACTCGAGATGCTTTTCATTGCGTATGATAGTAAGTGAGAAAAACAGACTCTGCTCCCTATGCTTCTGAGGAGTTTCTGCCTGTCCTATGGAGTTGTTCAATGAAGTCTAGAAAGTATCTTCCTAAAACTCTGGAAAGTCTTCTTGTGAACTTTCTAGGATGTGCCCTGAACTTTGAGTAGTTTATTTCTATACAAAAAGAATCAAGGACTCGAGGGTTCATTTTCAAATCCCTAGACCAAACGTACTTAAATCATGAATTTAGAAGACCTATAAAAAAAAATCAAAGTTCTAAGATTAATTTAAAAAAACTCATCACTTTAACCAATGCACTATGATCCAGATCACGAGTTTACGAGGAAACATAGTCCCAGTGCCTAAACATGAAACTTTACAGCAAAGTGATGTTCTACAATATGGTTTGTATATCAAGGTCCATTTTTTATGTTAATTAAAATTAGGGTGGTCCTCATTTTCACGGATATACAAAACTAACTTTTTATTTGTAGAAATAGACGTTTATACCCTCAAGCAAAGTTGAAGCGCAAAAAATTCATGCAATTTTCATATATAATTCTTTTTGTAGCTTAAAAATTGACCGATTTAGAGCAAAATTACCTCATCAACTCAGGGTGTACCATAAAAAAAATGTTTTTTTTTTTGCCCGTACTTTTTTATATCAATTCCCACCATTAAGTTGTGTTCCAACGAGTTTTAGAACTTTTAAAGTTAAAGGTTTTCAAATTTTGCCACTAGCTTCAATCAATCAATAGTTATTGAAGTTTTTCTTAAAAAAATACTCCCTTTTCAAATCATGATTTTTATGATTGGGGCAAACACAAAAAATAATAAGAGACAAAATTTGAAAGGACAATTTATATTGTCCTAGAGATATGTTAATTCTAAATCTTAAGAAAATTACATTTGAATCTGGGATGGTTTAAGAAAAAAAACTTCAATAGCTATTGATTGGTTCAATAACTATTGATTGGACTTGAAATTTTTCAAAAGGTCATTAAAATATTACACTATTCTGGACTTTTATCAATTTGGCTCTCATTTTTTTTTCAGTCGAAGTGTGTAGTGGAGAAGACTTCTCTAAAGTTTGGAATTTTCCCGAGGTTTTTGAGTTCTTCCCAGAAATTCAAGATTGAACTTTCCAGAAGCTAAAAAGAAAAAAAAATCCCCAAATTTCAGACGCGTGCTAACCAGGAAAGCCGCTACCTATAATTTCTCAAAAATCAGGAAAAAAATCCTCAATACGACGCGTCATAGAAGTTGAGGAAAGAACTTCTCTCAAGTTCAGGAAATAACTTCCCAGAAGTTCCGGAAGAAATTTCTCGAAATGTTGGTTGGAACTTTCCAAACGTGCTAGGCAGCTTTTCCAAACCTCAGAGGAGAACATTTTAACATTTTAGAATAAGGATTTCTCAAAATTCGTTAGAGAGAAAAAAATAAAACTTTCCAGGAACATTGGGGGTACTTCCTTCTAATTTGAGCACGAACTTTCCACCAGTTCCGAAACAAACTTCCCCAAAGTTCTGGAGAAAACATCCCAAATGTTCAAAAGAGAAGAAACTTGAAGAACAATTTAAAGGAAATTTTCCTTTAAATTTTAGAGACGGCTTTCCCAAAGTTTTAGTAAAATTTTCCTCGCAGTTTTGGATGGGACCAATCAAAAGTTTGGAAAGTTAAAACTCAAGAAAAAACTTCCCCGAATATTAGGAAAAAAACAAACTACCAGAGAAGGTACCTGTTAGGATCAAGAAGGAATTTTTCAAAAAAAAAAACAGTGAAGAACTCCTCAGAATTTCACAAGAAGACTTTTCAGAAGTTGCGTTGAGACCAAAAGTTTATTTGGAACTACCCAGAAGTACTAGAGAGCTTCCCTTAAGTTCCGAATCGAACATTCCAGCTTTGCAGAATGAAATTTCTCGAAGTTCATGATATCCCAGAAGTTATGGTAGATACTTTTGATAAAATCAGAAAGAAACTTTCCAGGAGTATAGGGGAAACTTTCTAGTAGTTCAAGCTGGAATTTCTCAGCAATTCAGAAACAAACTTTCCTGAAGTTCAGGAGAATACTTCCCTGAAGTTTAGAAGAGATTATTTCGGCAGTTCAGAAAAGAACTTCCCAGAAGCTCACCTAATCTAATCTAATCTCGTCTCACAATAACGCAACCAATTCTTGAAGGCATCCTGGAATATGATGGTTTCTTGAATACATCATTTTTCTTGTCATCAGCCAGGCCAACTGCGTAGTATGTGCCGCAGGGAGGATTCCAAGAACTAGAGAGATTCCAGAAACATCTAAAATCCACAAAGATCTTCTACTCTGAATCAAGGGAAGAAAGAAAGCGTGGACCTCCCGTACTAAACGCTTCCATGTAGAGTTAAACAGTGTGATAATTTGTACTTTATCGTTGGGAGCATAGATGTCAAAAAGATTAGTTTATGCTCCTTTTGCCTGTGGGTGAACTTTTGGCATTTGAACCAAAAGCCTGGCAATAATTACCAAGGTTATAGCGCCTTATCTCGCTTAAAATTGGACTCGAAAAAATGCGACACTTTGTATTGGGTGTTACTTTTTAGCACGTGGGTATAAATTGATGAAACTTTGAGTAATACTAGCTTAAAATTTAATGTTTATGTGTGCAAAATGCTATCGTGATTTTTTAAGTAGTTTTCAAGATGCATTCGAAACAAGAAGAGCTACGCCAGCAAATTTTGGGCGCAGTGATCGATAATCCTGGTCAGTCGCACAGATGTATCGGCAAAAGGCTTGGAATCCACCACCAACAACAACAACAACAACAACAACAACAACCATTCCACCGTGTCCCGCCTTGTGAAGATGTTCCAGGAAACGAAGACTATCGAGCCGCTTCCAGCGCACCGAAAATCGAAAACGGAATACCAAGAGTAGGCGCGGAAGATAAGGCAGTACTTTAAGAATAACCCGAATCTTGCCACCCAAGATGTGGCCAAAAAGGTAAATTCGTCGAAGTGGTTTGTCCAGCAGACCATGAAGCGGGCTGGGCTACGTGTTTTTAAGGTCAGGAAGGCGCCAATCCGGACTGACAAGCAAAACACATACAAACGGAAGCTGTACCGTGAGTGGCTGGTCAAGGCAGGACGATGGCAAGGACGACAAGACACATATCAAGGCGGGCAACAAAAAAATCCGCGGCCTCAAATTTTTTTGTCGGTATGTCCCGCATGGAGGTTCCGGAAAAGTTTCGGAAGAGAAAGATGGACAAATTCGCGAAGAAGTACCAGCAAGCCGTTCGTTACAACCGGCACCATAAACAGGCAGATTTATCGTGAGGAATGTTTGCAGAAGCGCTAGCAGCCCTTCCTCCGCTCTCACCATGGTCCCACGCTATTCTGGCCGAAAGAATAGAACTTCTCAGAAGCCCAGGATGAAACTTCTAACAACTTAAGAAGATTTTCCAAGAAATTCTGGAGTGTATTTTCAAAAAGTTTTGCAAAAACTTTCCTCGTAGTTTTGTATGGGACCTATCAGAAATTTAGAAAGTAGCTATGTTCCGGAAAAAACTCACCAAATTTTTCTGGATGGTGAGGTTGAGTACTTAAATGTGAATGTCGAAGAAAATAAGGAGTGGCTGCCAAGAAGTTGAGGATGAGGAATTTCGCCTGAAGTTCAGGAAGAAATTTCCCCGAATTTTAGCAAAGAGCCTTGCAGAAGATCAGCAGAGAGTTTCCCTGAAATTTAGGAGATAATCACTGACTAACCGAAGAAGCAGTTCAAACAAAAATCATTCATATGACCATAATGATATTGATGATCATAAGTGATGATGACACCGTATTAAAATATGGTACGCACCATCTTCCCAACTGTTCACGTCATACTATGAGGACACACAGTCATGCAGGAATTACAATTCCTTACTTTCCACCTCACCTTGTTTGGAAGATTTGATCAGTGAGAAAGTTTTCCTGAAGTTTAGCTGAGAAGCATAAAAAATTGAAGAAGTTTTTCAATATATCCACAAAGTCTTCGAGAATGCTTCCAAAGTTCAGAGAATCTATATATCTGTATAAAATGAACCGAATCTATAAATACAAAAATAAACTCGAATACTACTCAACCGATCAGCGTGAAAATTAATGGAGGGGTTTTTAGCGCGGGGAAGGTTCTTGTGATCTCCCTTCCCTGAGAAGGGGGCTCCCATACAAATAAAACACAAATGTATATATCGAAAATGACATCCCTTCGACTTAATCTACAAAAAATAATCCGTTTTATAATGTATGTAACGGAAGAAGCACTCTGTTATTCATTGTAACACAATAGTTATTGTTGAATAAAAAAAAGTCTGTTTAATCTATCAATTGAAAACTTAATTGTGGTTTTAAAATACAAAACTGGAAAGAACGTTACAGGGCAAAAAAAACCTTATAAAATTGTCATCTATGCGAATGCTTGAAGCTTCAGTGTCACTTTAAAAATATGAAACAATAGTGTAAGGTTGCATATAATACTAGAAATAGATGCAGACACGTTAACATAATCACACAAATAGCGAAAATGACATAACTCGCTCTCTAATAACGTATTTTCGTTGCAAGAAGTCTAATTTTCTAAAAAAAATTACATATTTTTATAGACATTCCCAGACATTTTAAATTTTTATCACAGACATTGATAAAAAAATATCTGACATCCCTGATGCTGGCTCTTTGCTCCGCTCAGCTCCATTACATCCAACGGATGAGAAATGTTCGAAGGTGTACCCTTTTTATATCGTTCAATGCTGCATATGATACCGTCTTTGCTCACATAAAAAATCTGTGATAGGAAAGTACTATGCACTTAGTATATAAAGGGTGTATTCGATAAAAATGGCACACAGAAAATCTTCTGTAACTTTTGAATCGTATGAGTAAAAAACCTAGAAATTTGAGTAGATCTTATCCATAGTGTATTATTTACATCTGCCAAGTTTCATAGCTATACATTCAGTAGTTCCAGTCATGTCGTCGAAACAAGAAATTGTCCGTGAGAAAATTTTGTGAACTCACAATCAAAATCCAGGGGCGTCCCACCGGTGGATTGCTAAAAGGCTTGGAATTGCCAATACAACTGTGTCTCGTGTAATAAGAACCTTCAAGGAGCGTCTGAGTGTCCAAAGGAAGGAAGGGAGTGGTCGTAAAAGTGGTCCAATGGACAGTGAAATGGCCAGGAAAGTCGTACAACAATTCAAGAACCGTCCAAACATGTCAATTCGAGATGTCGCTAAAAAGTCTCAGGTGTCAGTCGGTTTTGTGCAGAAAACCATGAAGCGTGCTGGGTTACATGTTTACAAAGTGCAAAAAGCCCCAAACCGGAATGAAAAACATAACATCACTGCGAAAACCCGCGCCCGGAAACTTTACACGAAGCTGCTCACCAAATCCGGTTGCATCGTGATGGATGACGAAACATACGTCAAGGCCGACTTCCGTCAACTTCCAGGGCAAGAATATTTCGTTGCCAAGTCGAAGTTCTATGTTCCGGAGGATGTTCGAAAGAAGAAACTATAGAAATTTGCAAAGAAGTTTCTAATCTGGCAGGCGATTTGCGGATGTGGTGAAATAAGTGCTCCCTTCATCACTTCCGGAACAATAAACGGTGCGATTTACACGGAAGATTGCCTTAAGAAGCGTCTCTTGCCATTCATTAAGAAGCACAAAGGATCAACTCTGTTTTGGCCTGATCTAGCATCCTGCCACTACGCTCGAAACGTATTGGAGTGGTACCGAGCCAACGGAGTCAATTTTGTGCCAAAGGATATGAACCCACCAAATTCACCGGAACTTCGTTCAATTGAAAAATTCTGGGCAATTATTACCGGAACTTCGCAACCATCCCAAAACTATAAAAACAGAGCTAGAATAGAAGAAAATTTGGGTAAAAACAACAAAAACACTAGGAAAATCGGTTGTACAAAATTTGATGGGTGGAGTGAAAAGGAAGGTGCGGGCATTCGGGATGGGACATGAAATTGAATAAAGCAAATGTTGTAAATCAAATTAGTAGTTCTTCATTCCCTGAAAATTTCAAGAAAATCCGATAATCAGTTTAATTTTGATGAGTATATATGTGTGTGCCATTTTTATCGAATACACCCTTTAAAGCCTGCAAAACGAAATTATACGACATTACCATTTATTTTCGTCATTTTCAATGATTTAAACTGTTAACGAATAGATTTGTATGTAAACATATTGACCATCTATCGAGCATTTATTAAGTTATAAGCGTAAAATTAGAAACGATATTTCGAGACGGTAGCATATTTTTGGATTTGCTATCAACATCCTACCCTTGCCATAAGACGTAGTCTACGTCAAAAAACTAAATTTCTTCAAACTGTGCTAACTTAACGCGGCAATGGGATAAAATATATTTCTTTTAATGAAAATATTCGTGTATGGGCCAAGTAACGTAGCGCTTCTGTCACTGTACTGCTCTGGTTCACGATCACCTTTGACTATCACAATGTACTTTATTATATAAATGAAAATAATAAGAAAAAACGTCTTCTTCTTCTTCTTCTCTCTGGCTGGGATCAGCATCTGCCAATCACTCATAATGAGCTGATAGCTCAAACAATATGCCCAGCAGTTTATTTATCGTATGGTTGTCCACACCCGTCACTGAAACCACGCAGTCGTGTTTCGAGGTTGACGTTTCTTTTTGTTGCTCAAATGTTTAGTTTACAGAGTTTTACAATTTGCACTGCTTTCTTCAACAAGATAACATCCTTTTGTTTTAATACATCAGTCAAGTTTAACAACATACACCTAAAAGTTGAAATTGTAGCAAAAAATGCAATTGCAGTTTTTGCAATCATATCTTGAGAAATCCTCATGATTCTGATAAGGCAATTTTGCCCATCATGATCCACAAAGCTTTTTATGGTATAAACAAAGCCATGCAAGTGTGTGCAAGCGGTTATCGCTGTGTGCCTAGTGCCTCGATAGTCGCAGCAACCGTTGGGTTTTGTTGAACGGTCACCAACTTCTCAATATGGGTGAGACAATGGCACAGAACGCCGCTACGCCGTTTGCCACTGTTGCTATTCCGCTGTCAAGTGTTCTATTTTTATTTTCACTCGTCATCACACTCCCATCTCCCTCTCAGGTAACCATGCGTTTTATGAAATAAACGAAGCCATGTAAGTGTGTGCGACCGATATTGGGTTCATTGTTGTAACGTTGAGTGCCTCGACAACCGAAGCAACTGTAGGGCTTTTATTCCGTTCACCTCAACTTGTTATGGTGACTGGATGGTTACTATATGGAGTCGTCATGCTGACGGTCGCGGTTCGATTGTCGGTAGCGGATTGCGATCTTTTTTTTGTGTGCCATTGAGTTTACTACTACCAATCAACTGCACAACCTCACGCACACATTGAATTTTTCTAATCGAATTAATGTGTTGCTTTTTTGCCCACGACCAATGTTGCATTTTTTCTCCAAGTTACGATCCATTACGAGAAATGAAACCAAATCATGCGAAATTGCATTATAATCTTGCTTTTTTATTTTGGGTGTACCATCAAAGCTGAAAAACAACACACAAATTTGAAGAAATTGACATGATAACACGTCCACATCTAGCCAAAGCCTACTTCGAAATGTTGAATCCAGAAATCCGTTTTTTCAGCAGTCTGTGTGTCGTTTATTGATATTGAGCGTAAAAATCGATGTAAATCTGACAACGTACGTTAAAATAGTACAACCAAGTTGGATTCTATTTTCCAATAAAGTATACATTCCCATGCATTCCGCTTCAGTCGAATGGAATGCTATGCACCTGAAATTCTTTCTAGCGCATCACAAGTGCTTCCGGAAACCTGTCGTTTTTTGCATTTGAGACAGACTTGCATTGCAGAGCGAATCGTCCGAAATCCTCGCTTTATTTTCATCTCAGGCGGTGGAGAACATCGATTCGACGGATTCGATTACCGTTGGTCGGATTATCTTTCTCTCGCAGTCTGCCCGATTCTGTCCATATCTATCACCGGTCAAGTCAATAACTTACCCTTTCAATTATAGAGCAATAAATACCGGGGAAAAACATCATCGACAATCGCTTGAGGATATAGTGCACTTGATTTTTCTCGCATTTGCTCCATTCTCAAGTTAACAAGTCGGCACCCAGTCGATTCGAACTTCTTCAACATTGACTGAAAGGTATTTAAAGAAAAAAAAAAGGTAGTTGCAGGTTGAAAAAAAAATATCAAAGAAACCCTCAAAGAGAGAGAGAAGCACATTCTCATAGTCGCAACGCTATGCTTGCTTCGAAAACTGACCTTACAAGCGATTGGAAAAAAGAGATCTGTTAAATCAAAAATCATTAAGAGCACAAAAGACCCACGGAATTTGAACGGAACCATCATCCGATTTTGATATTAAAAGGACCATGAGCCGATTATTTCTCTTGAAAGCAGCTTGAAAGAAGTCATTTTGGACTAAAAACTGGATTCTAAGGAAGAGAAAAAAAACTCTTAGCGCTTTGTTAAATTTAAATAAAAAAAAAAATGATTTCCTTTTACTCCAATGCTCGTGATTTTCCACCTCGCCCCAGTCTCTTTTGTTGCCGTTTCGCAGTCACGAGATGGTTCGATTTTTTTTTCTCCAATCTCTATCTTCAATTCACTTAGATTGGACGCATTTGTTCCTTATGGATGCAACAATGGTGGTAATGCGGATGGAAATATTACACAGGATGATGGAAAAAAGAACCGAAGAACGGGGTCGGAGCAAATTTCCCTTCAATTACTCGACCCTAGATTCGGCTGGATCAAATCCCAGAATAAGATGATGGAAAATGGGCAAAGGGTACAGATCGTCGATTACTTTAAATGTTCAGTTAATGCATTGTTTTGGAGGAAAATTACTGAAAATTCAGTATCTTTAAGCTAGTTATAAAAAACTAAAGACGGTGTAATTTATTATATGATATCTAGATTTTCTAGACTTTCAATGTTTCTAATACACTGAACATTACTGAACAAGGTAGGACTAACAAATCTATCCGTTGTTTTCTGAAACGAAACTGAGTTGTATTTTTAAAGAAACTACCTCCGTATATAATGCCACACGCGCAACTGTCCCAAGCAGGGGTGCCAGATATCTTTTTCAAATGTCTGCGATAAAAATTTGAAATGTCTGGGAATGTCTAAAAATGCCTGTAAATTTGTTTTTGCAGAATTATACTTCTTTCAACGAAAAAACGTGATAAGAGAGCGGGTTATGTCATTTTCTAAATATGAAAGATTTTTTATTGTGTATAGGACGAATCTTACAATGGAAGATTATCTCCTGTTTTACTTTTTTTAATTTTTCACTGCGCAATTCTAAAACGTAGCAGTGCAGGGTACGATACTCAACAAATAATGGAATGAAAAACGTAGAGGTGATTGGAATATAAATTACAAAGAGAGAGAAAGAGAGAGAGAGAGAGAAAGAAAGAGAGAGAGAGAGAGAGAGAGAGAGAGAGAGAGAGAGAAAGAGTAATCAAAGAGAATCTCTCAAAGTAAGATTGGCCCTAATGAAAAAAGTCCCTAGATATGTGTCATTATGTAAACATTCCTGCATCTGTTTCTTGGATAATATGCAATTTTACACTTTTCTTGTATATTTTTGAAGCATTTTGAAGCATAGATGACACAGTTTTCTATAGTTTTAATAAATTCAACAGATTGTTCTTTATCAAAAATATCCATTGAATTTCAAAAATTTGCAGATTCAATTTTTCGTTACATAAAATATAACATGCTGATCCCCACCAGTATGTGCCTGATCGGATACTACCGTTCAAATGCCCTCTGCTCGTTTTCAATCTTGTATCTTTCAATTTCAAAGCCTGCCGTTGCCCTATACGGAACTATCAATACACTTTTATCTTCATGTCTATTTGTTCTAGCAATAAAATTACTGTCTGCTCCTAGCGCTTCGCATGGAGATGAGAAATTATCTGCTTCTGAAAACTTCATCATAGTTGTATTTGTGAGTTTATTCGTATTTTGATACGGAGGCATATATTTTTTTAAAGCTTGTATTTATGGTTCCCTTACTTATGCTGGCCCAACATCCTATTTTCATCGTGTGCTTCCATTACTATTATTTTTTTACGGCTGGCCTGTAGTGCCTGCACTAGGCCTCTGTCTCGCCGGAGGACCATTATGCACAGCTCTGTTTAGAGTTCCACGCTGGCACGAGGACGATGATCGGCCGCCTCTGACATGGAGAACAGACGCTCAGGTTGGTGAAGGCCTGGACTTTTACCCATATATCGGGGTGACTCGCTTTGACAGGACTGCTTTCGAATATTTGTGGGATTTTGGATGAAACTCAACAGACTTCAGCACCTGCTAACCCCTCAACACCCCCCCCCACCCTCCCAACATCCTAGGCAGCCCCCATTGCCTGTTCGGGGATGCTTATTTCATTCGCATCTACCCTCCATATCTGTAGGCCCGCCCGGTGGATTGAACTCAGCTCCACCAGTCTCCACCTAATGAACGGATTACCCGGGTACTTATTGTTTTATTGAAAGATAGAATAGTTGCTTATTGGTTAAAAAAGTCATCAACCTATTTTTTACGGTTAAGTTCTCAAATATGATTTGTATTGCTGTGAAATTTGATTTTCTTTTGTAAATTATTGAAAATATTACAAACGCTTTGACAGTGATTTTTATGGTGAGCAGTGAAGGTTATTGAATTGTTTTGTGGTATGAAGATGCATGGATAAGAAAATTGTATTTATAAACCCCATCTCTTGTGCATGGTATCGACCACTATCATAAGTAGAGACTTCATGTTTCCCTCGGAAAGTTTAAACGTTGTTACAGAAATTCGAATTATTTTTTTTAATGTGCCATGTGTATCGAAAATTCAAATCCATTACCAAACTTGAGCGGATGGAACATTCCTGGGTTGCAACCAACAACAGCTAAACATGGCATGAAGAAAGTCACAGCGCGCCGACGTCATAGAACATAGGTGATTGGCTGAAGGCTTGAAGGACTCGCAGTGAGCGGCCATCGAGGAGTTTGAATCAGGCGAGCGTGTAGATCAGACGTGCTACAAAACATTGCGGTCGCTAAGTAGCTAAGGAAAAGAGCGAGCCTTCTGATTGGCGAGATGAGACCCGCCATTACATGCTACGGTTTGGGCATCGGGTAAGGTGTCCGCTACTGTTTCTCTGGCGCTCTCGAGCAGTGAGCCCTAATCGTCAAGGAGGAATTCCCTTCTCGGTTCGACAAAACTATAGTCAAGGACGCCAACATTCCAACCCATCGACAACCGCCATCCTACAGTCCGTCGTCACCGCCAGTTCGCCATCTTTCCATCACAACAAGTCAGCCATCACTGGATGCGCATTGAAGCCTCGAGCGGTCGTCGGAGTCCAGTAAATCTGTAAGGTACGTGCCGGCAATCTCGTGTACAAATGAATACACCAGAAGAAACGTTATTCCCTTGAGTTTTAAATAATTTCAAACATCGAGCGCCTCTTTCTTTTCGCGAAGCTCCTCCGAATGCCGAGTAGTGCGCCGACTCTTCGTTCCCTCAAGAATGACTACTTTAAAAATAAATTATACCTTCGCTATCTAAAATATTTCAACAAGGCTATCCTTTGGCTAGGAGAATATCCTTTTTTGAAATTTAAAAAATATTTCAAATGCCTGTAAGAGTCTGCTCTATAAATTAAATGTCTGCTAAATGTCTGCATCGTTAAAAAAGTCGGCAACACAAATAAAAACTCTACAAATTTACAGACATGTCTGTGAATATGGCATTCCTGGTCCCAAGCACTAAGCATTTGTTGACAAAGAAAGAACATTCATTCATTCTACGAAAACAATACAAAGAGCTACGAGTAATTTGTTACCTATAAAAAAGAAACGTCTCTCTGGTGATTGCATGAACGACTGACAGATCTACTTTATCGGCTCAAAATATAATTGAAAAAAAAAGCGCATCCATTCGTGACATGGGATTCGATCCTGCATTTTCAGAGAGCGAGAGAGAGAGAAAGAGAGAGAGAACTGTTATTGCGTCCGTGGTTGATCTCACTGGGCCATGTTGACTCGTGTGAAGTAAATTGATTATTGTGCATCAGGTTCTAACTCTTCTTCATTGCAGGCCCAGCTCAATTCCCGGTGTGGTGAAAAAGAATTCAGGTCAACATCAGATCGACAGATCGAGACATTTGCTCACACTTATCTAAATCTCTTGAATGGCAACTGAGAAAATGTTCTATAACACCATGTAAAACCAATTATGCTATTGCGATACCAAGTGAGAAACAAAAACTAAATCTATGCTCCAGAGATGAAATTCTAGGAAATCTGAACAATTTCAATCATCATATTCGCATTATCCAATAATTTGAGTTATTCACTCATTCACATCACCACACCCCTCAGCGGCTTCCACATCTTCTTCGAACTCATCAAATCCTATCCCCCACAGAAATGATTTTACAGCTTTCCGAAGGCCGGAAATTGACAACGGTCTTCCTTGGTAGATAAGAAAATCAACTCATCTCATGTGGGCACACATCGTCTTCCCATTTGATGTCATCTTTCTTCCCATAGATTTTTTTCCCCTCACAGACAGGTTTGAGAAATGAAAGCTGACACCTGATTTTCTGCCGGTGGCAAGTTTCAATTTTCCCCAACTAGAAAGTATCAGCAGGGGGGAAGGTCTTTCTGTTCCGTCAAACATTTTTCGAGGCTTGATTGAAACTGACAGGGTTCTCTTATTCGATGACAGACAAATTTTTTTTTTGCTCGCTGCAGCCAAAGTTTTTCCGCTTTCAAGTTCTGATAAATGAAATTTGAATTAACTCCCCCGGAACGGCAATCCTGGAAGGAATCAATGGAGTTGAGATAAATTGCTAGGTAAATTAGATTGTCACAACTACGAGTGCTTTATAATTTTTTTTTACTTCCGCTGAGACTCCCTTATGTGCAAATCTATGGCCTAGTCAATAGCATACCCTTGTCAGGGCGGCTGAATTGTGGACGCCATTGGCGAGTTTCCGCTAGGTGGTAGTTGAGTATTTTTATCTCCGGTCCAGTTGATGAGATTTTTCGCGCCTTCAATTTGATTATCTGCGTAAATTGAATTGGCATTTTTTTTTGCACTCTCTATTTTCCCATTTCGGTGTGCTAATGAACGTGTGGTGCATCGGCTCAAAAGGCAGCAATTCATCTGAATGCCGACATGAAGACTGGTGGATATTTACGCAGTATTTTCTCGAAGTACGTTCGATCATCTTTGATAGAGAGTATCCATTTTCATGATCCTCATCTATCATCCTTAAAACAAAAAAATGTTCACTGAAAGTAGGCACATGAATGAATGGGTTTTGCGGTGGTTGACGCTTCTCATTACTGCCTTCTTTGGTTGACGCTATAACATCAGCTGTGACCATCAGCTGGTGACTGCAGGATAGAGGTGCCGTGCAAGGGAGTTCCGTCCGTCATCATGTTGGCTACCATTTAAATATATGCTTCAGTATGTTTGCAAAAACAGTAATGAGCGGCTTGATTCAAGATTTATTTCGTTAATCAACTGTCAAGGACAGGTATCCAAGATATTTTTCCATTCATTTAACGGATCGCACGAAACCTTCTCAATTATGTGATAGCTCCGCTCCATAACATTTTAACATTCATGTTGCATTTATAGATCATCACCAGAAAATTAAAAATACAGATAAACTAAAAATGTACATTAAACTGCATCATGTAGTTTGTTAAATCAAAACTGATGTAATGTTTTTTTTATCAAGGTCAAGCTTGGCCAAAACGAAGAAGCACCAGCAATGCTAAATCTATTACGTGAAACTGAAAACAAAAGCTGTACGACAACTACTGACCAAAAATCATTTCAATATTAATTCACATCATAAACGATGAAACCTGTGAAATTCAGTTATAATCTCGACGGGACCTGGTAAACTATAAATTGAAGGGAAAGTATGTTCTAGATAGGTGATTTCCATTTACACCGAAAAATTGGTAGAAAGTAATTTGTTGTGACAGGCCATATGCCGACCCGGAAAAATGACTGCCATTCATTGCAGAACAGACACTGACAAATAATGAACGTGTCTGCAAAAACGTTTACTGCACATGGTCAATGACACTTCTAACATGCGGCCTGGTGCTTACTTCCTGCCAGCTACTCTGAATATGCACTAAAGTTGTACAAAAAGAACAACGTTGTATTTGTGCCGAAGGCGATAGATCCATCAATACCGCCCAGAGTTACGGTTATCTTTTGAGTTGTCATCGAATTCGTAAATGCACAGTATTAATTCTTCAAACATTTAACCAACGATCTACTATTACATCCTCAATTGTTGCTTTTCAGAAATTGAAAACGTAACTTGTGAGTCTGACCCTCGGTCCCGCTGCATTCCATGTGTCGTAATTTTTGGAACAGATCTTGAATTGGCCAAGATTGACGAGAGAAAACGTCGAGTACGTGATCGTCTCGTTTCAACGTATACTAAAATTGCAAAGGTATAATATTCGCTGCAATGTTTATGTAGTGGTACGAAAATGCAAAAGCAAAAATAATTGTAGAATAGTCATCAGAAAGTGTTGTTGAAATTTAAGCATGATTTCGATTCAAAGTCAGCCAAACACCGAGTTTTGCTTGAACTTTTGTACGTGTGATGTCAAGTCACTCTTAGTACGTTATAAGTAGGAGAAATGCTTAGTTTAGGCTTCTTTCTACAGAATGCTTAGTTTTGGGCTCACACGGAAGCAAATCCGTTTCTTGTTTCATGAATAAAAAAACAAGAGACGAGACTCCCATCTTATTTTATCAATTCATGACTATTATTCATGTTTCTATTGATTGAAACGACAGATGCATGATTCATAGAACTTAGGAAGTCTTGTTTGCACTCCCAATCTGAAGTTGTGTAATCAACTGCATTGGTCAAGTCTTTTCAAGAATAACCATAGCGCAGTAAGTAAATCCTCCAAGTACTACTACAGCTCTTCACATCCACACTAAGGTTTGAGATACTAACGGTGAGTTTTATTTTTTTATTGTACATTTAAAAGTCGATAAAGTAGATACTTCCAAATTCATGAATAAAAGTTTTTAGTATCAGGAATGCAGCTCATGGTTTGATCCGGTTTATTCATGATTTTAATGCGGCGGAAAGATTGGTAGCCGATCATCACTGAATATTGTTCTGAAAGTTTGCATCTTCATAACACGGAAACTGCAACATCTTCGTGAAACCGTGACCTGTTTTTGTGTCTTTTTGCCTAACATCCCACTGCCAGGGTGGGTCGAGGCACGAGGCCGGATAAAGTCAGCCTCAACCGGCAAAAGACGTCCGACGACTCGTTCGATCACCCTACCGGACCTGCCGTACGCAATACCAACATCTCGGCGACTTTCTACCTATGACCATTGACAAACTGCTGCCTATATCTATGTCAGCACCATGAATGTGCACTCTTGGTTCCTCGTGGTGATGAGCGAACATTTCCTTCTCCATCATCATGAGTTGCTCCACGCTACGGAGGAATGCAAAAACATGACAATTAAAGTATGACTAAACTATGCTATGTCAGGATAGAAAACTGATTGAGATGCAAGTTAATTCCAATTTGGCATATCAATGTCATTTGCGACAGCTCGTCAGACTTGCCAGTTTCCGTTCCGTCTCCGTCCACATTACGTTTGGGCCTATACTGTTCTGCAGATCGACATTCAAGAACTCCCTATCTCGATAGAGTCCCTTCAATATAAATGTATGGAAAGTTGATTCTGTATCTGCAAAGTGCTAATAAAAACGCATAATTTTCTATCTCTGTTACTTGGCTGTAAATTCTTTCAATGATAACCATGAGTTTTGGCTCACTTGAACAATGCAGTGCTGCCTTGGAACAATGCATATGCCTCTCACATATATTAGTTCTAACAATCGTCATTTTGATCTGAGACTGGTTTTTGACATTGATTTTTCACGACTGCAACTGTTATTTACGAGTGGTTTTTGAAATAACGTCGCCGGTTTTTACGACGATCTACGAAACTAACGCGATTTTTTTACATGTTTTTACACTGTACGTATTTCTGTTTCCGGGCACTCGAGGTGTGCTGATCAGCTTGTAATTTTTTTATATACTGCTCTGCTTGCCTGCAGGAAAG
The DNA here is from genome assembly GCA_034211315.2 of Aedes japonicus. Lineage (NCBI taxonomy): Eukaryota > Metazoa > Arthropoda > Insecta > Diptera > Culicidae > Aedes > Aedes japonicus. Next base: position 19,334 of record JASCZW010005340.1, read on the forward strand.
TTTTCTTACTAAACAAATCACCTAAACAAGGGATGGATGGAAACCAAAGGGTGTAATTCCTTCACATGGGTTTGTGTCTAAGCTAATAGTACGATGCGAACGGTTGGGAAGATGGTACTTACCTTTTAACTAATGGTGCCGCGGAGCAACGTGAATATCACTATGGTCATATAGACCGATTTCTGTATGGACTGCTTCTGCTGTGCGTCAATGAGTTAGCATCTTTTGAATTTTTAGGAAAGCCGCTACATGATCCTAGACAAAGCTCTTTGCTGCGATCCTGGAGAGTTTCCTCTGAGCTGCACCAGGTATTTGACACCCTGAACTGTGAGGCAAATTTCTCCATCAATTTGCGAAAGTCCTCTCCAGAATATCCGCGAAAAAATCTTACTAGGTCGACAATAAATCATTTATCAATAAAGTTTTTCCTGACTTTCTGAAATCCTCTTCGAGACCTGCAGGGGAAGTTTGCTTTTGAAATTCGGAGAAGTTTGTTCCTGAGTTTTTGGTTTTTAACTGCTTCTTGAAATTTTCTGTCAGTTTTTTAAAGTGTATCTTCCTGACTTCCTGGAATTCTTGAAACTTCTGAAATGTTCGATTCTGAATTTCAGGAAGCTAACTAACATCAGCGGCTGGAGCAACAGAGTCATGAAGAAAATGGATACTCTTTTGACATTCATCTGTCCAGAAACTGGGTCTCAAAGCAATGATTCACCCTAATAACGTAACTCACGAATGCACCCTACATAATCCTACATCAAAATTCAACGCAGTGAATAGAAAACTTCAACAAAAACACCTGAAACTTCCGGTGCCAAAAACCACAAAAAAGCAATGCAAGGTGCTGCCATCCTGCGCACAAATGGTGCTTCGGCTAAACTACAACAATGAACCAATTTCAAATCCTTTGGTTTCAGGTTGTACTCGCTTTGTGAGTGTTGCAGCTACTAAAGAGCAATTCCAACTAAACAACACAGTGTCCCACAGTAGGAGTTTCTGGAAATTTATGAGAAATCTCTTCTAGAACTTGGAGGTAGTGTCTTCTCTGGTTAGTTTTTTTTTCCTAAAATTCTGGGATCGTTTTCCTGAACTTATTCTTTCTAAGCATCTGATAAGTCCTATCCTGAACTACGTAACAAATTTCACCGAAAATTTGGGAAAATCCTCTTCAGAAGTTTTAGAAAAATTCACTTAATTTTTTTGGAAGTTTTTTCCTGAAGTTCCTGAACTTTTTTCTGAACACTCTGGAAGTTTTCTTTAGGAATTCGGGGATGTTTGTTCCTGAACTTCTGAGAAAATATTGCTCAATCTACTAAGAAGTAACCCTTATTTTTAAACAAAGTTTTTTCTGTTCTTTGGAAGGTTTCTCTTCAAGACATCAAGAAATCACTTATTCTAGAAATTCTGAAATGTTGTCTTCTGAACTTCAGGAATGCTATCTAGCACTTCTGGAAAGTTCCAAATAAACTTTTAGGAAGTTTCTTTCAGCTCTTCTGAGAAGTTTCCTCTGGTTTTCTTCAGACATAGTCCTGTGGCTCGTTGAAGTTTGTTACTGAATTTTTGAGAAAATTTAGGTTGTGCCCTTCCTGGTTTGTTGCATCCTTAATTCGGGGAAGTTGTTTTTCTTGAATCTCTGGGACATCCATCTTGAATTTCTGGAAAAAAAACTGGAATGTTCTAAACATCTAAGTAGTCCTCATCCATGAAACTTTCTCTCGTGATTTTCGGGGAAGTTCTCTCCTCAACTTCTGGGAAGTGTGATCTTGAAGTTCGGTAATGTTTGGTCCTGATTTGTTTGGGAAATTCTTGCTTGAACTACATAGAAGTTTTCCCAATACTAGGTTGGTCAAAAAGTTTTGAAAGCGACATGTATGGAGAAGTTGAATAATCAAAATTCCTGTGCCATTTTAATATTTCATCTCTCATAAGAACGAAGACTCTTAGAAAATTTTACAGTATTCGGTAATTTTTACCGAGCTTTCAACAGCTGAACGTTCGGCAATCCGGTTCAATGGATTTCGGTAAAATTTTACAAAATCCGGTAGTTTTTACAGATAACTGTAAAATTTCACCGAAATCCAGTAAATCGAATTACCGAACGTTCAGCCATTGAAAATGCGGTAAAAAATTAACGAATACTGTAAAATTTTCAATTTTACAAAATAATTTCGATCTGTCAATTTTTGTTTTGTTCACAAGCCATTTTGAAGTTGACTTGAAGGTTTATAATTTTGTAAGTAATTTAAAAATGCAAAATTTCTTATATCGTGCAGTGGATAAATTCTTTGTTTTGGAAGTTTTACCAGCTCCTGAGATCCATGCATAGGCAATGAAAGTATTAAAGGAGTTTTTCCTTCATTTTCAACCGGTGGGTTTTGGAGTTCAAGCGTGGCCATAGAAGTGTTAAACAAGATCCACGCCCAGGACGTTCAAAAAGTGAATCAACACCAGAAATCATACACAGATAAAAATAAACAATGAATTTCTGCGTTATCTAATGCACACAAACGGAATGCTAGATTCGATATAAAATAATGTGTTATTTCATGTAAATTTAAAGTCGATTAACGCCTGAATCTAGCAGGTTGTATGAAAGATGGCAAACATTGTTGTATGGCGCATGAAAGATTGCAAATAATTTCGTTGCTTGCGCCTCCTTTGGTTTGGAACTAAACAAGGGAAAATTATATGCGCCTGTTGAAATTCGTTATTTATCTCACGTGAAACAAAATGGAATATTTTGGCTGAAGTTTTGGGTTTCAAAAAAACTGTGTGCACAATGGTGTTGACGCATTTGCTAACTCTTGCATCTTAATTGTTCACAAAAAACCGATACTGACTGCACTTGAAGAAAGTACAAGTGATTACTAACTGAATCAAACTAGGAGTGTATGCAATCACAGTAGGCATTAGTTGTCAAAATAAGTTGATTTGCTTACATCGTGATTGCAACACTTGCTTCGTTTGCGATTTGATTCTGCGATTTGATTCTGCACGATTGAAACGAAAATCCAGGTCTGTCCTGTCGAGAGCTAGCAAAACTGTTGATTCCTGGGAGTGTGACGTTCTGGAATGGTTCGGAGAAAATCTTAATATCGCGCAGGAACCTAGAAGTAGCAGAAGGGAAAAACTTGCGCAATCTAGAACACATACGAAAGTGGTAGGTATTTTCAAGCGAAACCCAAAGCTTTCATAGATGAAAGTCTGTCGATAAAGGTAAATAGATTATATTCCCACGTTCTACAAACAAATAAAAGATTGTACTAAGAAGTTTTTAAGTTCAAGTTGTCCAAGATCAGAATGCAAAGCTAAATTTAGTGGTAAAAAAGCGCTCAAAGGAGCTGTTCGAAAATGTGTTAACAAAATGCGACTGTTCTGTTATACGAAAATTGGATAGGAATTTTGTGCCTCGGTTGACTGGGAAGAATGTAAAATAAAAAAGATATTGAAAATCCGCGAATTGGGCTGCAAAGTGAAATATACGATTGCTTCACTAAATTTTCTATTCTGGCCTGACTCGGCAAGCTGGTGCTACCGAAATTCCTCCAAATAGTGATACAGAAAACATGGCGTCATAGTGGTTACCAGGGAAGAATCCGGTCAAAAATCCGGAACTGATGCCAATTGAGGAACACTGGTCAAACGTGAAGCAAATTTTGAAGAAAAAGGGTTAAAACAACAGTTGACCTGAGGAATGCAAGTGGAAATGGAATTTGGCAGTTAGAAGGTGCGCTTGTGAAAGATGATGGACCGAGGAATGGAACAGTGGTCTAACAATAAGCATAATTACTTCTGTATGGCTGTTACATTGAACTATGGAAAGCAAAACGCATTTTGAAACAGCAACAGCAAGATATTCGTGTCCGGATTTTTTCGTGTTTAACCTTCATATTCGTACAAACACTAAAAAAAACGACACACTGTTTCCACGTGAAACGCACGCAATTTTCATTCACTCTCAATACCAGTAATAAACACGCGGAATTCACGTAAGAGCTACGCGATTTCTGCGTTAATCTATATTCTACGTGAAAATCACATAAATGTTACGTGATTTCTTACGTACAACTCACTGACACGTAATGTTAACCTGATTTTACTGAAGAAGATTTGGTTACGTGTTCAGGTGAAAGTTACGAGTGTAGCACATTGTGACGACCAGAGCTTTGAAACAAGTTGACAGCTTCCCAGAGAGAACATTCGAACATATATGCGTGTTTCACCATGACAGCAAGGTGTTCGGTGCGCTGCCAGATGGAATGCTGACTAAGCTTATTTACCGAAGCAAGGCTTCTCGCTGGGCTGGCGGCTGAAGCAGCTGATATACATTATAAAGATTAAACTCAATCTATAAATTATGACTTCAGCTTGGTGGACTGCCAAAGGCTCGTCTTATAAGGGAAAAACGAATGGTGCTGCAAAAATTCTCATTTATTATGATCCTCGGCATCCTTAGCAGGAGGCAAATAGAAGTGCGAAAAGAAGCCTCCAGTCAGCCGAATATTGGGCTTTATATTGTGAAAACCGTCAGTTGAGGGTGACATTGAGCCCAAAAGGAAATAAACGGAAAATGCAGGTTAAAAGTTTAATGTGCTGCAAAAACAAAAAGTCGGGCATATCAACTTTCCACTGAAAAAAGTTTCCCTTTCTTCAACCAACGAACTAAAAACCTATCTCAACCGTTAAGCAGCAATCGACTTGGGTGGTCATCGAAAATTGTTCACAGACCTTGCGTTATATAAAACATGATTGATTTCTGAAACATTACCATTTTTTTTTTCAATTTTGGGTAAGCCAGAACCCCATTATTTCTTTTCCAGTCTATATTCACTCGTCAATATACATAAACATAAACGACTTCTTTGTCGAGATCTACAAATATTGCGAAAGCACTATTTATTTTTAGGATTCTTCCAAAAAGAACAAGTTATTCCAAAGTAATGGTTTTTTAACGTGAAGTTTATTGATAGGTGCCACGTTGGAAACTAAGACAATGTCTTTTAAAATCTAGCTATCCAATCATCTTTGGGACACTAAAAATATCATAAATAAATGGTTTAAAAAAGCACTAAATTTATTCTCAAATTATTTCAAATCAACCCCATCAATAATTAAGCAGCCTTTTATTGTCGAAAAAGCAGTCTCCATTTCTCATGGACTTGCTGAATACTTCAGAAGCATTATTGACACCGCCTCCCTGAAAAAAAAGAACACTCAAACGACAAACTTTTTCCACCTATCCTTTATCCTCCTGGGTCTGCCCTTTTCCTCAACCACCATACGTCAGGTCAAAAACAAACGACTCCCTCTCTCCGTCGTCGGGGAAAATAACAGCCATTCGGGAGCCTAAGTGATACTAATAACGTTTTAATAGTTTTAAAGACACCGAAGCCACAGTCGGTCCGTTCCATGGGAGTGAAGGCTATGTGACTCTGCTGGTGCGGAGAAATTCTGTCCCAAATTCACTGCGTTGGGAAACCCGCAAAAGGTGCGTATGTAAATTACCCATAAAAGTGAAAAACTCTCATCAAAAATAACTCAAAACTTATCGGAGAATGGGAAGCCATTATTTACCATTTCCTTCATTGAAGTCACATCGCCGGCCGGGCTGGGAAGAAAGGTGGCAATGTTGAATTGCTTTGAGGAACAATAAAAAACGAATGCGGGTGGAAAATGGGTGTGTTGGAACTTGCTGGCGAGGCGAGAGCGAAAAAATACTGCATGAATTAATGATGATGTAATTCAATATTTATGCTCAAGCAGATACCGCCAGAGCCAGAGCCAAGCAGTGGATGCAACAATCGTTGACAGGGTTGAATGGGGAAAAGGGTGCCAGTAAGTAAGTGATATACTTGAGGGGAAATTATTTTCGATGGGTTTAAATAACCTAGTGCATATATTTTATCGCTCCTGGAAAGAGGAGAGGGTAAGAGTCACAATTGGAATAGTTAGGACTCAAAATAGAATTCATTACGAAAACTGAAGATGTCTGCAGGAGTATCATGTCTTCCCTAGTAACACACTTGTTACCATTTGGTTGAGATATCATAAATCTTACTTGTTCTAGTCATTATCAAGTTGCTTCTACTAACTTTGAACGGACTATGCTACTTGGGTTATCGAACTATGAAAATATTCTTAATAACATTTCGAAGCGATGGGTAATATATAATGTCGTTTTGAAAAAGATAATCGAATGTATACGGATATTCTTGAATTATTCTTCAAGATATTCATTAATTACAAGGATCATATTCGGATATTTAAAAACGATTTGATAACTATAGGCCAGACTTTTGAAATGGTATCTCACATGTGTGGAAAATTGTTCCGGAAAGTTGATTAATTTTATTATATTCAAATGGCATTTATCTTTCGGCACCACTCTAAACAACAATTTGTTGTTTGAATTCATGTATGTAATGCAAAAAAAATCGCTAAATGACTCTTGCGGTTATTCTTGGTGATACACATCTTTCATGCATTCCTTCAGCTTATGATTGCACAGTTGTCGTAAGAAGGAAAATGATAAAAATTTACTTGTTTTTTGTTAAGCATTTTTTACTTCGAATTAAATGTCAGTTGAATGTTAGAAATACGTACAAAAAAAGAAAGAAAAAATTGCAATTCAATGAATTAAAAACCGCGATTTATAGATTCGTTCAACTTCCTGAACCCTTTCCAACAGTGTTAATTTTGCACATTGTTTATGAAAAACCTTCGCAGTATTCAACATTATATATACCCCTAGCGCTTCGCATGGAGATGAGAAATTATCTGCTTCTGCAAACTTCATTATATATAATACTAGCTGAACCCGGTGCGAGTCTTGCAACGCATGCAACTATATGAATGAAAAATGAATAAAACTGGCGCGTTTATGGTTCTCAATTAATCTGGTTAAAATATTTTCGTTTGATTGTGTGTGTTATTTATGCAAAAATAAAGGTTTGTGTCATTAATTCAACCCTTGGACCGGTTGTTTCTACCGGTTTTGCTTTCTGCGTAGAAACATTTCAAAGACAAACGAAGCCGTATCCTGTCAGTTTGTACGTAATTTTCTCTTGCATAACCTAAGATTAACTTTTCGTGCATAGTGTAGCACTGAGAGTAACTCAACCAATTCTTGACTAAAAAGGGGTTTAAACTTCTATCAGAATATGCTTCTTACCCGAGAAATACAAATTTTGTGTTTGAGTTGCATGGATAATTCTCATATGTGGTTCCAAAATCTGTTTCATTGGTTTAAGAGCCATCTTTTCCCTTCTCCAGAGGGAAGGCGTCTCGAACCACCTAAGAAAAACAATCCTGCCCAAAAACCCCCACATGCCAAAGTCCATTTGAAGATCTCCGATTTCGAGAACTCGAACTTTGCAGAAATTTGTGTTTCATTGGTGTGGGAGCACCCCTTCCAGATGCAGGAGGGGTCTCGAATCATCATAAGAACCTTCCCCGATTTCAAAAATTCCTGCATATAGTTAGTCGTACCTTTTGGGATAATTCTCATGTTTGGCTCAAATTCGTATTTCATTTGTATGAGAGCCCCTTCTTCCAAAGATAAGGGGGTCTCAAACCACCGTAGAAATATTTCTTGCCTACAAAAACCTCCACATGCCATCTTTGGTTCTGTTAGGTCGATTAGTTCTTGAGTAATGCAGAATATAGTTTTTAATTGGATAGGAGCACCCCTTTCTAAAGGCGGGAGGGGTGTCGAACTATCATAAGATCCTTTCCCGGACACAAAAACCCCTGCATACAAATTTGCATAGCTGTAGGGATAGTTCTCATGATAGGTTTAAATTTGTGTTTCGTATGTTTGGGAGTCCCCTTTTCTAGAGTGAGGAGGGGTCTCAAATTACCATAAAAACATTTCTTGCCTTCAAAAACTTGTCCATGCCAAATTCCGTTTCATTTGCATGGGGGCCTCCCTTTCTAGAGGCGGGAGGGGTCTTGAACTATCATAAGATGCTCTCCCGGACCCAAAAACCACTGAATACAAAATTGCAAAGCAGTAGGTATAGTTATCATGTTTGGTTGAAATTTGTGTTTCATTTGTATGAGGTATGGAGGGGCTTTGAACCATCATTAAAACATTTAATGCCAAAAAGTCGTCCATTTCAAATTTGGTTTCATTTGCTTGATTAGTTCCTGAGTAATGCAGAAATTTGTAAATCCAGGAGGTGAAGGAGTCCAAACCAGCTTAGAAACATTTATCTTCTTCAGAAACCTCCACATGCCAAATTTGGTTCCATTTGCTTTATTAGTTCTCGAGTTATGCAGAAATTGGTGTTCCATTTGTTTGAGAGACCCCTCCCCCCTCTTCCTCCTGATATGGCGGAAGAGTCTCAAATCACCCTACAAACATTTCTCTCCTTCAAAAACTTCCACATGCCAAATTTGGTTCCATTTCCTGATTAGTTCTCGAGGTATGTTTGCATAGGATCCCCCTCTTTCGGAAAGAGGAGGGGTCTAAAATCAACATAGAACCATATTTTGTCTTCAAAAACCACCGCATACTGAATTTGGTTCCATTTGCTAGATAAGTTCTCGCGTCATGCAGAATATTGTATTCCATTTGTATTGGAGCTTCCCCCCCCCCTTAAGAATGGGGAGGGGTTTAAAACCAACATAGAAACAGTTTTTGTCTTAAAAAACTACCACATGCTAAATTTCGTTCCGTTTGCCTGATTAGTTCCGGAGTTATGCAGAATATTGTGTTTTATTTGTATGGGAGCCCCCCTTTTATGACGGGGAGGGTTCTCAAGAAACCATAGAAACTTTTCTTGCCTTCAAAAACTCACACATGCTAAATTTGGTTTCTTTTGCTTGAATGAAGGGTGTCCACGATGAAATTGCCACACACAAAATTGATTCGCAAAATTCGAGTTTTCATCCGATTGCCATAAAATTTTCAGGAATTGGGAAATAACTACTGAACTTCATTTTACCATTTAACTCGTATTTTATTTACAGTCCATACGCAAATGCCCGCTCCTTGGCCTTAACCCCGGCCATAAGATTCTGCACAACCTGTGAATCAACCGTTTTTTGCATGTAAACCCATACTTTCTTCAGTTCCTCGACTGTCTTCACTACCTTAGGTCGTTTAAGAAGGTGCTGCTTCATAATCGCCCAGTACTTCTCGATGGGGCGGAGCTCTGGAGTGTTGGGAGGGTTGAACATTTTCGGCACGAAATTGACCTTATTGTCCGCATACCACTTCAGCACGTCCTTGGAGTAGTGGCATGAGGCCAAATCCGGCCAGAAGATTGTTGGGACGTTGTGGGCCTTCAGAAGAGGAAGCAGCCGCTTCTGGAGGCACTCTTTTATGTACACCTGTCCGTTCATCGTGTCCTGGGTCACGAAAGGTGCACTCCGCTTCCCGCACGTGCAGATGGCTTGCCAAACCAGGAATTTCTTCGCAAATTTGGACATCTTCTGAGTGCGGACATGCTCCGGAACGCTGAACTTATCCTTGGCCGTGAAAAACAGGTTGCCGGGGATCTGTTTGAAGTCGGCCTTCACATATGTTTCGTCGTCCTTGATGCAGCATTCAACTTTCGTCAGCATGTTGAGGTACAACTTCCTGGCACGGGTTTTGGCGGACTTGTTCTGCTTCTTGTCGCAATTAGGGGCATTTTGTACCTTGAACGTTCGAAGCCCAGCCTTAGTTTTGGCCTTCTGGACAAAACTTCGGCTTAGGTGCAGCTTCTTAGCCACATCCCGAACGGAGGCGTTTGGATTTCGGTTGAAGGCCCCAACTACGCGGTTGTGATTTTTGGTGTTGTACGGAATACTTTTTCCTTCACTTCTGGGCTTCCGATCGGTGGTCAACCGTTCCTCGAACCGCTTAATCACTCGCGACACCGTGAAATTCGCGATTCCCAACGTTTTAGCGATGGAACGATGCGAGAGATCCTTGTTCTCGTGATGAATGCGCAAGATTTTATCACGCACGAGCGGTTCTTTCGACTCCATTTCCGCGAGTTTTGATCACAGGACTTTAAAACTTGCAGGATGTAAATAATGCACTATGAACTAAATCCACCCAAATTTTCAATTCTACCCAACGGTTAAAAAGTTAGAGCAATAGTGTGGCAATTTCATCGTGGACACCCTTTAGGTCTTGAGCTATGTAGAAATGAGTGTTTCCTTTGTATGGGAGCCCCCCTTTCCAGTGAAGGGAGGGGTCTCCAACCATCATAAGAACCTTCTCCGGCCCCAAAAACCCCTGCGTAAAAAATTTCACGCCGATCGGTTCAGCAGTTTTCGAGTCTATTAGGGCAGACAGACAGACAGACAGAAATCCATTTTTATATATATGTAGATTATTATTTTTTCATACAGATATCTGTATGGAAAGATTACAGATATTTGAGTTAAACTAAGATTTTTAAGATTTTGTCAATTGCTTTTCCACACCAAAATCTTCAATTTTTTTTAAACGAGTACCCCTAGGAATCCAAATTTTTACCAACATTACTTTTTTGTGCTATTTTAGACCTATGAAGCAAAATAAAATAATTGACACTGATACTACAGTAACAGATGACAGTATGAAAGTCAGTTTGTGTGTGTGCCCTCAAATGTTTTTTTCAATAATTTTTCATTTCATTTTTATGGAAACTGGAATTTTTGGATTTTGAACAAATTCTCAGACATTTCTTCAGATATTCCTTCCTAAGTTTCTATTGGTTTTCTTCAGGAGTTCGTAGGCTTTCGTCCAGAAATTCTTTTACCACTTTTCTTATGTCATTTCATCGGCTGTCTTTCAAAACATTCTTCTGATTAAATTTTCGAAAGAACCCCTGAACTTGACATGTTTTGTGATTCTAAATGAATTCCTGGAGAACACCTGAACTTACTTAACTTACCAATCAGAAAAAGGCTGGTGTGTCCTCTGCTGTACACAGAAGTTGCCTCCGTTGTAATCGGTCCATGGCTGTACTTCGCCAGCCACGTTGTCTTTTTTTATGTATTTTTTATTTGTCGTCAAACATTTCGTAGACCTTGTCTGCGGAGAGTCCGCAGGTCGCCTTCTACTCGATCGATCCACCTTGCTCGTTGCGCGCCCCTTTTTTTTTCTTGTACCCGTCGGTTTGTTTTTGAGAACCATTTTAACATTCTAACGACATGCGCAGCCCATCGTAGTCGACCGTGGTTCATTCGCCACCTTCTCGTTCCGTCTTTCATCTGCACTACATCGTGAATCATACGCAGCACCTGCCGTTCAAAGACACCAAGGTCAAAATGTCCATGTTTCGTGGCTCTAGAGAACTACCGGTCTAATTTATATCTTGTAGACGGTCAACTTTGTAAATCGGCGAACTTTGTAAATCGGCGAATTTTGTAAATCGGCGAACTTTGTTCGATCTCAGCATCCTTCGTAAGTAGGCACGATTGCCAGCCATGATGCACCTTTGTATCTTTCTGCTGGTGTTGTTATCGGCGGTCACCAATAAGCCCAGATACACGAATTCGTCTACTACTTCGATTTCATCACCGTCCATCTGAACCCGTGGTAGGAAGCCAACATTGTCTTCTCATGAACTTCTTCCCTTCGTGTATTCTGTTTCAACGCATTAATCACAAGCCCAATCCAAACAGCTTCAACCTCAAGTCTGATGTTCGTTTTCGCCATCGTCTCAAAGTTACGTGCAACGATATCAACGTCGTCGGAGAAGCTAAATAGTTGAACAGACTTCCTGAAGATCGCGCCATTCGTGTCTATCTCAGCTCTTCGAATCACGTCCGCCAATGCAATGTTGAAAAACCAACACGACAATCCATCTCCTTGCTGTAACCCTCTCCGAGATTCGAAGGGACGCGAGAGTGTCCCTGATACTCGGATGACACACATCACTCGATCCATCGTTGTTTTGACCAACCGCGTCAGTTTTTCCGGAGATCGATATTCGTGCAGAGATACACCATTCCTTCCATACAATCCTCCGGTAAACATTCCTCCACCCAAATCTTGTAATTACCCAGTGCAACGCCTTGGCCAGTGCTTCACCACCGCATTTTAATAGCTCACTTGGGAGCCGGTCAACTCTAGCAGCTTTGTTGTTTTTCAACCGACCAATTTCCTCCTCAACTTCCTGAAGGGTTGGGGTCGAGATCCTGTCATCTTCTGCACGTGTTCCTAGATTTATTACCATGCCACTTTCGTTCGCTTTAAAATCACCTCGCACTCTCCTGTGAGAATGTTGCCTTCCAGGTCTCTGCACATATCGGCTTGTGGTACATAGTCTTTGCGCGAGCTGTTCAACTTCTCGTAGAAGTTGTGTGTGTCGCTAGCACGGTACAGAGCTTCCATTGCTTCGCGGTCTCGATCTTCCATCTGGCGCTTATTCCTTCAAAAAATAGAATTTTGCCTGTTCCGTGCCTGTCTATATCGTTCCACATTCGTTCTCGTACAGTGTTGCAGCATTCTCACCCGTGCTGCATTCTTCTCCTCTACTAACTGCTTGCATTCGCCATCACACCAGCCATTTTTTCGATTCGGTGCAGAAGTACCTAGTGTCACTATTGCAGTGCTACCAATGGTGGTTCAATTTCTCTCAGCCATCCTCAAGAGTAAACATGCAAGCTGCTCTTCCGTTAGAAGGGCTGCTTCTAGCTGTTGCGCGTATTCCTAGGCAACTCCGGTTTCCTGTAGTAACTTAATGTTAGGTCGTGGCGTCCGAATTCGACGCTTGAGAAACCCTGAAAGAACTTTACAATAACTATACGGTAATTCCTGAAGTAATTCTTGGAAAAAAAAACCTGATTTGTTTGGCAAATCAAAGAAGATTTATTGCAGGTACTCCAAAATGTCATACAGTTAATTTATTTAAAGCTATCTGTAGAATTATTTTTTAAAATTTTGTCTGATGTCTGTGAGCAATCTTCAGTATAGTTCTCCAGAAAGTGCTTCAATAATTCTTCAAGTATTCCGCTGGAGAAGTGTTTGTTTCCAAGTTCCTTAATAGTTTATTCCACAAATTTCGGCAGAATTTCCTGTACGCATTTCTAAAAAAAATCTGTTCTTCCAATTAGGCAATTTCTTCATGAATTCACGCAGAGGAATTCATGGAATTTAGAATAACGTTCTCGATAGTTAGTTTTGCTATTCAGTGCAGGGTTGTTTTGAACGTGTATGTTTGTTATCGTTAAAATAATCCTGCATTTTCGTACAGCACTTGTCAAACAGTTTTCGATCGATGGCACTGATTCCAAAAAAAGGTTTGTGGGTGTTGGATCAGAAAGAGCATTGATAATGATAGGCTTTGACCATTCACCCGTCAAGACGCTGCTGAAACGTGACTGTCGTTATTTGATAGTTATCAAATGTTCCAACTGGATCCTTTTGCATCAAAATTCAGTTGGATCCTTTTGCAAGCTACACATGCGAGAACCTGCAATTAAGCGTGGAACAGTTGATCGGATCCGATACAATCTGAGATACGAAACGAGATAATAAAAAGATCTTGAAATTGAAGCCATTGAAATTTCGGTATTCATCTGCCACCAGATGGCATCGTTGGAGTCAGTTGTCAAAAGGGATTTGGAACGGTTTTCGGAGCTCTTGATGTTTTTTTTTTCGTTATCAATTGCAATAACAATCAAATCTGAATGAGTCGACGACGCACAGTGCTTTGTCCCTTGGACAAAAATGGAAAAATCGACCCTCGTTTTTAGTCGAATCAAGTAGGCCATGATATTAACATATGTTTAAACTACGCTGTATGCGCGTTAGTATCTTCGTGAGGTCACTGGGACGATCAAAACAACTCGTGTTTGTAAACAATTCCATCGCTGAAAGTGGTTCATTTTCATTTTATTAACGTCTCTTTAAACTGTACGTCTGCTGTAGACGTTTTAGTTCATTCGAGACGGCTGAAAGTGGGTGATTTATTACTTGTTAGTGATAAGCATTTTTTCATTGCCTAAGGTTTCGAACGGTACCTTTCACTGTTAAAATAGATATGGAAAGCATAAAATCAAGTAAGTAAAATCCAATTCAATGGGTTTCAGTTGGACAAATTTCGATCATTGTGATAAGTAAAGCTTCCAAGTCATGCGCATGAAGTTCTATAGGAAGATATAATCCACAACTTCAAACAGCATTTAAAAGAAAGTACATCAAAACACATCTCTGAAAATTGCACCAGATCTCACTAATAATATTCTTAAGAGAATGGAAGTGATTCCAGCTGCTCTTATTTGCTCTATTAATAGCTGTTAACGATTTTTTAGGTGATACTCTTGCGCTCAATAACATGGATATATATAAACAGTGGCTTTCCGTTGATCCGTCCCAACGGCAAGCTTATGTGTCGAAGTTTCTGTCTGATTTATATAACCCGGAAGATTTATCCGAGGAACTTGAGAATGAGTTAAAGTAGTTTTGCAATTTCTTTTGTTTAAGAATTGATCAAAAATGGTTAAAGTGCTTTCGATCATCCGAGAAATTCGAGAAGCAAAGCTCTGGCTGGTTGTCTTCACCGGTAAATCTTCCTCGCAATCCGAATACAAATATTGAAGGAATTGCTGAGTCTTCATACAACATCGCCAAGGAAAGACCTCAAAAACCGTTTCAGCCTCATCAATAATAATGAACCCGAAGAGCTAGCATTTGCGGCCAATATATCAAGTAGCTCAAGCGCAAAACAGGAAAAGGTTATGACAGCGGCACAAACACTGGCGTTGTACATTTACTTGGATTTATCAGAGAGAAAGTACAATCTGCTTCGAAGTACTAGCCTTTACGCGTTGAAAAAGGAAAAGGAACAAATCATTCCCAAGCAGGCTTCCGCATCTGAAACGTCCACTGAAGTTGATTTGCAAGACCTAATGAATTGTACCTCGCTAAGCATTATGCAGCAACTTTCGGTAGATAGCTCAAGAACGGTAAAACTTGTATACAAATGAAGTTTTGATGGAAGCACAGGACATAGCACCTACAAACAAAAATGTTTGGAAGCTGAGAGCTCAGATGAGAGCCTGCTTGTCGTGGCTCTAGTTCCATTAAAAATTATCGACATTGAAAACAACACTATCCTCTGGTCAAATCCCCGGCCATGTTCAACATCCTTCTGTAGACCAATCAAGTTTGTATTCACTAAGGAAGATTCCCACACAATTTTGAACATCCAAACAGAAATTGAGGATAAAATCAAAGAACTGCATACTTTCACAATCGCCGACAACAATGTGCAGATTGAGCGCTTTGATCCGAATGATTCACTTCTGACTACTGCAGCGAATGTTGACCTCAAGAAACTGCTTACTTTGCAGGACTTCAACTCGATCATTCAACAATATTCGAACATTTTTGAAAGAAATTTTCTCTAGAAAAATGTCCGTTTTGCTGTAGGAATGTAGGAAAAGTGATAATTGTACTTTAACCGAACTGAAAAGACCGTTTCGAAACAACTCTTTAAAATAAATGTGTTTTGATGAGTGTATATATGTCTTATTTTGCATTTAACTCAATAGCAACTATAGAAAGTACAAGGTACAGCCTCGATGGGTTGTTTGAAATGATGACGTAGGGGCACGCTTCTGAATGTAAACCATTTTAATTGTATAATGCAATATTTTGCAAATTAAGGTAAGTTAAGACAAAGCTTAACATTTATGAATTTTTCAATTGCATGGGGCCCAAAATAACAAACTATCACTGTTTGATTCAATGCATAGACATATTTCCGAATGATTGGCAGAAATTTTTTTGAAAACCTTTGGAGAAAAAACTGAAATATTAACGCTCGCATTAACGGTCGCAATTTGATTTGTTTTAAATCATACTCCAGTATAAAAAACTAAAACGTAGTCCAACGTCGATAAGGGCATTCGTTTTCAGTTACCGGAAAAATTTCCATTTTAATTTTACAGCACAACGATTGAGGCAAATATTATTGGAAAAAAAATAATTCTGCAGTAAAACACAGATAAAATAGATTTTTCAGGCAAACATTTAGGATCGGAACGAAAAATAATGGGGTAATTGGTCTCGAGGGCTCTATCAGCGATCAATAAAATGGGTGCCCCTTCATTTGTCTGAAAACTTCATTTGTTCGACAGTCTTGATGCTAAGAGGCAATAACCAGTTACCCACTGGGAGTCGATTTCTGAACAACCTGGAGCCAGTACACAGTAATAATTATTTAAACGAAAAGGCTTGTCATTAGCTACCACTCGAACCATAAACAGTGGAGCCAATAGGTGCCCATGTGCGCCACGCTGCGATGTCCATATCTTCAGTGTGGTAAAGAGAGAATATAATTTTTCCTCACACTCTTCCTACCTCAACCAGAGCGCTTCTCTCTTGTTTATATTCACCACCATGTTTGCATGCGGGTACAACACTCAATCGCTCTAGAGTGAGAAGAAGAGCTCTCAAATTCACAAAAGTGAATGCAGATAAATTCCCGGACGCGGGCACCCCGGTGAGCTCACTGGCGTGGGCTCTTTTACTTACACTGTTTTTTTTTCTTTCTAAAAATCTCCAGGTCAAAAGAAAACTAAAAGTTGTATAGTTATAAGTTATGATAAGACAAATTAGAATTTAAAATAAATGTGTTATGTAACACATACTGCAAATTCTTGCCCATCCTCCCACACGTTAAAATGTTATTAAAATTTACCGATCGCTAGTAATTGGTTCTATCCTCTCAAATTAAGTTTTAGGATAAGTGATGTACATACATATGAAAACTTGGCTCGGTAAAGTTGATTCCATTGAGCGTGTACAATTATATGAAATGATACAAAAAATCCCAACCAAGTTGAAATGAATACTAACAGAAGCGCAAATTAAAGAGAACATTGTAAGGAATTTGATTGTAGAATTTGAAGAGATACGAAAATATTCTCTTCTATGGCATGGATTTTTGATAGTATTCCAAAATTTAATCAATTAACTTTATTCTGTAAAAACTGTAAAGAAAATGTAACGAAGTTATAAGGAATCCCAAGAAATCTACAAAAGTTCTAAGAAATTTATTAGAATTTACACTGCTTATGCACTAAATCGATACTCTCTTAATAAGTCTCCAAAACAACACTGAAATTTTGTTGGAAAAATCAATCATAAAAATAAGCATTCGACACACAATCTAATTAATCTAAATCCTAAGTGGATTCAATATATAAACGTTAAAAACTTCTGACATGCCAATAGATCTCATAAATATAATAAATAGTTTTCATGTAGATAACAACTTAAGAAACCAAAAGATTTCAAGAGGATTATAAAATTTCGAGCAGTGGCTGAACTGTTTATAATATTTTGGAATATTCAAACGTCAAGGAAGTATAAATAATTGAAAAAAATCTGAGATAAGTCCAGAGAAGTGTGAAAACCTAACATGATGATGTTATCAATTTCAAAATGATTGAACAACAGACTTTGCATAAATAAGACAGCTTCATCATAATTCTCTCATCGATCATTATAAAATTTTGTATACATTTTAGAACGCGTGGTTAACATTTAATAACTTTGCAAATCATAAAACATACAGAACTTCTTTAATCGCTTAATAAATTCAAATTCCAGAAAGTTCACTCAACTCATAAATTTATTTATAACATGGGAAAAATCACTGCTGCAAAGCCTCCTGGCATTTTGTAAATATTTACAGTTCGCAGCAAAACCAACAATCAATACATTCACCAAAAGTTCATCGAACTTGTCAACTCTGAAAGTCGTGGATAAAAAACTGACCTTAACCATGGCAACCGTTCAACCCTGCCGTTTCCCGGCGAAGAAATAAAATACCGAACAGATACCGAACTGTAAATTCAGAAAACCACTCACGGAAAGAGCTGCGAAAAAATCGCTGATATAAAGTACTTAAATTACATGGTTAAAACAAATTAATTAGCTGTATACCAGCTCCACTACCAACACCCCGCTTCCGACGTTGCATCTCTCTCCCTGGTTCTCACTGGTGCTACTGAGAGTGCAAAATTGTTTGATTTATGCTGTGTGTGATATGCAGTGGCCGTGTATCTTCCATCCCTCTCCATCCAACCGACCACCTCCTCTCTCCCTTCCTACCAACCCAACGGAGATGCACTATCGCCGTGAAGCCCAGCCAGCAAGCATTGCAGTCCTGCTGAAAACACGAATGTTAACGCTGGTTTTACAATTTCATTAATGGTTGGAAAATGTTTTCCACTTGTTGTTCGTACAGGTACCTCACGCTTTCCGTAGTTTTTTTATTTCTTCTTTTTTCCCATTCCCGCCCAGCAAATGGGGAAGCGAGTGTGTTGGGTGGGTGGAACGTTATTTAAAACTTACTTTTTTCGGAGTTTAATTCCAATCCCAAAAGCTGTGAAATTACATCCCAGGGATGATGGCGGTGGTCTGCATGCATATGCCGCGAATGGCAAGGAAAGCGGATCGTTTGCTGCAAATGTATGCGTTGTTTTCATATAGTTTTGGTAACAAACATTTCTTTTTTTGTTTAATGAACAATTTTACGTGCTGCGATGAGACTGTTTGGTTTGTTGAGATGAGTATTTTTCCCCCGTGGCCATATTTATCTTTGCATTACATTAAATAATTCGTTAATGCAAATACACTCGTACTGATTGTTTGCTCTTCAAGTCAACAGTGAGCAAATTTTGCTTTTAATCATGGAAACGTGTTATTGTTCCACGTGGTTGAACCGGTGGAAAGCTGAGATTTGTTGTTTTATTTATTGTTGAAATTTTTCATTTTGTACTTATCACTTCCAAAAAACCAAAAAGGCAGTCAGATATCCATTTCATGCGGATTGAATCGTACCTGTGGGGGAAAAAAGAGAGAAGAGCATATGAAAACATTGTTCAGTCTTTTGTATTTCATAACTATTGGTGGCAAAGCAAATGATATTGTTCCAGAAAGTGCAGGTCTCTGGTTCAAGCTCATGTAGTTTAACTCTAAAAATGACAATTATGAATCTAATGGATCAGGATTCATTCAATCGTAAAACGCTGACGAATGTTCATTTAATTCAGTTGCTACTCATACTTCTGCATCATACACATACCTTAGCGAATAACAAATGTATTAATATTCACGACCAATTAAATTTCCATTTGCCAATTTATACAAATTCAATTACTTATTGTGTTATATATTTACTTTTTTTGTATTTATAATTATTTATTTATACATTTATTTATGTTTTTGATTTTGAAAGTTAATATATACGTTTATTTTGTTTCACCCCGTTGCTCGAGCATTCTTTTCTACTAATCATTCATTTTGGTATTGGTTTATAATCTGTTCTTTATTCCCTAATATTTATATTCTTTCTTATTTCATAAAATATTCTTACATTTACAAATACTTTTTCATAGTTATTTAGTCATGTTTCTGTTTAAAAATTCATTAACCAATTTATTTTATTTTATGCATGATTTTCTGTTCATTTCATTATTTATTAGGAGACCTATTCATTAATAAATTATTTATTCAGGAATACATAATTATACAAACAAACTTGTTCACTAATAATTTCTTTTAAATTGGTTTTGATGTTAATTATAGATGTATGTTATTTTTCATATCCATATATCTAAATATACAAAAATTAATTCCTGTCTGTCTCTCTGTCTGAACCTTATAATCTCAAAAACCACTAAACCGATCGGCGTGAAATTTGGTATGCAGGAATTTTTGGGGTCAAAGAAGGTATTAATGATAGTTTGAGACCGCTCCAATCTCACATACAAATAAAACACAAATTTCAGCATAACTCGAGAACAAATCAAGCAAATGGAACCAAATTTGGCATGTGGAGGTTTTTGGAGGGTAGATTTCTATATACATAAAAATGAATTTCTGTCTGTCTGTCTGCCTGTCAGACCCTTATAGACTCGGAAATTTCTGAACCGACCAACGTGAAAATTTATATGAAGGGGTTTTTGGGGCTAGGGAAGGTTCTTATGATTGTTTGAGACACCTACTCTCTCAGGAAGGGGGGCTCTGATACATATGAGACACAAATTTCTTCATAACTCGAAAATTAATCGAGCAAATCGAATCAAATTTGGCATGTGGGGGGTTTTGAAGGCAAGAATGTTTCTATGGTGGTTCAAGACCCCTCCCTTTTTGAAAGGACGGAGGGTTCATACAAAAAAAACTCAGATTTTTATTATGATCGAAGAGCCTCGTGTGATGGTTCGAGAACTAATCAAGCCAATGGATCCAAATTTGGCATGTGGGGGGTTTTGAAGGTAATCATTGTATGGTGGTTTGAGAAACCACCCCCTCTGGAATGGAGGGCTGAGAATGAGAATTATCCAGGATACTTAAACACCAAACGTGTATTTCTCGGGCAAGAAGCATGTTTTGATAGAAGTTTGAACCCCTGCTTATTCAAGAAAAAAAAACAGCCATAAATGTTCCAGTTCTACTGAATTTTCATTCATCTAGTTGCAAGCGCAGCAGCGCTCGCACCGGGCTTAGCTTGTATTATATAATAATAATTTATTCATTTATTCTATACCTATTTATTAAAGATTATATTAAATAACATATTAATCATTTTATTTGATTCACCAATTTTTCGTTTAAAGTTAACTTAATGATTAATCAATTTATTTATTAAAAATTGACATATTCATCGATTTTTTTTTTCATTATTTTCGAAATTTTTGGCCACGTGTTATTTCATTACACGTCGTAGTCTCCCAAAAAACTTCTTCGAAATGTTCGTAACTTGTCCAGGAGGGAGATTCAACTCGTGGATTTGAAGCTAGAGGCTTTAATTGCTAGCACCATGCCAGAATTGTCCCAGCTGATGAATAAAGTGTTTATTCTTTCATTAATTGATTAATTTTTTCTTTGTTTTTCTTAATCAATCTATATTAATTTCATATGATGTATGCATTTATTTTATATTTTTATGTTTATATTTCATTTATTCATTTTTCTCATTTAAGTTTATTTGTTTTATTAACTTCAATCAATCTATTCACATATAAATCAATTTATTTATCGATCCTGAATATTTTTAAACATCCATATAAGATAAACGCATTATTTTCTGATTGGCGATAAAATATTTCTCCTCTGTCAATTTATTCACTTATATGATTAAACAGTTATTATTATTAGGTATAAATTGTTAATAAATGGTTAAGCTTTAATATTAACTCATAACTTTATTCCTAAAGTTATTATTTTACTTGTGATATAATTATTAAGATATTTTCGAATTTGTTATTCTTTTGCTCTTTGATTTTACAAGATATACTTATTCATTTATTAAAATATCCATTGAGATTTTAATTTATATATTATACTATTCAGATATTATTTCATTCCACTACAAATCATTTATTAATAATTCCTTTACATTAATTGTTATGTTATATATTCTCCGTGCGAAGAGTAACGATTATGATGTAGAAGGAGATGTTCTCTCATCACCATGAGGCACCAAGAGTGAACAACAATGTTTTTGGCTAGAATGAAAGATATGAAGAGAAAGTTTTGATAGTTCCGCTAGTGTGCGGCAGGCTTGGAAACATAGCAGATGTTTTAGGAAAATTGAGCGAAAAGGGCATGTGTACAGTGGTACTCGAACCAACGACATTTTTGCCTAACATCCCACTGCGGGGTAGGTTAAAGCACGGACTAAATCCGCAACTTCAACAGGCAAAAATGTCCGGTTGGAAGACGCTCATGTACCACTGTGGCTTGTATAGTTATTCTAGCGATCTATTGTGTGTACTCTGTTTACTGATGCGCACATGGGAGAGGAACTCTCTCCTTTTTTGGGTTTGTTTTGATTCGCACCGACTGACGATCACTAAAGTTTTTCTCGTCGTCTCCAACGTAGAGACCTCGGAGAGAAACACCGTGAAGCGATGCGATACTGGTCCCCACCAGTATAATTAATGGTTACCACCATTTATGGTTTCACATACATTAATTGTTATGTTATATATTCTCCGTGCGAGGAGTAACGATTATGATGTAGAAGGAGATGTTCGCTCATCACCATGAGGCACCAAGAGTGAACAACAAACATGCCCTTTTCGCTCAATTTTCCTAAAAAAACATCTGTTACATTTTCAATCCTGCCGCACACTAGCGGAACTATCAAAACTTTCTCTTCATATCTTTCATTCTAGCCAAAAACATTGTTGTTCACTCTTGGTGCCTCATGGTGATGAGAGAACATCTCCTTCTACATCATAATATTGTTATTTTTTGTATTCATATTTAAAAATTTGTTGACTCAGATTTTTTTCTTCATAAATCATTTAAAATTTATTTATTTCTGTGTTGACTTGTGTCAATGAATAATTATTTTATTAAAATAAAGATTTAATCAAAATATTTTTAATAATATGTTTTTCTTTATATTATTTCATATTACGTATTCAAAGATATTTTTATTTCTTCAGTTGTATATTTATTTGCTAACGTACTCATCAAGACATTCATTTATGTACTTATTAATGCATATATGCGTAAATTTCTATAAATAATTTTTGTCAGAATTTTAAACAATCAGTAGTTTTATTATTGATTGATTGTTTCTTTTTTGTGTTTTTTTTTATTCACTTATATTTTTATTTGCTTTTCCAATAAGTTATTTCGTATTTCGTCTACAATTTGCAGACTTCTTTAGTGTCGTGTACTAAGTCGAGAAATACGCGTATCTGTCAAGATAAGGAAAGGTTGTTGGAATTATATGGAAAATACTAATTTTTTTTCTCATTTATAGTAACAGGTACTCCACTTAACAGCTTAAACTCTCTAGGATTGAAATAAACTTATATGTATAATAATTCATTAAAAAAACAAAAAAAAAACCTTTTCTTAATCGTATTTCAACGGTCTTATGCTAGGTTTTTTATTTATTGTTTTGCATTTGTATATCAATCTTCCTTTTAGTTTTACTCTGCGTATATTTATCCATATTTATGTATTAAATTATAAAAAGTTAAGAGTGGGTCATCCATGAGGTTGGAAAGAAACAGCTATGACCTGTGTTGCTTGGGGAAATATTGTTGACATTGTAACGGTATTACACCAATGCAATAAAAGCATAATAAATAACTTAAAATGAATGGTACAATACCATCACAAACAAAACAAACTAGGCTGATGTTCCTTTTCATCCAGTTGCGAGGGCACAGCACTCAAAAACAAGAAACCGGAAAAAACGTTCGACGCCCAATAAATCTTAAAAAACAGTACCATAACACATATATTTTTTCGTCGTTCTTAATTTGAAGAATTCTGATCTGATTAAAGCGGCATCCTGCTTGACCAGCTAAGGATAGAGTTTATTGTTACCTGTTGGTTCTATGTTTCGTAATAATAAACTCACAACAAGTATTCAGGATCTTTTCCATCTTTTCTTCTTTTATACCAATTCAAGCTTATTTTTTACGCAATGATCTTATTTTTGCCTTGAACCTAGTGTTCTAAGGGCATTTACATAGTTATAAATTCTATTTATGAATAAGTTTTCAACTATAACCTAGGCCCAGGGTCCATTAAGAAACGTTCCTAAGCCAGACTTGGAATCGAATCCCAGCCACCTTAAGCATGGTGTTGCTTTGTAGCTGAGTATTTACTGACGGAGCTAAGGAAGGACCCAAGTACCCAGGTTGAATGTTTTTAAATAGATCATCTATAGTTCCTTTCTGTTTTATGCTACACAACCTCAACAGTTTAGCACGCGGAAAGCTGATTGGAATTGAGCATATACTGGACTAGAAAGAAATTAGATCATACAAATATCATTAGTTGCCAGAAACGAGAAGGCACTGTGTCTGCAACTCACTTGAGGTTTATGATTCAAACGCCAGATTTCACTTAATTGAAGATTTGTTTATCAAGCAATGACTCATCATAAATGAGTGATGCGATTCGAAAAACAATTCAGGTGTACTTAACGATTTGAGGATTATAATAAAACTTATATTTTTTGCACTCTATTAATCAATCCAGACACTTAAATCTTATCCACAGCTCTAAACATAACTCGTTTAGAAAAAGGATTTACCTGCTTTATCCACATTGTCTATGCAAACAAATTTTAAGGAACAATTAATTACGCCGAATAATCCGCCAATGGCGGACACCATTTTGAAATCACTTCACCTGTAGCAATAAGAAAAACGCAAAAATTGCTCGGTTGATGAGGAAAAATGTGTTCTTCCCTCACACCCTTTTCATCCGGTTAGCTCCACGTCATTCTGGGATGCTGGAAAATGTGGGGGAAGCCGATTTATTGGGTAATTAATATTATTTTCCTATTTTTCCCTAAATCCCCATCGAATTCTTAATGCTCTCTGGCACGCTGCCTGCTATCAAAGGAGCTGCGGTCCCTTCAGAAACACATGTAACTTTGTACCAGCTGGGGCCAACAATTTAATTCACATTCCCCCGCACATCCGTTAAACCTGCGGATTTTTTCGTCCTCCTCGAAAGCGGCGGCACCGAAGAAAGTAAGAAGGGCATTCAAATTCCAATTTTTCCCTTAAAACACGAGCGAACACACCTTGCCTGCGACTACTGTCGACGATCCATCCTGGGAAAAACGAGAAGGAATATATTTTTCAATTAGAATTTCATTTATTTTTAATTAATTTCGAATGCTGCGGTACTTGTGTTTTAGGAAACCGCTGCAACTGCCGCCAGGAAGGGAAGGAGCAGATGAAAGGCGAAACGTTTTGTTTCCCAGTTTGAAATGATTTTAGCACCCAAGTAATCATTTTCGTCGCCCTTGGAGGCCGAGTGAAAGCAATTTTAGGAAGTAATAGGCTTTTCTCCGGGTCTCTTGTCGAAACAACAAAAAAGAAAACCTCTACGTCAAGGGGTAATCACGACGACGGTGACGTGAAGTATTCGTGTAGGTAGGTGTGAAAGCCGACCGTAGCACCAAGGCAATTTACTGGATGTCATCTGGGAGGAAACAAAAGCTCAAGAGATGCACTTGAGAAACAACAACGACGATGATGACGCCCCCTATGTACCGCAAAGTGTGTTCGACCTTCCAAACGGTTCACGTGTGGTGCCAGTCATTGTCGTCATCAACGTTTACCGCTATGTACATTAAACAGAAGTGTGGCCTTTCTCACTGTAGGATCTGTGAATGCGAAAGACACATGTTAAACTGAACCTAGCAGGACATGTTTACAGACCTGGTCGGAACATTGCGGTTCGCAATTTGAGGAACTCATTCAGGAGTTCAATTAGGGGTAGTTGAATTCCCTGTTTCCAGACACCTCTGACCAGCACTGTGACCGTCTTTAACGATAATGTTACGGTCATGTTTCAGCGTGTGGTGTGTAAGTGCCTACTAAGGGTAGATTTCATTTGATAATTTAGGTCTTGAAACTCATTCACTCACACTCATAAGGCTGCCTATGGTTCCAGTGGGGATCCCTAGAGCTACACCGCACCTGTAGACTGAGAGAAAGCTCGACAATATGATAACAACTGTATAACGGGCACAGCATGGTTGGTCAAGGTCCTCCACTTGGCATCGTCACTCGAGGTGGGCATTTCTTGTGCAATTTTCATGTTCCTGCCCTCTCGAGACCTGCTACGGACGAATCCCTCTAGAGGGAATTTTCTAGGTCGTATGAAGCTTTTGTGCTAGGGAGAGAGAAGGATTTTCCCTTAGACAGGAACGGGAATACAGGCAAGTGGGTTCAGTGCAAGTGACAGATGTCAAAATAATATGATATGCTGAGTGGCTAGATTTAATTTATGCTGCTAAGGAGATCCCTTTAGCTGTTATTATGTTCTGAATTCAGCCTCAGATTGGTGCGGAGTTGAATAGACGCGGTTGGAACAGTTACAAGAATGATGATATATGTTTGAGAGTGGAGTGGCCTCATCGACTGGATCCCGCTATGTTTGTTTCCACGGAGTGGTGCTGATGATGACCGTTGGTGTGAAAGTGAATGCAAAGCAAAGCTAAAAATACGGAAGGAAAATCTGGACACAGTGAATCCTTGTAGATTTTTTGACGTAGGACTACGTCTATGTTTTCAATACTGGGGTACAGTTTAAAAAAATATCTATTGCGACCGTCACGAAATGTGGTCAGGTTTTGAGCGTTAATATCTCAGTCGTTTCTCCAAACATTTACTAAATTTTTGTACCAATCGATCGAAAATATTTCTACGCATCGATTCTTATAATGAAAACTATTGATTTTTAACACTAAACTATTTAAAATAACGCAAAGATAAGGTGGTGTCTTATAATGTCGATTTTTCAGAGTAAATTTACCAAATACACTGTACTTCCTAGCACAGATTTCATATTTAAGTAACGAACGTCTCCTAGGCAGCCACGAAGGTTATCAAACAAGTACAAGTTATCAAACAAGTTAAGTATTTCGGTACTCGTGGAGCTGTGCAGTGGCGTAGTAGCGCCACTAAATCCGTTCTTTTCAGGACGACCAAATCAGTTTACTAACTAAAGAGTTTGGTTGAATTTTTCTATTGTGCTGTCTATTGTGTAATTCAATTACCGCGTCACGGCTGAAAATGGCATTCATTAACCGTCGCGTCCCCGATTATATTATCACAAAACGATGAACAACCAACGAACGAAAGTCTAGAAGGGATAATTTGAGCCAAACTGCAACACATCAGAGACCGACCATGTGGTGGAGTTCGCCATTGTTCGTAGTTATGCATAGCGGATTAGTTGCTGGCAGTGGCTAGCAAATTAGGACAATTTCTGTTAAGAAAATCATCCGCTAGCGTGCACTAATTAAAACTAATTATTGTGGCACAATGACTAAAGTTCGTCCCCTTTGATGCAATTTGTATCACATTGCCTTCGTTAGTACCGCCTTCTTTTGTGCAATAGCATCTAACGCCATAACATACCAGCTCTTAGCAGAAATTTTGACTCAGTCTTACAACAGTCGTAGAGCTGTGCAGTGGCTGTTGCAACACAGTTTGCGGCAGCAAGCACCTTGGATGGTGCACTGGCGAGTAGTCGTTGCCTACACTCCCGCTTCACTTTACTTAATTTTGAGTACAATTGTATGCTAAAATATATTGCATATAATTGTTCTCAAAAATTGAGTAAAGTGAAGCGGGAGTGCATAGAGCCGTTGATACAGTTGGCTGTTGGTGCCGATGCTCCCGTCAACCTCGCTGAGAAAGACATGGCTGCTGAAGCCTACGAGCTGGCGGGAAAAAGCCACCCGTGACCAGACAAACAACTCTAGGGGAATCGCAAACTATTTCTCCCTCGTCAATTAAATCCGTCCTTTTCAGGACGACCAAATCAGTTTATTACCTAAAGAGTTTGTTTAGTTGAATTTTGCTTTTGTCGGTTTGTAGTTCAATTACCGCGTCACGGCTGAAAATAGCATTCATTAAACGCCGCGTCCCGGAGTATATCATAAAACCGTTGAACAAAAATCGAATGAAATGTCAGAAGGGATAATTCGAGCCGAATTGTGACACGTCAATGACCGACTATGTGGTTTAGTTCGATTTAGTTCCTAGTTATGCATAGCGGATTAGTTGCTGGCAGTGGCTAGCAAATTAGGAAAATTTCTGTTAAGAAAATCATCCGCTAGCGTGCACTTATTAAAACTAATTATTGTGGCGCAATAACTGAAGTTCTTCCCCTTTGATGCAATTTGTATCACATTGACTTCGTTCAATGAAAATTTGATTCAGTCTTACGGTAGCTGTAGTGCTGTGCAGAGCAAAATGTGCTGTAGCAGCGCAGTAGGCGTGCGACCACACTGGAGGATGCACTGGCGAGCAGTCGTTATCCAGAGAAGTTGGTGCAGTTGGCTGTTTGGGCCGATGCTCCCGTCAACCTCGCTGAGAGAAACAAGGCTGCTTAAGCCTACGAGTTGATGGGAAAAAGCCGCCCGTGACAACAACGGGACAAGAATCATCCCACGTCACCTGCAGATGGCCACCCGCACCGACGAGGAGGTGAACTAAGAATACCAAGAAGAAACCCCAAGTTAAACCGTGCACAATGTTTCTCCCCCATCAACTATATCCGTCCTTTTCAGTACGACCAAAACAGTTTGCTTATTGTTTGTTTGGTTGAATATTTCTTTTGTGCTGTTTGAAATTTCATTCATTCGATAGGAATCAAATAATTTTGAGAATGTCCAACTAAAATGTCGGAGCATACATATGGCTGCAAAGTATGTGGTTCTACCATCGTAGAAAATACAACTAGGGCCGTATCATTATTAAAACCAAACGGTCCTTTTTAGGGCCACCAAATGCAATCTAAAGAGCTAACAATATAATTTTCTTACATATTCACTTCCCAATGCTGTTCTATCGTTCATTTAGCACTATTTCGACGCAGACGTCTATCGGCAATAATAGACTTTGAATTCCCAAACAGACCACAACCATTTTAACCCGATACTGTCGTTTCCTCCGAAGCAATAAGCACTATGAACAGCTTCGTAAATGACATTTCCGAGCGGATTGAGAGCGTAGCTGCCCGACTAACTTAAATCAATTGGCGGATGGCCCTGACGTCTCTGGAAATTCAAACCGCCTTTTGATCATGCTGCCGAGAGAGCTAGCTTAACACGAGGTTTTAGAGCGAACCAAAGCCATGATCAAGTAAACCAGCTTCATGGCGAAATGAGGCGGTGTTACTAGCTGTTTCCTCGAACCCAAAATGGCCCTTTTCAGGGCCAACAAAACAACTGGAAAAGAAAGTTGACATGTGTTTGGGAATGCTGAAAGCTGGGTTTCGGGGTGGTTGATTGAAGTGTTTTAGCCCATTGGGTTCTCAGCTTTGTTTAATTTTATGTTTTTTATGTGTTTAAAGTGTTTATGTTTTACATGAAATTTTCAGTTCAGCCCTTGGGGTATTGTTTGTTAAAATTTGATAACCTATGTATGAATTTAGATACCAAGACAGGCTATATCAAATATTTAAGGTTGTAGTGCGAAATGTTTAGTGTATGGGAATTCGATATCGAACGAAACAAATTTCAGCCACTCTTTAAACAATCAAGCGATCTAGATTGCACTATGCTTCGTAGTCCTACGTCAACTTTGCGTACAACCCCATTGGGCTGTCCCTTCTAGTTTTTTTTACAATAATCGATTTATATCTACATTAGAAACAGTTGATTAAGATGTTAATCTTTCTTTCTGTTAAATTTTCGAGCTTCCTGTGGTACATCCGCCAACAGGTTCCGTACGTATCCTCGAAAACGCCCGCCGTGACGATTCTCCTTCTTCTTTTGAAATCATCGGTGCAATTTGCTTTCTTCTTAGTTTCGAAGAGTTTCTACTTAACTAGAACCCAGTACTTCTCTCTTGGGCGAAGTTCTGGACAGTTTGGTGGATTGGCTGTTTTTGGCATGTATTTGACCTCTTGTGGTTTATACCATTCCAGGACGGATTTCGCATAGTGACAAAACATACTGGAGAGTCGTGGTTTCTGATGAACAATAGCAACCGCTTTTGCAGATATTCTTTTTCGTACACATTCTTATTGATAGTGTCGGTAGAGACGAAACTTTTAGATTTTCAACCACAACTATATATGGCCTGCCAAATCATATACTTCTTCGAAAATTTGGACACCTTCTTTGTCCAGAAATGCTTGACAACGGCGTTCCTTTGCATTGCGGTATAAAAAGCCAGATCCTGAAGCTATTTAAAGTCTTCGAGTACGTATGTTTCGTCGTCCATTTTGATACAAGAAAATGTTTGCGAAAAATTTGTGTCAAGCACCTTAGCACGACTTTTTGCAGTGAAATTTTGCATGCCATCACAGTTGAGCACCTTTTTCACTTTGTACGGCTTCATTCCTTGCTCCTGCTTCGCATTTTGTACGTATGATTTTGACTTCCCCGCCACATTACGCACAGAGAGATTAGGATTTTTCTCGATAATGGCTATCACCTTCTTGTCCATTTATCGGGAGCATTCTTTTCGATTTGTTCCACTTCCAACCTTCTAATCCACAATCAAAGGCTGGCAAAATGATTTGCAAACACATAGCACGGTACTTTTGGGAATTTTAGTTTCTTGGCAGGATCGCATACCGATAAATTCGTATTTCGCCGCCGTTCGTAAAAAATGCGTGTCCACTTGATTCGACGCCATTTTACTGAATGAGACAAGAATGTAAACATCTTGTACCACGAAATAAAGTGGAGGGTTTCAACTGTCACAAGAGCGAAACGTTTCAGCGATCCGTGAAATAATTCAAAATCTACACAGAAATAAAAGTGTCCGAAATAAACGTTGACAGGCTCTAGTTTTCACCAACAATAATTTGCGTGACATTTGATATCAATATCGTAATGTAGGTTGCAATGTGAACGGGGTTTAACGCTACACGCTAAAATTACTGTCTCTAATTATCTTTTCGAGAGGAAAAAAGGGATAACAAGAGATGGCAATTTGAGCGTGTTGGTTGTGTTTCTCTATTCGTTTTTTACAACATCGATAGATCGAATGCATGGTACCAACTCAATAGTAAGTTTATGATGTCAACCACCCAAGCAACACATCTCTGTTGCAGAAAATTGATTGTGACTTAATTGAGTTACATTGCAGTTACTTTGAGTTATTTGCAACAAGTTTGCTACTAGGGCATTGAGTATTTTTATTTATACGTGAATGAGATGATCGTTGATAGTTAACTTGCTCCCATTTACAAACATTCAGTAGAGGGTTTAGGCGCATATGGGACAAAATAGATAATACATTAAGAGATCTGGGAAGACGTCAACTTGCTTTGAAAAACTTTCAAAGAAGAGAAACTGAACTTGATATCTAAAGTGAAAACAAAAATATCCGTATATGCTTTTATTGTGGACTGCATTTTGCGACAGAAGTGAACGCAGATCAACGCAACAGCATCCACAAGGCAGATATTTCGTCGAAAAAAATAAGGCCACTTAAGATTCTGTTGCAACGCCAGGAAGAAATTCTTTGTGAGGTTGACGAGAACGGAGCTACGGAAATTCTCACGTTTTGTCGAAATCATTAGACATGATATCCAAGAAACAATTCCACCAGAAACTTCCTCTGATGAACTTTAATTATTGGTTCAAGTAGCTATGGTGTGCATATGCATAATTGATTGTTGTTATTTTTTTATTTATGCAGTATTTTTATGAAACAAAATGAAAAATGAATAACTGAGGCACCAAGAGTGGACAGTAATGTTTTTGCTAGAATGAAAGATATGAAGAGAAAATGTTGAAAGTTCCCTCAGTGTACGGTAGCTTGGAAATAGAACAGATGTTTGAAAATTGAGTGAAAGGGCATAGGTACTGCGGTACTCAAACCAAAGACGTCACCCTTTGCCTAACATCCCATTGTGAAGTAATTAGAGTATGATTGTTTGAGTTTTATTTCCTAAACCGTTCCTCAAACCGCCACAGCCATATAATTTAGAACATTTCCCATAAATTAAAAAAAAAAATAATTTGATAAAGTCTACGTAGACTTTGAGGAAGGGGGGTGGGGGTGTGTGAAAAAGTCTACGAAAGTCTACGATGGGGGAGGGGGGGGGGTTGAAAGTGTCAAATTTCGGTCTACGTGATTTATGAACAGTTATGTAACGTAATGCGATATTTTTTTTAACAATAAAAATATCCTTAATTCTCAGAGTTTCAAGAAAGTAGAGCATCAATTTCTCTGTTTATTGGTGTTTCAATCCAATTAAAACTAAGTAGTTCTAGCAAGCTTCTTTCTCAGTTTTTTTTTCCATAGCCTGTTATACTTAATCATTTGTATAATGTATATTGTATTTGAACATTGTATTTGTATAATTTATTTGTATAATGTACAGGGTGTCTCACAATACGTGGCACTAAAGAAGTCAAGTAGGATGAGATCCGGTGAAGATGCAGGCCATTCTACGCTTGTGATAAAATCGGGCAAATTTTCCACGCACCACGCTTGTGTCTTCCTTGCCTTGTGAGCCGGAGCTGAGTCCTGTTGGAAACAATATGATGTATTCACATACAGCGTTGAAGCATGAGGAAGCAGATGGTTCTTCAATGGCTGCTCAATGTAATATTCAGTGTTGATTTTTACGTAAGGTTCTATAAAAGAAGAGGAAGTTTTTCTTTTCGTTAAACGGCGACCCATATCAGATTTTTTCGCTGTAGTTTTTTTTTTCTTTTTTTCGCTGTAGCAATAGTTTTTTTTTTTAACTAAGCATAAAGGGAATTAATCATTGCAAAAGAAGATTGCAACGATTTTTGTCTGAAATTATTAATTATTTTGGTGGACATTTGTTCTAAGGTCTCAACATTCGAAATTCTATGTACTTCGTTAGTACTGTACCAAGAAGGCAGCTTCAAAATCATCCTCAGAACTTTGTTCTGAATCCTTTGAAGTGTTTTTTTTCCTGGTAGCACAACAACTAGACCATATTGAAACAGCATAAAGCATGGCCGGTCTAAAAATTTGTTTAAATATTAGTAGTTTGTTCTTCAGACAAAGTTTTGATTTTCTGTTTATAAGAGGATATAAACATTTTATATATTTATTACATATGGCTTGAATGCCCTCAATGTGATCTTTGAAGTTTAATTTTTGATCAAGTACCAGACCAAGGTATTTCACTTGACTTGACCAAGAAATTGGAACACCGTTCATAGTAACTATGTGACTACTGCTAGGTTTCAAAAAAGAAGCTCTAGGTTTTTGTGGGAATATTATAAGTTGAGTTTTGGAAGCGTTGGGAGAAATCTTCCATTTCTGTAAATAAGAAGAGAAAACGTCTAAACTTTTCTGCAGTCTCCTGCAAATGACACGAAGGCTTCTTTTTCTTTTAGCGGAAATGCCTGTGTCATCGGCAAACAAGGATTTCTGACAACCCTGAGGCAAATCAGGGAGGTCGGAAGTAAAAATGGTATATAAAGGGCGATACGGTCAAAATTTGGTCAATATCAACTTGACGTATTTCTTTCAATTTTTTTAGCTTTTTTAGCTTGACTGACTGCACGTATCGATGGTTGCTACTCCGTGATTGATCAGAATCAGTGAAATTGCACAATAAATCAACTGAATGGGGCTGGGAGTAACCGACCATTCTCACTGTACACGTTTCAGTGACTCAATTTCTTTAATAATCAATAACGGCGCCGGCCACGTCCTTGCAATCAGTTGGGAATAGGGAAGGAAAGTTAGTGTGACCTTTGCTGATTAGGGACCGTGTTTACCTCTGCATCCCCACAAAGGTCACAGGAGGGTTTTCTATGTTACTAGGGTAGGGCTCGATGGATCAGGATTCACCTTGATAAGTGATGTGATCATATATATATATTATGCATTATAAAATTAAATGAACATTCACACATACATACACATGTATACATACACAAACATACACATACACTCAGTAGCAAAAAAGTAGCAAAAAGCCGAGCAAAACCCTGCTCCCAAAAACCACGTTGTTCAACCCCCTGTCCCCCCGCCAACCATCAATACTTCCAAATGAAAATCTGACAATCCAATAACCAATGTATAGACCTGATGCGATCAAAACCCCATGCCGACAAAACCTACAGACCCGAAGCTATCACAACATATGCGAAAAAAGCCATCCCTGGACACAACAACCCCAAAAATCCGCACCCCTGTGAAGGACCCAGGTAGCACACTAAAAACCTCTCCACAGCCTACAAAAATACAGAAAACAATGTGGACAAAACTTGAAGTACCTCCATAAAGTGGTCCGGACCACAGCTGGCGTCAAAGTTGACACACCAACACGAGCACCTCCCCCCCTCACCCGATACTAACCCCGCCGAAACATCGGTGCAAAAAAAAAAAAAAAAAAGCCGAGGTGAATTCATTTTATTAATACACATGATTTGTTACGCGTGAAATATCCCAAACAACTAGTGTAACCCACGAAGAACTTTGAAAATATGGCATTCAGTATGAATTGGTTTGTGAAAACTACGTATACAGTGTTATACAGTATTATTAATAAAATTCACCTCGGCTTCCTCCCCGCACCGACACCTTAGCAAGGTCAGCATCGGGTGAAAAAGGGAAATGCCCACGTCGGTACGTCAACCCCGACGCAGCTACAGTCCAAACCACCCCATGGAAACAGTTCAAATCCCGCCCACACAATCCTCCGTACCCCTACAAGCCCCGAAGAAACCTCCAATATGCCACCCAAACCCCTCACAGAAACACGGACCTTTCAAATCTTCACGTCCAAAAATGACTCCCCTCATACATGCCACGACAACCCCAAATCCATAAACCCTATCAACATGAAACCCTGATCACACCAGGTCCACACACTTTGCACAATGCTGTCAAACCTGCATCCATAAACACCGACAATTAACATAGCTACAGGAGGCTGAACATGGAGTCTTCCGCCAACAAAATCCCGCCCGGCCTCTTCCATGCCACTGAGTGTACATACACATACATATACATACATATCGAAACAAAAAATATTGGAATGGGACACAAAAGGAGAAAATGGAAAGAGCTCACCCGGGTTTCCTGAACATTCCATTGCTGTGGTTGTAACATCGTTGACGTATTTCTTTCAATTTTGCATTTAAAAAACCTGAACACCCCTCATTTTGAAGGTGTGTGTGTGTAGAATGTTGCTCTTTTTTTTTATTTTGGAATTCACTCTTCAGTTGTCAAAATGCCGTCCAAGCAAGAAGAGCAGCGTATCAAAATTTTGCTCGCGCATCGCGAAAATCCGAGCTACTCGCACGCAAAGTTGGCAAAATCGCTAAAAGTTGCCAAATCAACCGTTACAAATGTAATTAAAGTGTTTGGGGAACGTTTGTCGACAGCCAGGAAGTCTGGATCGGGGGGAAATCGAAAACCGGAAGCCGCTGAGACGACAAAGAGAGTTGCCGGTAGTTTCAAGCGAAACCCTAACATATCTCTCCGAGATGCCGCTGGGTGTATCGTCTACAACCGTGCATCGAGCCAAAACACGAGCCGGACTATCGACTTAGAAGAAGGTAGTGACTCCAAATCGCGATGATAAACAAAATACGACGGCCAAAGCGCGATCCCGGAGGCTGTACACGACGATGCTGACGAAGTTTGACTGCGTGGTAATGGACGACGAAACCTACGTCAAAGCCGACTACAAGCAGCTTCCGGGACTGGAGTTTTATACGGCAAAAGGAAGGGGAAAGGTAGCAGATATTTTCAAGCACACGAAACTGTCAAAGTTCGCAAAGAAATATCTGTACCTGTGGCTTGAAAAGCTGCATTTTCATAGCTTCCGGGACTGTCAACCAAGAAATTTACGTGGAAGAGTGTTTGAATAAACGTCTGCTGCCTTTCCTGAAGAAACACGGTTGTTCCGTACTGTTTTGGCCGGATT
Source organism: Aedes japonicus (assembly GCA_034211315.2). Lineage (NCBI taxonomy): Eukaryota > Metazoa > Arthropoda > Insecta > Diptera > Culicidae > Aedes > Aedes japonicus. The sequence continues at coordinate 54,669 of JASCZW010005340.1, forward strand.
TGGCATCTTGCCATTACGGTAAAAAGGCCATGGAGTGGTACGCCGCCAACAACGTGCAGGTGGTTCCCAAGGACAAGAACCCTCCCAACACGCCAGAGCTCCGCCCAATTGAGAAATACTGGGCTATTGTCAAGCGGAACCTAAAGAAGACCAAAAAAACTGCTAAGGACGAGCAGCAGTTCAAGGCAAACTGGCTTTCTGCGGCGAAGAAGGTGGACAAGGTGGCTGTACAAAATCTGATGGCAGGGGTCAAGCGTAAGGCCCGGCAATTCGGATTTGGAAAAGGGGAAGCCTAACTGAATATTTTTCCTGAATTTTATACTAATTGAACTTGAAAAAGAAATTTAATTTGATTTTTTAAATAAACGATTTCACCGATTTACACGCGTTTTCCCTTGACCAAATTTTGACCGTATCACCCTTTAATATCGGTCCAAGAATACTACCCTGAGGAACTCCAGCTCTAACAGGTATTCGATCAGATTTGGAATTTTGATAATTTACCTGCAGAGTTCTGTCAGTTAAATAATTTGGAATTAATTTCATAATATAGAACGGAAAATTAAAGTTTTTCAATTTAGCAATCAAACCTTCATGCCAAACACTGTCGAAACGCATCTTATTAGGCGCTGAAATACTTAGTCTTTTCGCAACATCTCGAACTTATGCTAAAAGATGATGCTTGAACTAGTCCCTTACCTTTCTGTCGTAGGGTCATCGGGATCGGGTATTCTACCCCGTCTCGAGGAAACTACACTGCTCCGAAGCACAAACCTTCTTCCTTAGTCAATTATCTGATCGAAAAACCACTGACGGTGCACCGTTTGTGCACTATTTGTTTTCTCCGCTCTGGAAAAAAGTCACGCATCTGCAAACTTTTGTGCAAAAAATTAAAAAAAAAAAAAACAAAAAACGACAACATCAGATTTGGATGTAAATAACAAAGCGCAGCCAAAAGCTGGTTGAATACTGCACGCATTTTGAATTGACGGTTGCTCACTAGTGTATTTATAATTATCGGAAAAGTCTATAGTTTTAAAGTTGCAGCTCAGAATCCTTTGGTTCTATGAAAAAACTTTACTCTACAATTTTTTTCCCAACTTGAATTCTTCAAGAAATTTCATGAATAAAATATTTAAGTATACATTAACGTTAATTTTGTTCAAAAGCGGTTAAGATTCAAATTCAACCAGGGTTTGTCCAATGGGTTTTATTTTCTATGTTTCAGGAACAATGCCTTTAATATTTATAATATTTAATTCTTGTTATTTATAACAAGCAATGTTTACTTCATTAACATAAGAAATAAAATCATTAAAAATCTATGTATGACTGTCATGCGATTAGCAGAAGTATACTTTTCTTGCAAAATTTCGGTATAATCCGCCAACTCTGTCTGGAGCTATTGTATTTTTTGTTAAGTGTAATTTTTCCACACTTTCCAATTATAAAAAGATCTGAAACTTTGTAAAACACATTCTCTTCTGCAGGAAAATCAATCCTGAAAATTTCAACTCGACTGAAGAACTTAGAAACATCCACGAGATCCATCCTAGCAAACTGGTTCTTAGTGATTATGCATCCTCGATAATCACTTTTTCATGGGGAAATGTCAAACCACAAAGATTGCACCATCTAAAAATTACTTTTTTCTTGAGTTGAAAACTTTCACCCTCCTTCCCAGTATTCCCAATTTCGACACATTGGCTTACCCGGCCGAACTGAGTGCATGCTTCCCCTGTACGTGCTATCCATCCAGGTAGAGATTCTTCAGCAAAAACTAAGAACTTTCTTCATTCCATCCCATCCGGCCGGGAATGAGATAAGCTTACCTTAGGCGCAAAAGACTTCGATGACGACTACAGCCAACGACGACGACGACGACGACGACGACGACGACGACGACGACGATGTAATATAAGAACTTGTCTGCGGTGTTCATCCCTTCGGGAGGCAAGCAAAGCTCCCTCTGGGACACAATATCAACAATAAAAAAAAAGTGCAACAAAGAAACTCGATGTACAGTTTTGGTGCTGATGCTGCTCTGTCTTGTAGTATGTGTCTGTGTTTGTGCTCAGAGTGTTAATAGTAGATTGTAATTAAGAAAGTTTCCATTCAGGCGACGTTCAATTAAACCGGGTTGTGTTCTCGCTCGATGTCGTCACGGTCTCCTCTATATTTGCCAAGAACCAAGAACCGACGGCTAGGACTTGGGAAAGGATCCAGTCAGCTTTTTGCCTCGTGAAGTTGCACGTTGGTGCCCTTTTGTTGTTTTGTCACTAGACCAGTTTTTTCCTTCGTACGAGGGTAATGATTTCTTACGACGGTCGGTAGATTAGCCAAAACGGGGTTATCCTTCGTGAGCATGAGTTTGAGGTTCGGTTCTGCTTCGAAGAGGCATAAAGATTTTACAATGGATTTAAACATCGTTTATGAAACATCAACTGGATTAAATTTGATGCTCTCCTGATTCATGAAATTGGATTATTTATAGTGCAATTTGATCGTCGAAAATTCCATTTTGATGATTGTTTTTTTTTTAGTCAGCAATGGCTAGGCAATACAAACGTTTATTACAATACGCTGAGAAATATCTTTTATTGTTGATCCCTTCTTGTGGTTGAAGTAAATAAGATAATGGAACAAACATAGCTCCTGATACAGAAGTGTTGGCTGTTAATTTGAGCCGCAGTTTGTATGAAATCACAATGTTATATATAAATTACGTTTAACAGAACGTCCGAAGAACGGTCGAATTTTTTTCAAAACATTTAATGAAGGCTGCAACTAAATATACAGGGGATGATAAAAAAGGAGAAGACTAGCAAAATTTTGTCCAGATTCAAAGTGATACAGTTCGGTAAATAATGAACCGTTTTTGATGAAACTAAAAGCGTTCGACGGGGAATTTTTTCTAGTTTCAGCATATTTAATCAAAATTCGATTTGACTTCCGGGCACCGGAGATAGCACGGATACTTTGAGGTTATGTCAAATGTGCTAATTTTCTGCAGCTCGTTATTTTTTATGTTACTTGAAAATCGGAAATATTATATTTTTCTCAGAAATTAAAATTCATAACAAGTTTGTCAGGGGTTAAAGATCGTGAATCGGCCCATAAACAACCGAGATATGGCGATTTCCGTAAAATATAGTTTTTTACCCTATTGCTTGACACTTCTTATGTTGAAGAGCTCCTTTTTAATTTATCTGTAACTCTGCGTACCCTTAACCAAATTAGATGCAACTTTTTCCATACGATTACAAATTTATCCTTGTTTTTGGAAGAGTAGCGGACATTTCGTTATTTTCCGTAGCTCCGGATTCATTATCGGGAATCGGGAAGGAAGTACCCTACCAGTGTAATGGCCAGAGTTAGAACTGTATCAAACCTGGCTTGCGAGACATCAAACTTCATGATTTTACAAAACAATACCGCTGGTGGTCAACCTGAGAGTATTCGGTCACATTGGCCACACCTGGTGACGTTGCGGATTTCGGGCTCTCCCGGGGAATTGGCGAGATATAGAACGATTCCAAACTATGGATTGCGACACATCAAACTTCATGATTTTACAAATCAAGATTACTGGTGCTCAACCTGAGAGTTTTCGGTCACATTGGTCAGACCTGGTGACGTTCCGGGATCCGGGTTCCCCCAGGGAAGTGGCTGGATTTAGAACGATGTCCAACCTGGCTAGCCACACATCAAACTTCATGATTTTACAAACCAATACCACTGGTGGCGGATCTGAGGTTTCTGTTGTGGGTATCAGAATTCAATGGCAAATTATTCAAACATAGTTTCGAAAATATATAAAAGTTCGGATATGCTAACAATAATTCAGTTATTTTGATTAGATAGATCGTTTCAAAGAAAAATCGCGTTTAATAAGGCGTGGGTCCACTATACGCATTCAAAACGGCTAGGATACGCCTAGGGAAGGAATCGTACAATTTTCGGATTGTTTCGATAGGTATTTTATACCACTCATCGATCAAAACCTTCTCTAACGCTTTTAGAGACGATGGTGGTGGAAATACACTTCTCACGCGTGCTTCTAATGTAGACCAAAGTGGCTCGATAATGTTGAGGTCTGGTGACTGTGCTGGCCAATCAAGGTGATGAAAGTCTGTGTCATGCTCTTCGTACCACGCCTTTATGATTTGAGCAGTGTGGATTGGAGCGTTGTCATCTTGGAAGATTGCTCTGCGATCAGGAAAGATGGTCTTCATCATTGGCAGCACCTGTTGGGCAATTGTGTTATTTTAAGTATATTGTGAAGGTTTTCTAAAAAATACCTGGTCATCCAATATTTCTTGATAATCTTTGGCCTTTATTTTTCCCTTCATAGCAACTAAAGGCCCAACAGAATGCCACGATATTGCACCCCATACCATAACTGACCCACCGCCATGTTTAACGGTTGGCAGAAGGCAGCCAGGGTTGTAGGCTTCTCCAGGAGTATGCCATACGTACACTCGACCTGTAGTTGGAAACAAGGTAAAAGATGATTCGTCCGACCACACAAATTGGTTCCATTGATCTGGCGTCCATTCCTTATGATCCTTGCACCAGCGCTTCCTGTTTACCGCGTTTTGCGGTTTTATTAGCGGTTTAGAAATGGCCGCACGAGCGTACAGATTCATGTCGTGCAGCTCCCTTCGGACAGTTGATGTAGAAACTGGTTCTTGAAGCGCATTGTTCAAAGCAGCAGTTGCTTTCACAGCACTAATGCGTCTGTCTGCTTTGACTATGCGCTTCAACGAACGTTGCTGCCGGTCATCCATCTTCTGCTTCCGTCCACAGCTACTTTTATCAGGCGATGTTTTTCCATGTTTTTTATATTCCGACATTATCCGGCAAACTGTGGCCCTGGCAACACCAACCAGTTTGCATGTTTCAGCGATCGAAGTACCGGCTTTTCGAGCACCGACTATACGGCCCCGTTGAAATTCCGTAAGCTCTAATGGCATTTCGAACTGCACACTTCAGCACTTTACCTTGATTTGTCCCATGCGCAAGCACTCAATCCTGTCACATTTTGTCTTCTTCTATGCAAACATGTACACGGATAAAAAATAATACCCAATTTGAGTTCTATTCCGCCAGGTCGATGGTTCCGTACGCCAAATTAATTTTGAGTTATTTTTCAATTAATTTTGAGTTATTTTTAGTTTAGGTATTGTTTTGTAATATCATGAAGTTTGATGTGTCGCAATCCATAGTTTGGAATCGTTCTATATCTCGCCAATTCCCCGGGGGAACCCGAAATCCGCAACGTCACCAGGTGTGGCCAATGTGACCGAATACTCTCAGGTTGACCACCAGCGGTATTGTTTTGTAAAATCATGAAGTTTGATGTGTCGCAAGCCAGGGTTTGACATCATCCGAAATCTGGCCACTTCCCTGGGGGAATCCGGAATCCGGAACGTCACCAGGTGTGGCCAATGTGACCTAAAACTCTCAGGTTGACCACCAGCGGTTTGTTTTGTAAAATCATGAAGTTTGATGTGTCGCAAGCCAGGGTTTGACATCATTCGAAATCTGGCCACTTCCCTGGGAGAATCCGGAATCCGGAACGTCACCAGGTGTGGCCAATGTGACCGAATACTCTCAGGTTGACTACCAGTGGTATTGGTTTGTAAAATCATGAAGTTTGATGTGTCGCAAGCCAGGTTTGATACAGTTCTAACTCTGGCCATTACACTGGTAGGGTACTTCCTTCCCGATTCCCGATAATGAATCCGGAGCTACGGAAAATAACGAAATGTCCGCTACTCTTCCAAAAACAAGGATAAATTTGTAATCGTATGGAAAAAGTTGCATCTAATTTGGTTAAGGGTACGCAGAGTTACAAATAAATTAAAAAGGAGTTTTTCAACATAAGAAGTGGCAGGCAATAGGGTAAAAAACTACATTTTACGGAAATAGCCATATCTCAGTTGTTTATTGTCCGATTCACGATCTTTAACCACTGACAGACTTGTTATGAATTCTTATTTCTGAAAAAAAATATAACATTTCCAATTTTCAAGTAACATAAAACATAACGAGCTGCAGAAAATTAGCACATTTGACATAACCTCAAAGTATCCGTGCTATCTCCGGTGTCCGGAAGTCAAATCGAATTTTGATTAAACATGCTAAAATAAGAATAAATTCCCCGTCAAACGCTTCTAGTTTCATCAAAATCGGTAAATTATTCACCGAACTGTATCACTTTGAATCTGGCCAAAATTTTGCTAGTCTTCTCCTCCTTGATCATCCCCTGTATACCCACAACCCGATTTCATGATTGTACTGAATTAAAAATGCTGATTTTCTTTGTATTTTCAGAGTTGATTGTTATCTATATATGTATATAAAAATGAAATGCTGTCCGTTCGTGACAGCAGAACTCACGAACGACACGATGGATTTACTTGATTTTTTTTTTTGGTTCGTCTTGGTTCTCAACAGGTTTACATAAATAAAAAAAATGGAAATATTTACTGACAAATGAAAAAAAAATCATAAAAACCAAATTGCAATTTTGTATGGGAATATCATAATATGCGCTCTTCCGACACGAATGGTAAATTCAAGCGTGGTAAAGTGTCTCAAATAAATAAATAATAATAATAATAATATGCTAGACAAGACCATCTTTCGATTTGTAAGGAGGAGCCGTTTGAAACTATTATAATGGCGTCGTTATTAACAAAAACAAAAGAACGAGAGAAGAGAGAATCTCTGATTGACCTTTTGAAAAGATATACAAAAAATGTTAATACAATAGAGTCGATTATTTCGCAATTTTTACGGGGTTTTCGGAATTTGAAGTGGTTTTCGTTATTCATGTGAGTAGATACCGTTCGCTAAATTTGATCAAAAATGTGTCTAAACCTAGCTTTTATCGCTTTTTATGAAATTTTCGTGAATTACGGGTTTTTACGTGGATTCAGGGATTTACTCGGTTTTTTTTTTGTTAAAAACGGTGTTTTTTAACTGCGCATTCATCCCTGTGTAAAAAGTAACCTCAGTATAAACGATTTATACCGTGTAGATGCACGTATAAACTGACCCGTTAGTATTGGTGACACCTCGCAGTGAGATGTAAGTTCTCGATCAACAATATAATACGGCCTATCAACATTTGTTAACAAACCTTTCTGAGCCCTTTTTCTCTTAAACCATAGGTCACTCACGCAAACCAATACAGGTATACCTCGATAGTACAAACATCAACTTTCTCACTTCAAATCGCAATCGCATAAAAACTACTGGTTGAATCTGCAATCAATTATGACCTAAGAAAGAGCAGCTTCTGTTCTTTATTTTGGTGTTGTTAGATTTCAAATACAATCAGTATTTTCTATGCAATTTCGATTTGAAGTGAGAATGTTGATGTACGTACTATCGAGGCATACCTGTACCATAATCATGTAGGGGAAAGTATACCCTACGCGAGGATGTTATAGGTTTGCGTATGTAGCTTATGGCTTGCCTTAAAATAGGCTCAGAAGTGTATGTTTACAAAAGATGAAAGGCCCTATTCGAATGTTGGTTAAGAATTGGAGTTAAGGTCAATAGGCAGTGAAGGTATTAGTTTATGTCTTCTGTGTTGAACTGACAGATGTTTAATTACATTTGTCCTTGCATTAAATGGTATCGTTCGCCGTGTGAACTATAGGGCATCAGAAAGATGAAAACAACGAAATAACTAGAAATAAAAATGATACTAATTAAGTTGTGATTTCAGTTAATTTCAATTAGTATTGTTGTAAAATGCCTCCAACTAGACGGAATAATAACGGTCGTGGCAGCCGCACGGTTGCTAGCTTAGCAAATTCTCGAATGAGACAAAGCGACGATCAGCGTTCAACTCAAACTGAATTGGATCGCCAACGGATTTCATGGGCTCGAATGATATTGAATGGAGAAGAAACAGCAGCTCAAAATACAAGCGATAAAGTTAGAAAGAAGCATAATCGGCAAGTATCAGAAAGATCAAATGACAATCTCGCCCAACATAACGTTATAAATTGATTTTGAAGGCAAGCCTACATTCCAAAAAATCTTCAACGTGCTGTTTTTAGTTGATTACAATGCGAATATATCAGTCGCCATTGAATCAATGACTGTAGTTTATTTTCATTGTAATGCATTGAAGTTCCCAAATGAAACACCAGAGCCTTTGCGCTCATTGATGTTTGGATCAGGACGTGGTTCTAAACAGGTCATATTTACCAAAACGCGAGTTCAATATTGCCACCGACGGACACAGCCCATAAATTTCTACAGATTTATATCATGGAAGATTCACTCAGCAAGATTATTCCACCATGATGCGGGATCATGAGTTCAATGGATTGATTCAAATATTCAAGACTGCTCTTGATCCAAATTAGATGGCATCAAACAACCATAAGCATGCGATTCGAGCTAATTACTTCTCCAATTTTCCAGTAAGTAGTTTAAGTGTGAGCAGGACAACGTCTGCCGGGTCAGCTAGTCTATTATAAATTTAAGTTGATGACCCCCCGGACAGTTGAAGTCCTGACTTTAACTAATTATGTTATCAAAATTACAGCGGCATTTCAATCAAATTAAAAACTTAATCAAACTGATTGATGCATGAACAAATAGCTGAAGTCGTAAAATATCCATGATAAATCCATTTTACCAACGAAATGTTATGAAATAAAGCGTCTACGTTGCAAAATAATGACCAATAAAACTGATCCATAATTTGAAAGGAAATATTCTAACTGGCTTGGACTTCGCATTAGGTGAACCATCAAATCGAGCAGTTAACATCATCTTCGATGTCGACTGGTAGTTTGCGTATTTAAAACTTGCAATGGTAAAATAATAAAACGTCATGAACCATAAAAAATGCTGATTGAATCAGCATCAGGAAAATGTTATTGACGAAGGACAATTGAACGCATTTTATTACGACCGATAAGTTGGTCGATAGATCCCTGCTCCGCCGTCAGATAATCTTTTGGAGTACGCTTGGTGGACATTAAAGTTTTCTTTTTGTGTGGTACATATTCAATAACAAGCAATGCATCAAAAGCACGCAGAGAAGGTGAAGTTTCTTAAAACATTGCACATTTGTCAACCAATTGACATATAAGTGCTCACAGCGCTTATATTGAACCATCTCAGATTTAAATCATTTTAATGCATGCCTATGAATTCCTTATAGGCACCAATTAGTAAAAATAAAAATATTTTTCTGGGAGGACTGGATGACATTTCATGTTTTTCTCCTGTTGTTGATATTTTTGTGTCTAAAAAAAAATATTATTGGAGAAATACCATGCAATAGTTGGAACGAGTTATTTTGCCACTCATAAAATTATTTAGCGAATGTTTTTCAAATGTGTAGGAGGAAAGGCTTGTAAGATGGACCGGCTTGTAAGATGGAACAGCGCCACTTTTGACATGCATAGTGACAACACGATCGCGCTGACAAGTGTTAACCTCATTTTTTTACTATTCTTCAATTTTCATTTGCTTTTGGAGTGAATACACTCATTCGATCTAGCTCTTTCAGGTTTCATTGTTCGAAAGTGGTGGAATTATTAAAATAGCAATTATTTCTTGTGCTTAGTAAGTGGAAATTTCCCATCGATATCTAAAGGTTAACATTTGTGTTGGCTAGCATTTTTGGTTTATTTTTATGATCCAAAGGCATTTCCAAACAAATCGTAAAGTGAAACAATTTTTGATGTTTTGTGTTTATGGCGTCATGTTTGTAAGATGGAATACTTTTGAGCTTGTAAGATTGAACACATTTTTTTTCGTTTTAAATCATTTGAATGACATTTTTTATGCTTAAAAATGCCATGGAATCAATAATAAATTGAAATATAACAATACATTTTTTGAAATTGCAATTTTCGATGGATTTCGAAAAAAGTCCATAATTTTTTTTTTTTTGATGACTATAAATAATCAGTTCCGTGGGCAAACTTGGAGTTCTTTAGTTCTTCTTTCGAAAGATCCTCGAAAAAATAAAAATTACACATGTTACGAGTAAAAAACGAATCGTGTTCCATCTTATTTTGATATTGGTTATTAGATTTTGAAAATAGGCCATAACTTTTTTTTGATGACTATAAATAATCAGTTTCTTAAGCAAAGTTGGAGCCTATTAGTAGAAAATCAAATAAAAATCCAAGACGTATGCGAGTAGTTTAGTGCTCAAAATACATCATTTGGGGAAATTAAGCCATATTTATTTGCACATATACTAAAAGCTGTTGCTTTATTTGACAGATTTACCGGTCACAATTAGATTATCCGAAGATCTTTTCTCATCTACTTTTGCTCACTCCTATATTTTCAATGCTGATCACACATTATTTGTTAGCACAGGCCTTTATAATTAAGTGGATCTTTTTTCGTTTTTTGTTGCTCAAATCTTTCTTTTAATTGATGATTAATTATGCTGCCATTATACAACTTCATATGTACCCAAATACTCGAGTTACCTTGTTCTATAATTATCAACCACTTATTGAATCCTAGAGGGATTGTATTTATTATTTGAATAATACCATTATTACTATACACCAACGCGGACCTACGAGAATCTTGCGGTTATATCCCGGATATAAGCTACCTTCAATTTTTTTAATATAAATGCGTTTTTAAGTTTTTATTTCATCATTTTGCACATGTACATGATCGTGAGTTGGAATTCCAACCAATAGGGTAGAGAACGGCTTAATCAGAGTTTACTGTTTCAATCAGTTGTTATGAAATAAGTCTAAAACTTCTTCATTTACCAAAATATGTCAGTTTCAATTATACGAACATAAGCTCTATTAATCCATCGGGCTAATGATTCGATGTATAAATCATGATTGATAACCAAATTATTACTGTCATTTTGAAGCCTTAAAATACATCATCTAGAAAACCACCAGCTTTCTACCTGATGAAGGTAATCGATCAAATTTTGCCTTTGTTTTGAAATACTACCTCACAATGCCCTCCGCTCAATTTCAAACTACTTCTATTCAAATTTCACCGCCTGCCGTGAGCTAACGGAACTATCAATACTTTCTCTTAACAACTTTGTTCTTGCAAAATTGCTGTCTACTCCTAGAGCCTCATGGTGATGAGATATGATTTCCTTCTCAAAACAACATCATCACAGATCGTTACCCCGCGTATGGGAGAATACAAGGAAAGACTATATCAGTGAACAACTTGCTCGTTTCAGATCGCTTTCAAGTTTATCGTGGCGATTGAAAAGAAAAAAAATCGGATAAAGTTCTTACTGCTTACTTACACAGAAAAAAATATTTAATTTTAACAAGCGTATAAAATATCCCCTCGTTTAAATCCAAGCTAAAGGAGGCGTAAACAACGAAATTGTTTGCAACTTTTCATGTGCCATACAACAATATTGGCAATCTTTCATACAACAGGCTGGATTCAGGCGTTATCTGGCTTAAATTTACATGAAATATTCCATTATATTCTGGCATATCTAGCATTCCCTTTATGTGCATTAGATAACGCAGAAAATTCAATGTTCCTTTTTATCTGTGTAGTTCTTCTTACACACTCAGAAAATTTTACAGTATTCGGTAACTTCTTACCGAACTTTCAACAGCTGAACAGTTCGGTAATCTGATTTAACGGAATTCGGTAAAATTTGACAAGCTCCGGTAATTTTTGTACCAAAATACTGTAAAATTACACCGAAATCCGGTAAATCGGATTACCGAACCTTCAGCTGTTGAAAGTTCGGTAAAAAATTACCGAATACTGTAAAATCTTCTAAGTGTGTAGTAATGATTTCATATTCATTACATAATTTAGTATTAATTTATGATTTTGTTGTGTTGTTTCAATAATAGTACTATATTTAATCTTTTACATTCGAAAAACATCTTCTAATTTAAACGATGCACAGTAAAAATTATTTTGTAATTTTCAATCTTTTTTCATGCACATAAAAAGAGCATGCAAATAACTTCAAAATTACATGAGCATTCAAATTTACACGACATGAAAATTAAATCTTGTAATATCTGCTTAATTGAATTTTACATGAACTGCTTCATATGACCGCATCGTTGATTTTTACATGCAAGTTTATTTTTTACGTCAGACAAGGAGAGGCAAAAGATTAGTGAAAATTTATTTGATTATTGATAACCCAATTTATTCAAACATGCTACATCAAGTGAGAGGTGGAATAGTTATGAATAAAACATATCTCTTAAATGATTATGGTTCATCACTTCAAACGCTTAAAATTTTCATTATTTTGTCAACATTGAAGGCAAATTGAGTGTGTACTTATAAATTGAGAAGATTCAGGTTGCTGCGATGAGTGAATCTGGATACGTAAGTGTCAGTGAATAGCTCAAATCGCTATGGATTCTAAAACGGCAATAACACCTTCTTCACACGATTCGGCATTTGTTACTTAAATTTACTATTAACTATTTAATAAGTAATCGAGTGTAAACTGCTTCAAAAAATTTCTCCGTTGCTCTCCGCTGATGGACGCTGAATGACAGCTAGACGTAAAAAGCAGGATGGAAGCTTGATCGAAAAAAAAATCAATATTTGATGGTGTATATTCACATGATCATCTAAATTTATAAGGATATGCATTGGAAACTATTTCAGTAAGGTTTAATATTGTTGTGACGTGTACTGATGTATGTTCAAATAATAGTACACGTATTTTTCAATGTTTATCGATGCTCCAAGTATGTGCATTATTTTTTATTTAAAATTCAATAAAACAATTGATACATCGATTTATTTTTAACCATTCGAACGTTTTACATCACATGTAGTTTTCATTATTTTTTGCTGTGTGTATACAAGATGTAAATTAAATTCACCCCCTGCATTCTCATTCAAATGATTTCGAAACCAAAAATCTTATTCAGAATAAAAATTGGACTGACCCCAAGCATATTCAAACCAACTTTTGTTATTCAATTAGTTCAAATATGTATAATCATGGTTGAATTTACTGGCAATGTAAGTCAACTGTGAAAATATCAACAATATTTTCTTTCGATATAATCATTTTATAGGTGAATCAACCATATTTTGGAAAGTTTTATCCATCTTTTCAGAATCTCGAAACAGAACAAGTTGAAAATGCTTAATTATGCATGCTCACTAGCGCCACGTAGCGGTGGAAATCCAAATGGAACGGTTCATCTTTCGAATGCCCTTGACTTTCTGAAAAATTTTGCCGAAAACTAGAACTTTCCATCTTATCAGAATCACGAGATAGAGCAAGTTGAAAACACTCAATTTTGCATGCTCATTAGCGCCAAATAGCGGTGAAATCCCGAAAGAACGGCCCATCTTTTGAATGCCCATGATCTGCTGAACAACTTTGCCGATGACTAGAACTATCCATCTTATCAGAATCTCGAAACAGAACAACTTGCAAATGCTCAATTTCGTATGCTTACTAGCGCCACGTAGTGGTGGAATTCCGAACAAAACGCTTCAATTTTCGAATGTCCTTGACATTCTGAACAACTTTGCTCAAGACCGCACCTTTGCAGATATTAAGGGTCTCGAGATATGCCATCAGGAATGTACTTGTATTATCCCCACTTATCCCCACACATATTAACTCCGGTCCTATTTTGTGTTCTGGCCCTGGAGCCCTCGCTTGACTCTTGTAACTTGTTGTGCTATCCGTTCCACTGTTTAGAAAATCTTTTAAGTGTTTTTCATCGCAAAAGACTTAGCATGTTATCAATGTTTTTTTACACGGATTTCGGAATTAGCACGGTTTTTTTTTAACACGGATTTCGGAATTAACGTGGTTTTTTTTGCACGGTTTTTTTTTACACGGTACGTAAAAAAAAACATAGTGTATATTGTCCATCATCTGGCACTATCATATGCACTAAAACATGTTTCGGAGCTGTTTAATACTCAACGATAAATCATGCTTCGCTTATGAGCGGCAGCTATGGCATCACTGTTGCTTTTGTTAGAGCCCATGTTTCCTCTTTTTTGGGTTAGCCATGGATATAGCGCACCGGTATTGTAACGAGAAGCCTACTGTCTCTAACATTTGTTGGTTTTTGAACGATGCGTCCCATTCGTCGCCACAGTCGCTTTTGTAACATTTCCATGGGAGTAAATGAAATAAGAAATACACATGGGCAATCTCATAACCTGCTAGTAGACCAGTTTGTGATCGTAGCAATCGACATGTTTTGGTTGATTGTTTTCGATAGCGGATGGGCAAAATGAAGGAGCGGGTTGAGGAAATTGACGTTTGCAGCAAACCGTGAACTGGCCTATTTCATTTTGCCTTCGCACACATGCTAAGATCCGCACTCATACAACATTGGTAGTTTATGTACAAATTGCGGAGCTGTAGAAATTTTTGTGATCGGAAAGTAATCCACATGCTCTTAACAAGTCCATGCAGCTGGAAACATTATTTCATGGCTAGGAAATTTTCTAAGTCTAAATATGGGCAGATCTAATAATATATTACATACAGCTTCATAAGATGTCCCAGGTGCTGAATAAACTTCTTAAAATCCGTCCCGTACCCTATATGGTAATACATTAATGTACTTCTGAAATTTTTGTCTGTAACTGCAACTTTTTTTCGTGGTAGAAAACAAAATTGAATAAATGGTTGGATCATTGGATCATTATCAAAAATAAGTATTTGTGTTGCCCCATGCAAAGGTTATATTAGAGTTACCCAACCCGATACTAATGCACAGAGGATCTCGCTTTAAAAGCTCCCAATTAGTAACTGAGTTGGTGAATACAGACTAAACAATTTGAAGATTGGTTTAATATCCCAGTAGAGGCACACAAAAAACCCGAAGAAGAAATACCTTCCCTAAATGATTCTCGTTCATCTCAATTACGTATTGATTGCCGTTAAGCACAAACTTATGTTGAAAGTATCTTCCATCGCGTTTGAAAATTCCCTCCAGAACGAACCATATTGCTTTATGCTTCCCTGCAATCAGGGTAACATTTTCGCGAAAGAAAAGAGCTCCAATTTCTCCGGTGCAACGTGTCTGTACATATCGCATGGATAAAGTTACCTCGGTGCCGGAGGGGCACCAAGAGCGCAATATCGTCTGCTAGACACCTTGTTATCTTTCGCTAGAAATAATTTTCCATCATAAAACATCAATAATTTTACACAATCTTAAACATTTCCTTTGAGTTTTTCATCCGAGAAGCAAGAGAAGGGGGTTCCAGCTCTCCTGTGCAGTTATTCAACCGATGCGCGATGCAAGTCACTGAAATTGTTGAATGCCGTGCTGTAGCATGTATGTTGATGCCAACCAGCGACTCAAGATGTGAAGCTTTTCGCGATTGTTCCTAACATGCTCTCGTATCCCTGCGCTTACCGACTGGTGTATTATCTCAGTGCATGTTTTTCATTAAAGCCTTTATCACCCGCTCCACCTCACGTGACTTTCATCTCCCTACATCTCGAAGCATAACGAAGAAATATAATCCGTATTTATCGTGCCATGTAATTCGTTTGGCGCACCATTGCTCGATGTGAACAGACTCACACGTTACCCAAATTATGCATGTAGCAACATTATGGTTCGAGATTGCACCGTTTTAAAGACAGTATCGTGCAAAATATAAATTTATCAAGAAATCAGATCTCAACGGCGGGGGCCATCAAATCGAGAATGTAAAAAGTTGACAAAGAATGTGAACATGTAGAAGTAATTCTTCTGAGAATTTTCACAACAAGTTCTGCACAATCCAGCAGGATTTCCCGGCCTTATCAGTAATGGCGCAGTATATAATTGATATACAGAAGAACTCCCCATCACAATCATCAAACATTGATTCAGTTCCCAGTCATGTGGATAGAAAGTTAAGAGCATGAAAGGAATAATTGAAGGAACAAGTTTTTTCTCTACAGCCGGGAAAGCATCTCAAACAGAAGCCGATATAAATCTTTGCTTTTAATAGCACATAAGAAAACCTCCAGCTAACGATTATGTTACCCGTCTGAAGAAAGCAATGAAAGGTAAAAGTTATCGAGGAAAGCGAAGAAAAGCCTCAACAGTGCCACCTCGGTCGAAGATAAAATACTTTATTTTATGACGAAAATCTAAAATTCAAAATCCAGCTTTGCTTTCAAACACGTAAAAAGTACCTTTCAGCGATCGTAAAAGAAATTTAATTGCTTACACAATCAACAGCATACCAATTGAGCCCGCTGGATGGACTCCGGGACAGGGGAAGGACACGACACGACTTTGTGCTTTGAAAAAGTGTATCGCATCGGCTTTTGGCTGCCTCGACCGAATCCGAAAAAAAGAAAGTATCGAATGCTAATTGAGCCACTCGTTGCCACAGGGGCAAATCTCCAACAAACGGTATGGTTGAGAAATAAAATAATTCCGGACCGGTTACAGGTGAAGCCCTTTCAATGCCGGCGAAATATTTAGTGTAGTTTCAGTGGAACTGAAAATTCCGCAGTAGATATTTGGAGGAAATCTTTGTGCAGTATGCATATAGATTTCGTGGATGTATAGATATTTGAAGCAATGTAATCATTTACACGACTAAACATGTTACAGTCACCTTAGTATTATGGGCCAGCCCTGCCTTTTTTAGGCAAAATTCAGTGGCTTATAGCCATTGAATATTACTTCCAAGGCAGTGAACCACAAATTTAATCAAATTTGATCGAAATTGAGTAATAAAATTTGTTTAAAATAAAAAAAACATCAACGAAATAAGTAAAAGAAGCATCAATACACTAAAAAAAAATTAGGCGACCCTTTGACGCACCAACAGGGATGCCAGATATACAGACATGTCTGTATTTATACAAACATTTGATCATGCATACAGACCTTATACAGATTACAAACATTATACAGATAATGTGATAATGTTACAGATTTTTACAGATATTGATATCCACAAATAAGATGAACATGATTCTGAAACGATTTTATTTTCCATATAAAGTTGGCCTTGTTGTGTTTGTTGACCTAAAGTATTTGATGATTGTAAGAAGAATCTCTGGAAACTGTAAACGCTCTAAAAAGCTGCACGACTTTGTTCTGAAGCTCCTTTTATATCGAAAAAGACCTTAATTTAAGTCATCATTTGTAATATTTTCAAAATTTTTGGAAAAGTTTTTTGAGGTTTGTCATATAGCGGACTGATGATTTGAAGGTTATCCAGTTACGCCGAGAATATTGTTTGCAATCAAGAAGCGAAGAGTTTTTTTTTTTTTTGAATATAGCGGATCCAGTATTATTTTCAAAGAACTTTTAATGATGTCTACCTACTTTAGTAATCGAGTAGTGTTCGCAACAGCGAAGAACGTTAGTACGCACACCCCGTTGGATCCGTGCGCTTTCGTTTGCAGCATTTGTCGTATGCGATCCGAACTGTGTCAGCTACGAATCACACTGACGGCTTGCTTCACATTCCGTGATCAAGCATGGTACAGTCAACCGAGTTACTACGTCGGAGGAACGCCGAGCCAATCAGCAATAAGCTTCCGTCGAACAATTAGAAGACATGTTATATCACAAGTATCACTTTTTTTGTCTCTACGATACCTATAAAATAAGCCGTAATCACCATGTTTAGCTCATCTTGGTGTCACTCTAGACAGCAAGCTTATTTTCAGGGATCAGGTTGACAAAACTGTCACAAAATGTAATACTCTGTTGAAACTACTGTACCCATTGATCAACAGAAGGTCTACATTATCCCTTAAAAATAAGCTTGCTGTCTACAAGCAAATTATACTTCCGGTCATCGAGTATGCAATGCCAATCTGGGAGAGTTGTGCAAAAACACATCACCTGAAACTTCAGAGAGTACAAAACAAGTTCCTCAGGATGATAATGAACACCCCTCCGAGGACAAGAACATCTGAGGTCCACCGTCTGGCCGAGATAAAAATGCTCGACGATCGCTTTAGTGAGTCTATCAATCGGTACAGGGCACGCTGCCTGACATCGGATCACAAGATCATTCAGAATCTGGTTCCCCACCCCTAGGATTTTCAAATTGTAGTTTTAGTTGTAGATTAGGTAGGTTATCAAATTTTAACAAACAATGCCCCAAGGGCTGAACTGGAAAACAAAAATAATTAGAACACAACACACACGTAACACATAAAACACATAAAAGATTAAACAAAGCTGAAGAGCCCAATGGGCTGAAACACTTAAAATGTTAAATTAGTATATAAGAAAAAACAATGAAAATAAAGATCAATTTTACTACATGTTTAGCTCATAAGTATTTTGTATCTCATCGAATAAACACCAAAAACCAAAAGGGTTGGACCCTGAATTTGCTTGGAAGAGGGAAAAGTTTGCCTTGCAGTACAGGTTCTGCAGCTGTTCCAGCATCGCATCGAAGTGGTGTCGATTTCAATAGAATCTACTCCGCTCACCCAGTGCATTGCTCCGCTACCATTTTTAAGAGTTGTTGGTGGACGAGGCCTTTCACTGGATGAGGGAAATTCTTGCGTTGATCATCGGCACCACGCATTTCTCACGTTATCGGTGTTGGCAGTGTGTGTGTGTGTGTGAGCCAAGAGGAGTTGCGCAGTCGCCCATTCGGCGTCGAAACCAGGCTCTAGCCTAATCCGCTTCGTGTGTGCGCAGTTGCCACGTTATCATCGACCATCCAGCGTCTATAGAGCGCGTCGTCGCTTTCTTCGAGGGTGTGTGTGTGCATTGGCCGTTATTCGTGTTCGGTAAGTAGTCCGAGAGCTATGTGTTGGCAGTAGCCCAGCAGAATCGTCGTGCCGTCGTCGGTTGTAAGCCGACCGGCTTCTGTTGGCAGTAGCCCAGCACAATCGTAGCGTCGTTACCGGCAGTGAGCCGAGACCGTCGCTGATACCTTCGTGTGCACGTGTGATGGCAATGAGCCATCACAGTGTCAGCGTCGTAGTGTCAATATCGGCATAGGGCCGACATCGCAATCTCGTTGCATGTATGCGTGAACCAGTGGTGGCTCGCAGTGGGCTGAGTCATCGCAAGCTAAAGTTCGTCGTCATCCATGTTGGCAGTGTGCCAACAAGTAGTTTAAAAAAAAAATTTATAATTTTTTTAAAGATTTGTGGAATTTTTCAGGAGCTCACTAACACTTAAAAAAAACAGAATTTTGTTTGGAAAAGAGTTATCTTGGACTATCTTGGAAATATTCTTGAAGTGATACTGTAGATTCTGTGCCTCCCAGTGGTACTATGTGCCTCCCGATATTTTTATACATGTTTGCTCTTATTCTTTTTTGAAATTTATTGAATGAATTATTTAATATGTTACTTATTTAAAATTACTAAATGCAAGCAAAGGAATACGATTTTTTAACTTAATAATAGTTAAACTTGGGAAAGCTTCAGACAAATATATAATTTATCAAATAGGAAATTTTAATACGAAGCATCGTTATGAAATGTTTTGTAGCATCCTTATGAAATGTTTCGATCTGCTACTTGTGTAAAACTTCAAACCGGCATTTCATATGTATTTCGATATGTTCCTGGTAGATGGCGCTGCAGTTGTGTGATAACTGTATTGTCAATGTTTATCAATAAAACGCCTAGCACATAACCTGAAAAGTTTGGTTTGTTTTTCTCTGCACTTGCTTTTTATACCGTTTGCCCATATTAACTTTTACACACTTTTTTTCAAGAAAAGGTCAAAGAAAACAATGTCTGTTCTCTGTGATCGAATGGACTTAAGTTTTTAAAAACTTAAAGACAGTCTTCGATACCGTTCTGAGAATAAAAACAAAAAGTTTTTCAAAACTTAGGTTTGTTAAATAATTTAATTAAACTTCAGTACTTTTCAAAATTTCAGATAACGTATGCATCTTAAAAATTACCTTATTTCGAATGGCGATGCAAAAAAACTACATAAGGTAATTCAATGGCATAATGTTTCGTAACGTAATACGTTAACTGAACTTTCTTTAAAAGTAATTCGACGCTCTGCCGAGAGGCCGTACAGCTGTGGACCGAAATCTTATCAAAAGCCGATAAAGAGATGTATTTTGGCAGCTCTAGGTCTCGACTTCTCCGTTTTGCCCACAAAATTATTCCAGTAGATCCTCAATTTGAAGTTTGATCAAATATGTTCTATCGGTCGCAGCTTGGGGACGTGAAGACTGTTTGCGGTCTTCAGAACAAGGTTTATCTTCACAAGATCCATCTCCTCCAGTTATGTTCAAGCACAATGTGCTGAGACTAGGTCCGCATAAAACACCACTTTCTGCTTAGTGTGATACTTCTTAATAAAGGAGGTAACTTTCGGTAGGAACTTCGTACTGTATATCTCCTCGTTCACCGCAGCCAGCGACTTGAACATTCCCTTTTCGTGTATCGTCAGCCACAGAAAGACCTCATTACAATAGCCAATATATTTGACGTCAACGCCCACCTACTTATTGAGGACGCAAAGTATCCGTCCAGCGTCCAGTAGGTCTCGTCATCCATTTTGAACACGACGTCACACTCTGTTGAAAAAATTGTTTTTCAGCCGCACCGTTTGCATGATTGAAAACCCTGTCAGTTTTTTTTCTGTTCACATTAGGGTTGCTACGATTAGCGTTACACATGTGGATTCGAGGCTGGTGGCAGGTTAATCACATGCAGAATCGCTAAAATCAGTCCATTTTTTCAATGCATACGTTAATTGCTACAAAATAAGAAGAACCTCAAAAATATGTGATAACTAGAAAAAACCAACTCCAGTAAAAATAAGACATTCTCCATAGTTATTTGAAAAGACCAGGAGTTGGGAAAAGGCGGAAAAGGAAGAGGGGTTTATGAAAAAGAAAAAGTCTCGGGTTTTTTTTCATTAGGGCGAATCTAGGATTGAGAGATTCTCTCCGGTCTCGCTCTTTTTTTTATTTATTACAGCGCCATTAAAAAACTGTTGAGGGATCCTTCAGTACAGATCGAAACACAACAGTGCTGGCTAGCATACTTCACGAAAAGTAGAATGCAAAACGTAAAGATGATTGGAATATGAATGAAATCTCTCAATGTTAGATTCGGTGAATGAAAAAAAAACCCTAGAAGTAAATGAATAAGGTTCCGAAACCAATGTGTTGGAGAGTAGGAGTTTACCTTATATTTGCGAAGCCATTCCTTACCTTGCTCTCATATAAAATACTTTTTTCGCTCATACCCAGGCAACCATTAGCATTTGCAGTTAATCAACCCTAAATGTGCATTTCAGATGCTACAAGCAATATATTATCATTATATCAGCATCTTGAATGCTATCTGTTGTAAATTTGGATTTCAAACGCTATTTAAATGCTTGTAGCCTGTAATAAACATTTCGAATGCAAAATAGCATCAATGAAGCATTATCATAGCATTGCAGTAAATCAGCCGTATATTGGGTCAAAAGCGGCATTTAAATTGCATTTAAGGCGACTTAATTGCTTGATAGGCTACCGTAAAGACGCTTTGGAACTGCTTGTTGGTTACCTGGGTACCCATACCTATACGTAAATTGTTGACAAAATCTTCAATACAGACAAATACAGACATTTTTCAATGTTCCCTGCAGACATTTTGAAAAACTATCTGGTATCCCTGCTCACCAATCTATTCGTCGTTTTTGGCAGTGAAATTGATTTGACTACTAATGAGCTGGCTTCGTACTCCAAACCCCATCAACTGTCAGAAGAATAAAGCATTTGTTTGCATCAAATGAACAGTCGTAATTTTGAATTCGTTTGCTTTGAAAAAAACAATTTGAAGAACTACGATATGAAAAAAAATACTTTAATGCTTATTGTAAGATGGATGATTGACAAATCTGTTTTACTGACATGATATTAAAGTCGGAAAAAACAAGGCGTTAGTGAATTAGTGATTTTTCTAATCTAAAAATTTATCCAATCCCATCAATCCTTATGTGTTGAACAAAAAAAACAACACTTTTAAGTGATCGACAGGGTACCCGGGTACCCACCAAATCCAAATAATTATAACTCTGGCTATTATATAAACTTTTTAATCAGTTCGTTTGTTTGTTAGGCTCAGGCGTGTGTAACACTTTGCGGAATCGATATTCAATATTGTAAGTAACATTGTTTTATTATTCGATTTTAGTAAAAGTGCAGTGCCAATGGTTAGCTCGAGGTTAATGGGTCACATTATCGTTTGGAAGGGGCAAGGCAGGCAACTTATTTCAGGTATTAGTTGCTGCTCATGGTTGCGACATCTACCAAATCCTCGGTCTCTGTAGTCCCTTTCAGGAGCCAAGCAACATATGGGTGACCACAGCTTGCTAGGCAGGTGCAAGTAGCACGGAGCATAAACGGAGATAAAAAAAATTTATAAATTTCCCATGAAAGGTAATTATTTAAGCTTTCTTTCAAAAAAATACTACGCCCTTGCGAGCGGCCTTCCGGTAGTTAACCGCAACATTCACCATGGCGGACGAAAACATGCGTGTAGGCATGTTTTTGAGTTCTTTCTTCGTTTTATTTAGCAATTCCTCCTCAGTTTTTGCGACAAAATTGCTGGAGTAGATCTTACGCTTCAGGTTAGCCCAGAAGTTCTCGGTAGGACACAGCTGGGGGACGTTGAGCAGCTTCGCTGACTTGGGTACCACATCGATATTCAGCCGCTCCATCTCCTCCAACGATCGCTTCGAGTAGTGGGCCGATGCCAGATTCAGCTAGAATGCTGCGTTTTCGCCCTTATTTCTTGATGAACGACGCAATTTTCGGCAATACTTGGTGAGTGAAATGAACTTCACCTCGGAGCTCACTTCCTTCAAGGGGAAGGTAAAACACGAAGTGCCCATCTAGGGTGAGATAAGTCTCGTCGTCCATCACCACTGCCACGACGCGATTCGCAAAAGAAAATCGAGTTCACCACCTTATTCAACTGCTGCCGCTGCGTTATTGCCTGCAGCTCCAAAACGCGACTTCCGCTTCCTGAAATGTATGTTCATGTTCGCCAGGTACTTTTTCACTGTTTGGCCAGTTGAAGTGACTTCCCGGCCAAGCGCACGCAGCGATGTATTCACTTTTCCCTCGGTCTTCCTCGTCAGCATCCTTCGGAGCTTCTTGTCGCTCTGGAACTGGGCTTTCTTTCGATACTCTGATTGTTGTTTAATAGTGCCAAGATGTTGTAGATGCCAGAACGGGCGTATCCGGCGTCCACAAAGTGCCGCACGATGCCCGTTTTCGACGCGTTGGGGAGCCGTTCTTTGAACTCGCACACTTCTAAACGGAGTTGCTTCATTGTTTTTGCCATCACAGTTAGAGTTCGGCTGATAGAGCTGTCAAATTTTGTCTGCTGGCTAATGGGTAAATATGATCGATACTGCATTCGTAGTTTTGTCAGTGCGGGTGAAGGTAAATTCATGAAAAATCGGCAAATTTTTGTCCATTATTTTTAATGCAAACGGGCATCATCATCCGGGTAATAAAAAACTGCGGGAGCGATGTCATCATAACCGGTTCCGTACCTACATACATTGCTATCAACGATGTTAATTCTGTAGATATTTTCGTCTAGCGAGTAGTGGTTGAACATAAGTCTTGACAACACACGAATGAAACCGCGGCTTACATCCAGACCTTTGAACCACGATCTCGACGAAACATTTGGAATAACCGAATGTAACCACCACCCAAGAGAATTACTTTTCCAACTCTGTCTATTGTCGTCCGATTTAAATTCTTTTGACACCGTTAGATTAAAAAACCCATTCGCTACAGGAAAAAACCAGCAATGGCCATTCGAGTTCATCTGGTTCCTATAAATCTGGGTTACAGGGGCTGTGGTCCGGTACGGAGACACTATTTGGAAACTTCTATTGAATTTCCGGATATGGATGTCAAAATCTTTGGAATAATTCCTGCAACGGCCATTCTGTAACAGGTTCCCTTGGGGCCTTGAGTGGCCATGAACATTTTCAGTAGAAACCCCTGGCAATATGGGTATCAAAATTCATGATGTTTCGACAGTAGAATACTTCTCAGCCTTTTGTGGCCATCTGATGATTTGTCCATGGACCTGTCTTTCCAAAACAGGTTCCAGTATTTAGAAGAAAGCCCTGGCAATATGGGTCTGATCTGATGATTTATCGACAGACCTGTTAATCCGGAACAGATTCCCTTGGGGCCTCGAGTGGCCATGAACATTTTCAGAAGGAAGCCCTGGCAATGTGGTTATCAAAATTCGTGAAATATAGGATATTTCACAATGTTTGTGGCTAGTTTTGTTCATGGCCTCACGGAAACCTGTTTCAAAATGACAGGTCCAAGGACAAAACATAAGATGGCCACAAAATGTTGAGAAATATCCTACTGGAGAAATTTCATGAATTTTGATACCCATGTTGCCAGGATTTTCTACTAAAATTGTTCATTGCCACTCAAGGCCCCTCGGGAACCTGTTCCGGAATGATCGGTTTGAAGACAAATCATCAGATTTGACTGAGTGGAATTGTATTCCTTTTCTCACATGCAAGTGTTATTAAATTTTCGTGGAAAGAGCATCTTCTCAAAAATGGGTTTGATCCACTTTTTGCGAGAACAGAGTGACATTCAGTGTGAGAGGAAGAGAGGGAATCAATACAATACAATACTCAATCGCTGATAAATTAACTTTTTACGAAATTGAGTCGTAGGTTTTTATCACCCGTAACACTTGTTGGGCGTGTCCTAGGGCTGGTCCTTTTCTTCTTGACACTCCATTCCCTGTGACACGTGTGAGAGGTCGTGGAGCTCTCTGCAACGATCTTTAGTTTGTGTTGGACTAACTGCTATACTGTGTTTATTTGTTTTTGCAGAATTTCAGCATAACGTTTTGTTTTTTTTTAATTGTATATATGAACTTCAAGTACTATTCAATAGTAAAAAATTCCATTTCCCTTACACACTACACAGAAGTATAGAATTATTTATAAATATTTTTGCTAAAGAGTGGTCCTCAAACATAATTTTTTAACGTATTTTTTAATTCTACTGAAATAAACCACCCACACTTGTCAGCGGCCTCAACAACATCTATACTGTTAGCTTAAATCTATCAAGCTCGATGTTTCCTCATAATTTTGTAATTTATTGATATGAACCATTAATTCTTGTGAATGACCCCAAAAGCATCCTTACTGTTGGTTTAAATCGGTGGCAAAATTTGAATAATTCTACTGTGCATCTCTGTGCAGAGAATACACCAGGAACATAGTAAAATGTCTTATTTGCTGCCGACGTCAGTTTAATTCAACACATCGTTTACAAAAACAGATCCCGCTGCAAACCTAATCATTTTATCCAACATCCCAGTGATTTCTCGTGGAAGTGCAGTGAATTTCGTGGCTTCTTTGGAAGCGAGTATTACGTCAACACATTCCTACCCTTTCCTTATTTGACCTGTATTCGGGTGAGGCCGGCACTGGTATTTGCTTAAATAGTTTGAGATTACCAATTTCTACACATTGAGGATGTATGATAGTCCTAACCGCCATCTGTTGGTTCTCAGTTTAATTACAGCAGATCTGGCAATAACGGAGTAGCAACCTCGGGCGGTCCATTATGCTCAGGCTCATGCTCATGATTTTCATCTTAAAATAAATCGCCTTGAAATGGACTACATAAATCAAGTCACGAATCTTGATCAATGTTGGAAGAATATCAAACCTCTAACCATATTGAGCCTTTTTTATTAAGAACCCGTAAATGCTAGTCTAAATTGTATGCACATGAAAATAACTTCTCTGGAAAATACTACATTAAGAAGATTTTGGTTATAAACAAAAAAGAATCCCAAAGATTGAAAGGGCCAATCAGTTAACATTCCACATTGAAAGCACGATTGCGAATCCCTGAGATTCTATCGAATCGTGTCGTCTCGGCTTGTACTCCATGAAAATTCACTTCCAACCCGGTTGGTGGGCGCCGTGCGCGGTGAGAAATCCGATAGACAACATTTATTGCCAATTTCGGTGACTTTTAATTCTATCTCTTTCGCTGCCTTTGTTCCGCGGGGGATCATAGCGTCTCGCAGTCAGTACCAGTCAGCGCCGTTTGATTCGTCGAATCCACCCAGCCCAGCCCAGCCCCGAGCTTGTTGCATTGCATTGTGTTGTTTATTTGATTGCCTTCTCCTACCTCGAGAGTGGAACCGATCAAGTTTCCCTCCACTGCCGTTCAATGAGAAGAGGACCTTTTTTCGCCTGCATTGGCAAAGGTAGACGTACTTCGATGTTGCTTTTGTAGCCGGTTGGCTTAAGCTGTGGAAAATTTATGCCTCCAAAAATCGACGGTTTCTGATTTTCTGCTGTAGCGAATCTTGTTTCGTCAGAGAAAGGGAAGAAGCTGTTGTGAACGCAGAACAGACAGAACAAAGAAGGATCGGGTGAATCCCCTTTTTGTGGAGCGGAATGGCAATGCTTACAATGAGACAGCAGAATAACCATGCCTTAAGGGCTTGGCAACCATGCTCAGGTAATTTAGTGATTTAGAGACTAGAGATTCATTTGAATAAAATGTAAATGATTGATTCTATGTTTGCCATTGCAATGGGATGCTTTCAACAATTTCTAGTTCGTATGAAACATCTTAAAGATCCGGGAAGTATCATAATACTGGACACACATTTTTGTTTTGTTTTGGTGCACCTGAACACTCTCCCCAATCCACGTTGCAGCAACAAATCTTCTTGATTTGATTTTGGTTTCTTTATTAAAGAGACTTGCAGCCTGTGGCTGGTACTCACTCATGGTAATAATCACTCTGGTTGAACTATTTGTAAACCAAACTCTTTAAGCTTCAAGAACTATAAAACTTAACGAAACGCATCTTAGAGTTGCATAGATCAATAGCCTCTCAAAGCAGTAACGAATTGATACTTCTTAAATAATATATCATTTCAAGGCCCCACGAAGACCTAGAGAAAATGAAAAAAAAATCATTCACTAGAACAATAAAAAAACACAAAGCATATGAAAGACGATAGACCAAAGGAGAATGTATGTTTAATCATTTATCATAACAGATTCATTGCTCATCTGTATTTTTTGTAAGAGTTAATGAAGGATCGTGGTAGGCGGCGCGTTACAACTGACGTGAAATTTTTTGCGCGAATTCTCGTTTACTAATTTAGTTGCATAATATCCTAATTATATGATTTTTGTTCAAACTGCTCACCATTCGGAAGACCTGGAAAAAACCTGCTTCTACGACAATTAAACTCAGGGAATCAGGGAAAAGTGTCACTGATGCTCAGTTTGTATTTTTTGGTCCTGTAGTAAGATTATCATTAATTTGGTAAGTTAATTCTATTTAAAATGTCCTAAATGATTAATTATAATTGCGTCAATCAAGTATTGCAGCTTCGCTTAATCGCAAGTCAACTATACATTAGGTGGCAGTCACACCAAGGCGATGTAGGCAGCGCGACACCGATCATGCATGGAATTCTCATGTATTATATAGGAATTATTAATTGTTTTCTTCCCTCGTGATTATGATAGTGCAAGTCCGTCAACAACTGCAGCTGCATCGTTGTAAGTTTTGGTCCACCTGACTCACGTTGTTTCAAGTGGTAGGCTGGGTTTTCGGTAAGTAAACGGTTGGAAGTAATGATCAACATGGTCAAGTAATTGATTTTTCCTAGTGTAAAATTCCATGCACATTATTCGAAATAGAAATTTGTATAAGCAGTAGTTGTGTCTTTTATGCTATCTTTTTATATGAGAAAAGAGAAACTTTGTAAAGAACCAGCACAATATATGCATTTAAATATTTGATCCATTCCATATTAGATCAGCCTATAAAAGCAAATGAGTCCTACACGAATAACATGCAGTGCAAGATGCGTTTGAAAGTATTATTCTTTGATATTATGATGCGGTATAGGGACTGCTGCTATGCCTTTATTTTATGCTTTTATGATAAGTTATTTTTCTCAATTTTGGTAAGTTATTTTAATTGTAAATTTTTTGGTGAGATCCTTCCTCATTTTTATCGCTCACAACTTTTTTATTATGAACAGTAGACATTTGCAAAATATCAGCACATTTACTAGTACCAAAAAAACAAAAATAAATGTGTGAATTGAATCTAAGGTTCAGTTTAGCCGTGAAATTTTCTCTGGTGTTTTATCATTTTTTTTAAATCATTTATTTTTAAAATTGTCACTTGCTATTTCAACTATATAACGGTTATTGTGGGGGGGGGGGGGGAGGTAGCCTTAGGCAGTCTAAGGATTTGTTGACAAGACAAGGGTTCTCGTGGAGTCGCCAGTCCTTTCTCATGCGAAGACACACCGTCTTCTGGCGGTAGTCTTCCGAAGGTCCTCACTGAGATCGACTGACCCTGCTACAACAAGCCATCACCTAGGCTATTCTCCCAGAAACCAGAAGCAGCCATAGGTAATGCTTGCACTGGGTTCTTACCACATCACATCCATAGAACACACAAAAATAGCTTCAGAATGCTAGCTTTTTTTTTTAATTCAAAATAAACTATTTTAGTTGCGATAGATGTGTCACCATTCTCCCGAATCTAAGTTTCATGCAGTCACACACACACACACACACACACACACACACACACACACACACACACACACACACACACACACACACACACACACACACACACACACACACACACACACACACACACACACACACAAACACACACACAAACACACACACACACACACACACACACACACACACACACTAAAAACATAGTTGCAGGAAAATGTTGTCGATAATGTCGCTGCCAGATAGTGTGAGTAAGATTTATATTTCTAACCTCACCACATTGCGATCAATTTGTGGCCGTTTAAGGCTTGTTGAGTGAGAGCTCGAGATCGGTCGCAACCTCTTTTTCGTCGGTTTTAGGCATACGTATCAAATGAAGATGAAGATGATCATCCGGCCTTTCACAAAACTGGCCCACAAACACAAATACGCAACAAATCTCATTCATCCAACACAATCGATTTCTTTCTGCCAGCGCTCTACAGTCGTCTCTGCCCTTTGTAAGAGTTTGGAGACTTAAGTTCTTCTGATAACCAGCTAGGGTTTGTAAACCGGGAGCACCGGAATCGGAAACACCGGCAATACCGACCAAGTTTTCACTATCGAATTACCGGTAGCGTTTGCATTAAAAAAATGGACAAAAATTTGACGAAATTTGACAGCTCTATCAGTCGAACTCTAACGGTGATGGCAAAAACAGTGAAGCAACTCCGTTCAGAAGCGTGCGCTTGCAAAGAACGGCACCCCACCGCGTCGAAAATATACATCGTGAGGCATTTTGTGGACGCCAGATACGCCCGTTCTGGCATCTACAATTGGCACTATTAGATAACAATCAGAGCATCAAAAGAAAGACCGGTTCTGGACGGCTAACCACTCTGAGCGGAAAAAGTGGCTACATCGCCACCTGCGCTTGACCGGGAGGTCGGTTCAACCGGCCAAACAGTGAAAAAGTACCTGGCAAACATGAACATACATGTCAGGAAGCTAAAGTCGCGTCCACTGATTTCGGAGCAGGAGGAAATGACGCAGCGGCAGCGGCTGAATAAGATGATGAACTCAATTTTCCCGGCGAATCGCGCCGTGACGGTGGTGATGGACGACGAGACCTATCCATCGGCCCGCTACTCGAACCGATCGTTGGAGGAGATGGAGCGGCTGAATAGCAATGTGATACCCAAGTCAGCGAAACCGCCTAAAGGCCCCTTGCTGCGTCCCATCGGGAATCTCTGGGGCAACCTGAAGCGTAAGATCTATTCCAACAATTTTGTCGCGAACACTGAGGAAAGTCCATTTTTTTAATGCAAACGTTACGATGTGATTGTGTTGACAAAACTTGATTGGACGAGTGATTCCAGAATGTGCAATTGTGGTGTCTGATTATGGTTTGCAAACGATTGAACAGCTACATCAATCCCATAAAAATGAGCAATAGGGTGGAGCATTACTTCGACAGTAGACAAATTCCTGTCGATTTTTTGCTATAAATGCAGCCGTAACTATTCAAACCATTCGATATTTTGAACAAGTAGAGAGCCACACATACAGTAGTATTGTGCTAAAAGTCTAGTCATTTGATTTAAATTCAGCTGAGTACTGGCAAAAATTTACAGGGAAGTGGACAACTATACCGAGATACTGAACTATTGCGAATTAACGTGTTGACGCCTAGTCATAAGATCAGGGTTGGAGTAATATTTTTCCCTACAGACTGACGTGACAAAATGAATTCCATAATGGATCACCTGGATCACCAACGCACAGTGGGAAAACAAGTGCCCAAAACGCGAAAGAATTCTATATCTCAGCTCGGAGAGGAACAATTTCTGTAAATGTTACCTTAACTTGGAGGAAAATGGGCTAAAATATTTACCTGCACTTAGTAATTCAGAAAAAGCACCAAAAAATGAAAAAAGTGCCACTAAATTATTAAGGCCTGTGCCAACAAATAATGTGTGATCAGCATTAAAAAATTAGGAATGAGCAATAAAAGATGAGAAAAGATCTTCGGATAATCTAATTGTGACCGGTAAATCTATCAAATAAAGCAACAGCTATTAGTATATGTGCAATTAAATATGGCAGTATTTCCGCCAAATTATGTAATTTGAGCACTAAACTATTCGCATATGTCTTTTAATTTTGTTGGATTTTCCCATAAAAACAGTAAAATGAGCAATGGATAAATAAATATCCATTGCTCATTTTACTGTTTTTATGGGAAAATCCAACAAAATTAAAAGACATATGCGAATAGTTTAGTGCTCAAATTACATAATTTGGCGGAAATACTGCCATATTTAATTGCACATATACTAATAGCTGTTGCTTTATTTGACAGATTTACCGGTCACAATTAGATTATCCGAAGATCTTTTCTCATCTTTTATTGCTCATTCCTAATTTTTTAATGCTGATCACACATTATTTGTTGGCACAGGCCTTAATAATTTAATGGCACTTTTTTCATTTTTTATTGCTCAAATCTCTCTTTTAATTGATGATTAATTATGCTGCCGAGGAAAATGTCCAAGAAATCGAATGAACGTAGTCTCATTGGCCGCACGGAACTGCTAGGGGGAGCAATTGAGCTCATTTTTCCCAGGTTCCCCTAATATTTCCTTGTTGATTAGAAATTTTATTGCTCGGTGTGATTAAAGAACAACAAAATATGGCTTGTCCCATGTGAAATTTCTTGGAGAATCGATTAGAGTTAGTTTTGTTCACCGCATGGCTCTGTTAATGAAGATATGTCTGTTTTACCCAGATTCGCCTAATATTTTCATGTTTTTCACAATTTTTTTTACTCGGTGTGACTCAAGGTCCAAAAAATAATGCTAGTTCTTTCAAATTTGTTTTGGAAAATTGATTGAAATTAGTTTTATTTACCGCACGGCTCTGTGGACGTAGATATGGCTGATGCTACCCTGGTTCCCCTAATACTTTTGTGTTTATCATAAATTTCTTTGGTTGAAGTTACTCAAGATCAACAAATTAAGGCTAGCCCTTTGTAAAATTAGCTGATAAATCGATTGGAGTTGGTTTCGTTTACCGCACAGCTCTGAGAACGAAGATATAGTCGATTTTACGATTTTTCAGTTATTCAGAGATGGCTTTGTTCGGTTTGACTCAAGATCAACGAAATAAGGTTGGTCCTATGTAAAATTCCCTGAAAATGGATTGGAGTTAGTTTCATTAACCGCATGGTTCTGCGAAGGAAGATATGGCTGATTTTACCCTTATTACGCTAGTATTTTCGTGTGATTCAAAAGTTTATTTGTTCGATGTGTTTCTACAGGAACAAATAAGGCTATTCCTGTATAAAATCCTCTGGCTAACCGATTGTAGTTGGTTTCACTCAAGGCACAAAATCAACTCCAAAGGACTAGCCTTAATTTGTTTAGCTTAGGTAACTCCGAGCAAAGAAATTTATGGTAAACACAAAAGTATTAGGGGAATCAGGGTAAAATCAGCCATATCTACGTTCACAGAGCCGTGTGGTAAATGAAACTAATTTCAATCGATTTTCCAGATAATTTTACAAAGAACTAGCATTGTTCTTTGGATCTTGAGTCACACAGAGCAAAGAAAATTGTGAAAAACATGAAAATATTAGGGGAAAAAGGGGAAAATCGATTCTTCAGGAAATTTCACATTGGACTAGCCATGTTTTGTTTTTCTTCAATAACATCGAGCAGAGAAATTTCTGAAAACACAACAATATTAGGGGAATCAGGGTAAAATCAACCATATCTTCATTCACAGAGCAGTGCGGGGAACGAAACCTACTTCAATCGATTTCCCTAAAAAAATACATAGGACTAGCATCATTTTGTTGATCACACCGAGCAAAGAAATTTCTAATCAACAAGGAAATATTAGGGGAACCAGGGTAAAATGAGTTCATTTGCTTCCCAAGCAGTTCCGTGCGGCAAATGAGACTACGTTCATTCGATTTCTTGGACATTTTTCTTTAAGTTAAGGTAACATTTACAGGAATCGTTTATCTCCGACATCTCCAACATTGCTCTGAATGACTTTGCATTGCAGTTCGGAGAGAAAAACTAACATTGGAATGGAAAGCATCGGCTGAAGGATTTCTGCAAGTTAAGCTTCAATATTTTCTTTTAATCACTGTGTCTTCGTAGATCAATGGTTTTAATACTACAGTTGAACTTAACATAATGGACCTCAAAATAGAAATTTACGGTTTTAAGAATTCGTTTAAATTTAGCGGCAGCCATCTAACAGCTCAATGATCTCGACGCTGACCAGTCAGCATTTCTCAGATGTAAGACTTTTGCCGTGCTAATTATGCTGAAATTTGTGCCATTATTTCCCAAATTGTTTGCAAATCAATCGACGATTATGATTGTGTTGACGATGCTGTGATCTATTTCAACCACGTTACTATGGATGTTTATGACTAAAACTCAACCCAAGCAACACAGCTTGTATAAAACAAGTTGAAAATACTGTTAAATGACAAATACAGGTTATCAATTTACGTGTATAATACATTATTTCGTACTCTAATATGACGCAAAAAGCGCAAAAAGTGAAGCCTTATAAAACATAAAATGGAGAAAAAAATCACCCGCATACTAAAATCAAACATCGCCAAGTGTGGGATTTGAACAGTAGCCCTTGGCGTGATAGGATTGTGGCTACTCTGCTAAGCCAACTCAGATTGTTGAAAAGTAAACACTGAGTATTTATGATATGCTTTCCGTTGGCTGTGAAACCACGATCTTGTACAACAAATTCATCATAATGAGAAAAAAGAACACGTTTTTTAAAACATGGTTGGTGTAATGTAATTTCAACTGTTTATATAACTGCCCATCAAATCTTGTACTGTTTATGTTTTATAAATGTATGGAAGTATGTTTTTAAAAACAATAATAAAGTATTAATCACGTGCAGCATTTGCCAAATTATTTTTAGCTCGACCGTTTGTCATAGTGAAACATAGAATACGAGAAATTCAAACCGCTTCAAACTTGACAAGTTTTGCAATACGTTTAAAATACATTTGTATAACAAACAATTGTAAATCATCCTGAAAAGATGTTAGGTGTGTTACTTGGGAAGTCACCGTGGACCAATAGTCATCTTCGTCACCTCACACTTAATAGGGTGACATGCAAAGTCTTTAACGAATTATTCTTCATCATTGCTCCATCCACAAAGAGTGCAAACGTCAAAATGAAGTCTAACCTGTAGATGTTGTATGATTTACTCAACCAGTAGGTTGTTTAAATCTATTATGTTGGTGCTTTTAAATTTCCGACAACCTGAGACACACTGAGAAAAATTTGGTATAACATATTTGTGCAGAGTGAACTTCATTTACAACATAATCAAATCATTGGGACATTGGAAAAAATGGAAATAATTTGCAAAAATAAACCAAGATTAACCGTGAAAACGTGTTTAAGCAGAACACATGCTGAATACAATGTTAATAACCGAAGAAATGTTTCAAGAAGATTTATTCATTGTAAAGATTTTAAAGACTCCGTTTGTTTTCAACGTTTTTTTTCTGATACAGTCTCTTTAAATCCAATTGAACATTAGCTGTCACAAACAATATGGTTGAGACGTTAAACTTCATCCGACTTTATTTACAAAACCCAGACCGTCAAGAAACAAATAGAACCAGAGTGCGACCGATTGTTCCACAACTTCTCAAACTCTTGATATCTGCCTGTCAGAAAGGTAATTAATTCTTAATCTTCAGGCCATTCAAATGTCACTTCAGGATTCTGCTTTTAAGCCCCAGCGAGGAGACAAATTCCAAACTTTCTAGTAGCCTTCAGTGCACTTTCGGAAGACAAAGGAATACCGTCATTGAACAACCGGAGGCGCTCTTTTCTCATCAAAGAAATTTTCACCTCTACTGTACTTATACCAGCTTAACCAGCCAAGCCAGAGTCACCAAGTTATCCACGAGGGGTACTTCGCTTTATTATCCTATCACTCGCAGGACACTTTGCTTCACAATCATCTCAAGTGCCATTTCAGCTGAGCGCCATTACTTCTCTACACACTTTCGGAACTTTGTACCTTCCCGCTGATGGATCAAAACAGGGAACGGGAAAGGCATGCTGACGGCCACTCTATCCTGCCAAATGAAGCGCACTTTTACTGTGACTTTCAGCGGGATTCTTTTCTCTCGATTTTTTTACGATTTGATTATTGAGCTCGCTTGCTCGCAAAGAGCGTCCTCTTCATACTTCATAAAGCGGGAAGCTATAATTTAATAAAATTCACCACTTCCTTCCGCCATGGACATGGCCTTGGAACGCAGCTCAACATCGCTCTTCGGCTAGAGATTTCGAGTGTGTCGATGCTGTGTCGCACAGAGTAGTAGGAGGTAGTGTTCACGCGACGCTTAATAAGGATACTCTTACATCATCTCGGCCCGAGTAGTGCCCTCTACCGATGTTTCGACGCAGTAAGTGTGCGACATTGAATCATAGGGGAAGCTTTTCGTTTCACTCGGTGCAAAGCTCTAACAAGACGCAAAAAGGAACTGGGTGTGAAAACATAAAAGCAGTTCAAATAAAAACTGCCAGGACTCAATGAGACGCGGATCTTTACTATCCCTTCTGGATACGTACGAACGTTTAGCACTTAGACGGTGGTGGTGGCGCAAACAGGGGTAGTTTCGGTTTCGATATTTGCACCATAAAATGCAACAGTTTTCGACAGTCGTAAAACGTCGTATCCTAGATGTGACAAGGGCTGATAATTTGGGGGAAAATGGAAAAATTTGATCTATAAGTTATTTTGAAAACTCTGTAATTTTTTTATGTTCGCTGTAGATAATAGGGAGCAAAAACATTAAAGAAAAATTTAGAAATTTCCTCTAAGAGAACAGATTAGAACATATTATGTTCTCACCTTTTTATGCCAATAATTTTTTGGATGTTGAAAATATCTAACGAATTTCACATCTTAAATGTGAAATTCGTGAGATTTTAAAAGTTAATCCAAAAGCAGGTCATTTAATTGGACATATTTCATCAGAGTGATAAAGAGCAGAGAACATCCACTTCTGACTCTCATTACGGCTGACTAAGGCTTGTTCGTCACAAAATCTGGACACCCCTAAATACGTATATCTCTGGAAACACTTCTTCAACGCGTAAAATATTTCGCTCATTTTGATGAGCGTATATCTGTTCATTGTTCTAAATCAAGTTTTGGTGATACTACAAGCTTTTAGATCGAAGATGGCGTCGAAAGAAGAGCAAGTGCGAAAAGCAATTGTGTGCGGTCGCAATGAAAATCCGGATCTGTCAGTAAGAAAACTTACGAAAAAGCTTGCAGCTTACAACGTTCTTGAATCTTTCGATACACGTTTGTAAATAGCCAGAAATACTGGAAGCGGAACAGTAACGGATCTCAGGTACTGTCAGAAGGACACGAAGGTGAAGCAAATATTGCAGAAGAGACCAGATCTTTGTGGCCAGAAAAATAAAAATGTCCCCAACTTTCGTGCATACTTTCAAGTACCGGCAAGGTTTGAAGTCGTTCAAGGTGAAAACTGTACCGAACCGAAATAATAAATAGAATGTGACGGCAAAAACCCGGGCTCGCAAGTTGTATCGCGAATATTTGACGAAGTTTTCCTGTGTGATAATGGACGATGAAACTTATGTGCTGGAAGACTTTAAGCAGCTTCCCAGCTTATACTGTAATGCAACGCAGTAGAGGCGTAGAGAAGCATTTCAGGACGAAGAAAAAGGCCAAGCTTCCCAAAAAATATTTGGTTTGGCAGGTAATATGCAGCTGTGGTCGAGCAAGCCAACGTCTAATCACGAAACTTAATCAGAATGCCTAAAGAAGCGATTGTTACCATGCCTTCGCAGCCATGACGCTCCTTCGCAATTCTGGCCTGATTTTGCATATTGTGACTAAGTCAAAGGTGTTTTGGAATGGTACGAAGCGAATGCACCTAACTGCCCGGAGTTTCGACCTATCGAGCGCTATTGGGCTCTCGTGAAGAGAAAACTCTCTCAATATAAACAACACGCTATAACTATATAACAAATTCGAAAATCTTGGACAATAGCAGCCAAATCGGTTGAAGAGATGTTTGCACAGACCCTAATGGCTGAAGTTACTTCAAAAATTCGTAGTTTTCTAATGCAACCAAATTAAGTAATTGTTATTTATTTTGAGATGGACAATAATGCACAATTAAATGAATGAATAATACATTTTGGATTGAACTAACAGTAAATTTCTTTATTCCAAATTTAATCGGTTCAGATTTTGTCGTGAACATGCCTTATTATTGGAACTCTAAATTTTTAAAGGCATACTAAGAAACTCCAAACATTTCAAATGTTGAGCTATAAAATTCATGCAAATTGTATTTTTTAGTTTTGGCCGTCAAAAAAGCGAAGGGGTTATGCAAATTTCTCATAACATCGGCCATTAGTGGACCCTTTATATGTCTCCTTAGTTCTTATTCTTTCTTCGTACCTTTAAGGCATTCATTTTTGCTTCTAGATCGATTTTCATCATTTATGTTCCGAAAAGAATTGGTCTTGTCTCCAATTTCAAATTCTGGACGAACATTTAAAACTGTTCATTTTATTTCGGAGATATTCCGGAGCGCAGTTTGTTTTCAGATGAAGGGTAACTTACTATTTTCTTCTGAA
Organism: Aedes japonicus; assembly: GCA_034211315.2. Lineage (NCBI taxonomy): Eukaryota > Metazoa > Arthropoda > Insecta > Diptera > Culicidae > Aedes > Aedes japonicus. The sequence goes on from JASCZW010005340.1 coordinate 91,873, forward strand.
AGCTAACCTGAGACGTGTCAAACATCATGATTTCGCGAAACACATTCATTGGAGAACATTTCGAGGAATACTGGTTATTCTGGTTAGCTTCAGGGGTATTTCCAAGATATGGTTTCTCCACGGAAATTGCCACTTTTTGGTCAGTTCAAAAATGACACTTAACAATTTATGATTTTGCGAAGCAAGTTCATTAGAGGTTATTTCGAGCTTTCTTGAGAACTTTGGCCATTCTGAGGTATTCTCCGGAAAAATGGCCTTTTTTATCGAGCTCATTGAAGACCATTTCAAGGAGAAGGCCATGTTTGTCAATTTTCGGAGTATTTTGGAGGTCTGATTTACTTGGAGAAATGAATCCATTTTATTCTGTCCCTATCCTGTGTTTATTCTGTTATATTCTCTTTTATTCTGACAATCTTCATGATTAAGCGAAGTTTACGAGTTAATTGGAGGATATTCTGAGGATTCCTTGCCATATTTAGGGGTATTCCGGAGATCTACACAGGGGAAATAATAACATTTTTATCCATTTTGAAATCTATCTTTTTTAGGTCAATTTCAATGGTTTTGGGAAACGGCTCCTTTGGAAGACACCCCGAAAATATTTAATCAAGTAACCCTGGTAACCCTATCACAAATTGGAGGTTATTTTAATATGCTTAGTCATATAGAAGTAACCTCAACTGGTTTGTGACAAGTGTGTCACTATGGTAGTCACAATCTCGTATTCAGTAGAACTGGAATTTTCTGTAGCATAATTGGTTATTCATAATAAATATTGAAACTTTAAATTGTACTTTATCTCTCATTTTTTTGTTTATTTGAAGAATTTATGTAAGAATTGATTCGATCATTACTATTTTAGAAAACATTTGAAAAAATGTTCTTATTGGACGATCACTTTCACAATTCACAATCACAATAAATTTACTGCAACCAAATAAGTCAGTTTTGTGTTGCTTGGGAAGAAAATGTGGGGTGTGACATGCCCAAACAATGTTTCATAGTTGTCGGTGAAGGTGTTCAACAGACCTACCAATCGGTAAGATTGCTCAAAAGCTGCTGGTTTCAACTTCTTACGTGATAAATGGCCGGGTTTTTCTACTTGCCATTCGGTATAGTTTTTCTAAGAAAGGAAAACTGAAGGATTTGCTCATTTGAGCAAAACAGACAAATTATGTATCGACATGTCCGCTTAATTTTCATATAGCGCTTTGGACCAACGGCGCGTAGCCTTCTGACTGCCAAACGTCTTCGTGACCTTTAAATGTGCTGTACTCATCTACAACAGCAGGTAACTGTGAAAAAATCATTCGATTTCATATAAACGTTATTTCAAGATTTGGAATCGTAAAAGCTCATACCTGTTTGGATTCTGAGCTCCCTTCTCCTCAGCTTGTTCCAGCTATTCATAGGGTTCTTTGGATACCACAATCTGGTTCGTTGACAGCACGAGCACATGTTTGCCTTTTTTAGAAATCCAGCACACTTGTTGCAAGCCAGTTGACGAACCTTCAATTTCATTCAATTGAGTCACAATCAACCAACTTGCTGCAACCAACTGTGACAAACTTGTGTTGCTTGTAATTCAACTCAACAGACAAACTTGTGTTGCTTGGAAGTTATCATCAACTCGCTATTATGTACCTGCAGAAACGATTCGATCTTGAACTATTTATCTACAACGCCGTCTGAATTGCCCCCTGAAATGTTAACCTTGTTTTCACGAAGAGTTGCAGTGCAGGTTTCTTGAAATCAACTCTTCTCACATGGGAAACACAGGAGCAACACCTGGTTATAGTCGGTACTATAACGCTGGTTGAATTCCTGGGCAGCCAACCTTGCCTTGTAAGGGGTAACTTCTCCTCCAGCATATCGGTATACACCCAATTTGTTCAACCGATTTTTGTGCTACGAGTAGTGGACTTAAGCCAAGATCTCAGGTCGCGTTTGCTTAGGTGGATTCCAACTCCTCCTGCCTGGAGGATACACAGCTTTGATCTCAAAGATAGTTTGGATGACCAAGAACGTGTCATAAAGGGTGTACCGTTTAAAATCCGCACACACTCAAATCGCTGTAACTTTTGATGTGTCGAGTAAAATTGATTGAAATTTTGCTTAGACATAGCCTAATGTACATTGTTTACACTCTGTGTGTAGATTTAATCAGGTGCGCAAAAGTTTTCAAATTGTTGACGAAAGAGCAGTGCGTGGGCGAAAAAGTTTTGCACGAGTTTTTTGAGATCAAGGATCTCTCGCATCGTACCATCAGGAAGAAGTTGGGTTTGCCAATTTTACGGTGTCTGGTATCATAAAATGTTTCGAAGAACGTCTGACGGTTGATTGCAAGCAAAGATCCGGGAAAAGGGCCGGCAGGTCAACGAGAACGATCAAAAATGCGTGGTTGGGACCTTTACATAGAAACCGAACGCCCCAGTTCGAGATGTGGCTAAAATTTTGCATGTGAGAAATATGTTCATGCAGAATAACAAAACTTGACCTGGAAAAAAAGGTCCCCAATAGCCGTGTCCGGAAGTTGTACGGCCAGAAGTTAACGAAACTACACTGCTGTGTAATGGACGACGAGACATATGCGAAGGCGGACTTCAACCAGATTCCTGGAAACCTGTATGTGGCTGACAAAGATAAGTGTGATGTTCCCGAGAACCTCCGGACAAAGAAGATGTCGAAGTTCACCATGAAGTTCTTAATTTGGCAACCCGAGTAGCATACTTGTTGCCATTTGGTTGAGATAACATAAATATGACTTGCTAAGTCATAATCAAGTAACTACAACTAATTATGAACGTAGTGTGCTACTTGGGAAGCGATTTGTACTTGCGGAAAGCGGAGTGCATCTTTCGTTACCGCAAGCCCCATGAATGAACAGGTGTGTTTGGAAGAGTATCCCCAAAAGTGGCTTCTTCCTCTCCCGAAGGCTCACAACGATCTGACGATCTTCTGGTCAGATTTGACATCATGCCACTGCACAAAGGACGTACTAGAGTGGTATAAGGCGAATGATGTCAATTTCATGCTGAAAGATCTGAACACTCAGGAACTGCGCCCAATAGAAAAATACTGGGCCCTTATGAATGAGCTAGAAGCTGACCTGAACGACCTAAAGGGATGAAGAACTGACAAACTGACAGTTGGAATTACCTAGACCATCCCAGACTCTAGACCATGATAGATGGAGCCGATAGCCGACCTCCGAAGAATATGCCTCCACGCTAGACGAAGGATGCAAAGAGCCAATACGAAGCCATGGAGCGACGCCTATCGGGAAGTAATGCCCAAAACCAGCGGAACGGCGGCGCCTACCGAGCGTTCATCAGAACTGCTGCAAGTGATCGTTGGGGGACTTCTTTCGAGCCACGACCCGAGTCCATGCTCCCCCGCCGCCGAAGATTTGTCCCATGACCAGCGTTTCAGTATCCCAGACCTTAATGCTGTCATTTTTTTTCGGATATGTCGGCTGGGCGGCCCAGCCGTATATCCGTAACCAGGCATTGATAACGGCACAATTGGGGCCAGAGATAAGACGACGGTGACGAATGACGAAATTACTGCGATAGCAAAGTCGCAAAAGGTGAACAAAGCGCCAAGGCCAGATGGAACTCCGAACCTGGCTATCAAGACGGCTATCTTGCTGGATCCCGAAATGTTCAGGGCGGTGATTCGAAGGTGTCTGAACGAGGGCGTCTTTCCGGACGCCTGGAAAATTCAGACCCTTGTGTTGCTACCAAAGACAGGGAAGCCACTAGGGGAGCCATCGGCGTATAGACCTATATGTCTGTTTGATACAGCTGGTTGGGTGCTCGGGAGCGTAATCCCAACAGACTGAAAAAATACGCGCTGGGTAAAGGTGGCCTGTTTAACTATCAGTTTGTCTTTCATAAAGAGTAGTCGACGATGGATGCCATCCTATCCGTCATCAAGACGGCCGAAGTGACAATCCAGTGCAAGAGGCGAGGTGTCCGCTACTATGCAGTGGTCATCTTTAACATGAGAAATGCATTCAATAGTGCTAGTTGGGTGACTATCGTCGACTCGCTCCAACGCTTTCAGGTTCCTGGGTACCAGTATAAGATTTTGGGAAGTTATTTCCAGAACCAGAGGTAGGCCAGAAACGTGTTCAGATCACCGCAGATAATCTTGCATGCACTGACTAGGTCGTCGTCTTCAAGTAAAACAGTACCACTGGGTCGCCTACGGAGAACATTTCTGTAGACGGGAGAAATTGGGTTGAAGGTCGGTAGTAGTGGTCAACGATGAGTGACCAATGGACAGCGATTGATGACTGCTTCTATCTAGTGACACCTAGGTAGCGTGATGATGTTTGCTGGTTCGTTGCTGAACAGTTAGTAATAACCGAAAATTTCAACAACAGGCGATTAGTTTAGGTAACTGCCCAATTGAATCGAAGAGGTCTTTGAGGTACTTGAGGGTCATGATCGAAGATAAGCTATCTTTTATCAGCCACGTTGATTACGCCTGGAAGAAAGCCTCTGTGGCTATATCGGCATTATCGCGCATGATGTCGAATAGCTCGGCGATGCACGGGAGTAAACGTAAACTCCTGACCAGTATCGCCCTGTCCATACTAAGGTACGGCGGGCCGGCATGGGTCACCGCCTTGAGTACCAAGAGCTACACTTGTAAGATAGAGAGTACGCTTAGGCTTTTGTGCCTAAGGGTGGTTAGTGCATACCGAACGGTATCACGCGACGCGGTCTGCGTCATAGCGGGGATGATGCCAATAGGCATTGTCATAAAAGAGCTTCGAAAAACGTGTTATAAGTGGTATTCGGAAGACCACTAGAGCCGCACCCATGGTTAAGTGGCAAAGGCAAAGGAATAACTCCACGAATGGTCGGTAGACCAATCGACTAATCCCGGAATTAACCAGGTGGGTTGGTAGGCTTTCACTTAACGCAGATATTATCAGGCCACGGCTGTTTGCCGTAGGCGGTCACGACACGACTTCGTATAATTTAGTATAGAGGATGTGCCAGGGCCGGGACATCTGGAATTCGGTATGCGTAGCAGCCTCCCAGATCGTCCTTGATCTCCAACTAAAATGACGTAACGACCCACGGACCACCTGACTACTAAAGTCCTAAGTAGTTATACATAGTGGGTGCCTAACAAGCACACCCTGAATTCTTCAGGTGTCTGGTTACAGGTTTTCCATCCCGTCTAAACAAAAGAGGATCGCAAAGTAATAAAATAATGATTGTTAACCTTCCAAAGTTAGAAAAAAATGACTGTTGACCTTATATAGCCCAAAAAACTTCTGTTACAATTGTAAATCTTATGTTTAGAACTTTAGGACAGTTTGGTGACCTAGAATATTCCAAGACTGTCACATTATGACTGTTGTCCTTGTACGCTATTCAATGAATATTGTTTAATGTATATTGTTCCTTTTCAAGCTCTAAAGACTTACTAAAACAACTGTAGATCTGCAATTCTGAACTCAAGGACAGTTTGGATGACCTCAATCATCCCAGTTTATTTAATTAAGTTGTTTTGCGTTCAAAACTAATCAATTCTTATGGTTTGATCCGTAGCACAATTTTGCTTAGTCCAAAAAGCTATAGTTACTACTGTAGATCTTATGTTTTGAACTCAAGGGCAGTTTTGATGACCAAGTACATCAGAAAATCATCAAATATTGACTGTTGCCCTTTCAAAAGGTTCATTCAATATGTTTGAATAAATTTTATATCTGTGGTTCTCAACTCAAGTGAATTTTGGATAACCTAGAATATCCTGATAAGATACAAAAATGTTAAACGCTTAACAGGGAGATTTAATAATACTTATGCATGTATGCCATATTCTGAAACAATGCTTTACACTATTAACAAAGTATTTATTTTTTCTTTGTGACGATCTTCATATCTAGGATGTTCTAGGTCGTCAATTAGGCCTTCAACTTCTTTTTTCCCAGATAGATGAATTTATATAAAACATTTTTTTTCTACGATAATAAGCATCCATTACTCTTTTGACGTCATATGACCCCTTTGACCTGAATTAACCCCCTTCAGGACAAAGACTTATTCCTAGTCGTACTTTCACTTGTAATAATTATGTTGTGCGTAACAGCATCTAAACTTTTTATTTTCCAATTTTTTTAACCAAATTCCAACCTTTTAGCAAATCATTGACACGTTTTCATAAATTTTGCGTTGTACGAGTATTTTACGCACAATTCAATTTCAAAACTGTTTCTATTGAGTGACACATAACCAGGCTAAACGTTCCTCACTATTGTAGCCATAAACTGTAACCACTGTTTAAAACTTAACACCTCTACCTGGATAATTTCCTCCATTGAAGCCATGGTATGAGATCCCAAAGGCGAAATTTACCTCAAGACGTCATTAAGCTTGTTTCTGTGGGCAGCGAGCCAAAGGGTTAGCATTCCGACCTCCGAAAGCCAGCAACAGGTTGCCAACTTATCACGGAAATTTCCTTGACCAACTACAGAATCGCAAAACGAGCTGAAGCAATGATTTTGCATGGTGTTTATAGAATTTCTACGCTGCAGGAACCCGTCTTATGGTCTGCATGGCGGTTACATACAATTTATGTGGGCATGATGACACCCTTGGCGAAATCCCAAACTTACTGGAGCTGTCCAAGATCAGCTGCTGGCACGGAATGGAATAAGGCAACAGAACGGGCCGGGGGCGTGAGTGAGCATTACTGTCACTGCTCGTAACAAAACATAGCACAAATGTATAAGAAAGGTACACGCAAGTGGGACGAGTGGCCGGCAAAAGTCGCAAAAGCTAAATGGTCTCCTGAGAAACATTAAGTCCAATAAATTTCCGGAAGATGAATGAACGTAGTTTATGCTGAAATTGACTTTGGCTTTGCCCTTACATTCGTGAAGGTTTTCTGGAAAAGTTATTTGCCCTGAATTTCCCCTGGCAAGGTGGGAGTTTTCCTGGAAGAAGTCGTAACTTGATGGAACTAGGCATTTAAATCGATTGGAGGAACTATTGCCTTATAAAAAGGATAGAGTTCATTTCATTCGTTATCTATTTTGTCGCATTAATAAGTGACGCTCAAAAGAACACTCAACACTGACTGCTATCTTTCCACCGCCAAGAACAATCTCATTCCTTCATAGCAAGGTACCCGCCACCTGACAAATTATTCAGGCTAATTAATTAAAAATTCCTTTGTGTCGTTAGCTGGTTCTCCATCCGCTGACTTATGCTTAACCAGAATAGTACGACAAACCCCGCCAAGAAGTTCTCATAATTTAAATTCTAAAAAATCTAGCAAACACCAAGTGTCGCTTTTTGTCTCATTCTCGCTCTCAGAGATGAAGTGCCAGCGAACAAACTGCACCAAATAGAGTAATGGCACACCTCAAAGGAGCCACCTGGAGGTGATTACCGACTGCGAGGTGAGAAATAGGTTCACCGGCGAGAAAAAAGCAACTGCACGAGTAAGTTTATGTTTCTTGGAAGTGACACCTCTCCGTCGTCGGTTGGTTCTCGATGGGAGTACACAAAAGATCGTGCAAACTTTCTTCGCCTACAGTTTTCGCTACGTGCCCCGGAAATGAAGGGGTGGTGACCAAGTCGAGAGGTGTTAATTTTTCTCGCGATTTTTCCCTCGGATTTTGTGTTTTTCCTATTTGGAAAAGTTGTCTGGCCGTGATGGCTGTTCAAAAGTGGGAAGCGTGGTTTTAAAAAGCGCCTATCGGGAGGGGAAGCAGGAGGCAGAAGAAGCGTGTTTGATTGAGAAGAAAAATTATAATTGACGGTTTTTGTTCGGTGGCGTAAAATTAGAGAGCAGAGTGGACGGAGTTTAATTGAACCTTTCATTTGCATTTGGTTCCGGGAAGTGCGAAGCGTTTGATTTTGCTGGTTTTATTCCGGGCGAGTGGTGTGACCAATTTTCCACCACCAGTGTTCAATTGACTGTTTGTTGTTCACGACTGTTGCAGAAGTTTTGTTTGACTTTCTACGAAAATGTTTGATGACTTCAAAGCATAATTTGGCGTCTTATATTTCTGCCAGGCTCGTGAAACAGTTAGGAAGTCGGATTCCAGATGATTGATGGGGTGTTTTAAGTTACAGTTTGATCACAGGCCGATAAGATAAATCTGAACATTCTTTGTTTCACAAGAGTTTATTTGATCTTTCGTCCCTGCAAAGAGGTTAAAGCTAATATTTTCAGTTTGTTTAAAGCATCTGTTGTGTTCGGATTGCTCAGGTCATTTTTCCTTCAAGGTTTTGCCTATTTTGTAAAGTTCAATTTATGACTAGCGGCTTTTGGGGGTACCTCAAATTCGAAATTCAATTTATCACAAACAGCACCAACGACCCTGGAAAAAACAGGTTCAAAGTTTGGAAGAATCAAGTAGTATTTTGTGTGAAATAGTCGGTACATGCTAAAAATAAACCCAACAGCAGGAGATAATTTTTCACCAAGTATTGGGCTGTATTGGGAGAGGTACAAATCGCTAGAACCAGATAAAAGCAATAGGTAGTATAAGAGCCCGATCGGTTGCATAACCTTTTACCAGTCAAGGGGGTATCGTCCCCCTTGCCTACCCTGCATTGGGTAGTTTGGTAAAGGATTCTGTGCCTGATCGGATACTGCCGTTCGATGTCCTCCGCTCGTTTTCAATTTCAAAGCCTGCCATTACCCTGTACGGAACTATCAATACACTTTTTCTTCATTTCTATTCGTTCTAGCAATAAATTATCGTCCACTCCTAAAACTTTGCATGGAGATGAGAAATTATCCGCTTCTGACAATTTTCATCAAAGATCGTTACTCCGTGCATGGGAGAATACAAAAAAACAACAATCAGAGTGTTTTTTTTTTGTGTTATCGAATGTAAATATATGGAATTCAAGATTTTACATAGTTGTAATGAGATATTTCACGTATATTTTGATATTGTCAAAACAAAGTCTGTTAAATTACGACGTAGGACTACGTCATTATTTTATATGAAGGGGGATACAATTTGAAAAAAAAAATGGTATTAAGCCCGTCACGAAAAGTGGTCAGGTTTTAGGCGTTCAGTCATTCTCAAAAAATATTTCAAAATTTTTGCACAAATCAATCGGAAACATTTCTACGTATCAATTTCAATAGAAAAAAAAAGTTGATTTCGGGCCACATACTATTGCAAAATTCATATATGTTAAGCCTTGTCTCAAAAGTATATTTACCCCTTATGGCCTAAGGGTTCAAACTTGACCTCAAAAAGAAATTGGCTGTACAAAATCACAGACTAAATAAAAGTGGACATTGTACTCCGCAAATTTGTTCTACATCAATTCTTCTATCTGGGAAGTACAAGAAAAAAAACATGTTAGTGTAAGGCGTAATTGACGATTTGGAACATCCTGATTATGACAAAGCACTATGGTCCGAATGGACAAATTTCGCGACAAAAATCTATAATTCGAAAACCATTAACTTTAGACAGATAATGTCTTCGGGAGATTTGATTTTTCAAATAAGATCTATCTCTTGATTTGGGTTGTGACTAGGGTGGTCCTTTTATGTTCATAATAAAAATTTCAACTTTTTATTCTTATGATATAGAGGATTTCTTGCTTCAACATAATTGTAGATATTTTAATTTAATGAAACTTTGCTGAAAAAACTTTAATTCTATCTCATCTACGTATCGTTTTATAACAGTTTTTCTAACTTTCCTTAGGGTGGGACTTAAAAGAAAACAGTTTTTTTGCTGTAACTTTTTTTATTTCAATTTGAATTTTAAAACTCTTCAGAGATGACAAACAGACATAACACATCGAACATTTTTCACTACAAATCATGGTCACTAACACACCTGCGCCATCTGTTGAGCACACTGTGATGGATGAAAGCTAAACAGATGGCAATTGTGTGTTAACGTCAGAAGGAAGATTAAAATATGTTAACAAACATGCATAACACTTGCAGTTTCGTCATCGATTACGAATTAAACGGTCAATTCAAATGTTTCTCAGTTGGTAATATTGCCACAGGTAGTACGTATAGCCGATTTTTTTTTTGACGTTAACACACTACTGCCATCTGTTCAGCTTAGTCATCCATCACAGTGTGCTCAACAAATGGCGCAGGTGTGTTAGTGACCATGATTTGTAGTGAACAAAGTTCGATGTTTTATGTCTGTTTGTCTGTGATATGAATGTTAATAAATTAACGGAGATGGATGAATATAATCTAATCTAATCTCATACTAACGCAGCCAATTCTTGAAAGCATCCTAGAAAATGTGCCGCAGAGAGGATTCCAAGAAATAGAGCGATTCCAGAAAGATCTAAAATCGCTTTACTACTCTGAATCAAGGGAAGGAAGAAAGCGTGGACCTCCCGTACCAAACGCTTCCAAGTTGAGTTATACAGTGTGATAATTTGTACCTTATCATTGGGAGCATAGATGCTAGAAAGATTGGTTTATGCTCCTTTTGACTGCGTGGCAATAACTGCCAAGGTTATAGCGCCTTATCTTGCTCCAAACGGAGATGGATTAATATAAAAATGTAAACATTTTCATAAAAAGCTCGAGTTTTTACGGTCTATGGAGATATAATGTTTGATGCTGCTGATCGAAAATTATGCAGAAAAAATGCAAAACTACCAAATTTAAAAAGATTTTTTTTCCATTAAGGGGACAAAAAAGGGACAAACATTGTATAGATCTTGTAGATGGAAATTTTTACTTACAGTTCACGTACTCTGTGTTTGCAAATATTTGCAAATAAAGGTTTAAGGCATCTTGCAAAAACGCATATTTTTTTACACTTCAACCCCTACAACTTTTCTAATACAATCACCAGCAACTATCTTGTATCTTCAATATGTGCGTCATTTTATACCCTAAAAGTCATATCTGAAGAGTTTTAAAATTAAAATTGAAATAAAAAAGTTACAGCAAAAAAAATGTTTTTTAAGTCCCACCCTAAGGAAAGTTAGAAAAACTGTTATAAAACGATACGTAGATGAGATAAAATTAAATTTTTTTTAGCAAAGTTTCATTAAACTAAAATATCTACAATTTTGTTGAAGCAAAAAATCCTCTATATCATAAGAATAAAAAGATGAAATTTTTATTATGAACATAAAAGGACCACCCTAGTCACAACTCAAACCAAAAGATAGATCTTGTTTCAAAAATCAAATCTCCCCAAGACATTATCTGTCTAAAGTTAATGGTTTTCGAATTATCGATTTTTGTCGGGAAATTTGTCCATTCGGACCATAGTGCAAAATTCAGAAAGAAAGAATAAAAGTCTAATTAATAGTGCTTCAGAATATGGTACATATGCATAGGTATTTTGAAATTTTAAGTGATGAACGTTAAATATTTTTGTATCTTTCTGGGATGTTCTAGGTTATCCAAAAAGCACTTGAGTCCAAAACTTCAGATCTACAGTTATAATATTAGCTTTGAAGGCTATATAAGATTATGATATGTATTCAAACATATTGAATTTTGGATGGTCGAAAGTCATTATTTGATAATTTTGTGATGTTCTAGGTCATCAAAACATTCCTTGCGTTAAAAATCTCAGATCTACAGTAGAAACTATAGCTTTTTGATATAAAAGGTAACGCTACGTATTCAACCATATTCAGTGAATAATTTGAAACGTAAACAGACGATTATGAGATAAACTTCAACCTAGGGAAGGTCCATTAATTATGTCACGCAGTTAGGGCGGAGGGGGGTTTGGGAAAACGTGACGATCCATACAAAAAAAATTGAAGGTCCATACAAGAAACGTGACAAATGTGGATGAGGGGGGGTTATAGAAAGTCAATTTTTGCGTGACATTATTAATGGACGTTCCCCTATCCTTGAGACGAGAACAGAGGACCTGCAGTTGCAACAAAAGCTTTCTGGGCTATGCAAAGCTATGCCGTGTATTGAAACAAATTCATTGAATATCTATGAATACCAACAGTCATTATATTGTAATCTTTAGTTTATCCAAGCTATCCTTGATTTCAAAACATAAAATCTACATCTGTAACTGTAGTTGGCTGAACCAAACAAAATAACAATATGTATTTGACCAGGTTAAGTGATTCTTCTGGAAGGTGAACAAATACAATGATATGTCTTGGGATGTTCTAGATCACCAAAACTGCCCTTGAATTCATAAGTAAGAATCTACAGTCATAACAGTAGCTTTATAACCTATAAAAGGTGACGACATGCATTCAAACGCATTCAGTGAATCTGTAGGGTCACCAGTTCAGATTATCTTGGGATGTTCTATTTCATGAAAACTGGCTTGGGTTCAGAAGTTAACTTCTTTGTAAGTACAGCAGTAACTATATCCTTTTTAATTGTACATACAAAACTATGATAACTATTCAAAAATATTCAATGAATATTCTGAAACGTCCAACAGACATAATAAAATCGAACTGTTTTGTTTTTGCTGCGTCCTTTTCGCGAAAAATAAAATCAAAAATATATTCGTAACTCAACCTAAAGAAACAGTGAAATCATAAAATCTCCACGTGTTTAATGTAAGATGTAGTGAATATAATCGATTCCTTCCAAAAAATTTGTGATGGTCGGTAGTTTTTCCCCGTTTTATTTTTTTATTTTTCGCTTCGCCCCCTAGTTGCCGCTTAGTTGTGTTTGTTAGTGCTGTTATGGCTGGCCCACAATTGATACGTTGCGGATACGTTTGCGTGAATTTGACAGTTTTCCCATAGGTTTTCTGCTAAATTAACGTCAACGCATCCGCAACGTATCAATTGTGGGTGACCCTTTAGTATTGTGCCACACGGACATAAATGATTAATTTAGAGTATTTTTCCGCTTTGTCGCGAGTGACTTGATGATTATAAGCAGTTTAGAAGTCGATATAGAATCACCTCATAGCAGGGGATTTTGTTTTTTGGCAGAGTGTGAAGAGAGAAAGAAGAAAACCAGTGCAATGTAGGAAACGGCCATTTGCTGGTCAGTAGCAAAGAACGAAGCTAACGCGCAGTGGCTGGCATATAATTTCAGATGCACTGCACAGCTGTTATTTTTTTTTTCTTTCGTTGCACAGTGATTGTGATTTTTCAAGTTAAATTTCTTCTCGGAAGTATTTTTTACCTGTGATTTTCATTGTATTGCATTTGCGCGCGAAGTACTAACTGTATTCGGGCTGTTCCATTCGAAAAGGATCATGTGAAAATATTTGCCGAATAGCAGAGTGCTCTTTCTGTAGAGACATAAATGCATCCTTTAGCATCACAGGGAAGCCTTCCTAATAATGACTGAAGATACATAACAATATCCGGTGAGATCTATCTGAATTCTGAAATCGATACTGCTAAATACGAGCCATCATCAAAACAATAAGATTTGATGATGGAAGTGTATGCACAGTACCTATATCCATTTGATGTTCGTACTGGGTTTATGCGGGGCTTGTTGTTAGTGAAAGTGACCTCGGAATGGACATGAGTAACCAGGCATTCTGAAATGGGTCACTGGAGCCCAACAGAGCTATCACCTTCCAACTCCCGGGCTAAAAATGGCGATTTTTCGATCATAAAAATCGCCTTCCATAGCGCCCACCTTTGCAAGCACGTTCATTTTCTCATTGCCAAGAATCGAACAATGAGATGGGACCTATACAAAGGTGATGATAAAATAACGCGAAGATTAAGCATTTAGAAGTACCTGAATTTTCATGAGAGAATACGAGGAGTGCTTTACTGGCCTCAAGAAACGTAAAGCATTTATAGAACTGAGATTATCCGTGAAAATGAAGAACTTATCCGGTGTGAGTGAGGCAATAATTTCTAGCGTAAAGTGTATTGCCGCTAATTCAGCGACATATGCTGAACAAAGAGCTTGAAGTTTACGATTGGTGCTATAAATTTCATTAAATATACCAAAGCCTGCTGACTCCTCTATCAATGATCCGTCAGTGAAGAACGATTTAGAGGAATCAACATGGCCAAACTTTGCAGCAAATATCGCAGGCGCAATCATTGGAAGATGATGCTCTGGTATTCCAAGAAGCTCCTGCTTCGTGGATAAATCAAAACGAACCGAACAGCCGAAGTCGGAGAAGCAAACACGATTGGGAATATTCGGCGAAGGGCTGACATCCTGTGTTATGTACAAATGGTACAAAGTCATGAAACGAGTTTGAGGATTCATAACTTCACATATGGTGAGGAGCCGGAGAGATAATTCTGAAAACCGATCCGAGAGTGGCAACATGTCAGCCAGCACTTCAAGACTCATGGTGTGAGTCGAGTGCATGCAACCTAACGCGATACGAAGACACCGATACTGAATACGTTCCAGTTTAATGAAGTGTGACGGAGCCACCGACTGAAAACAAAAACTACCGTAATCGATAATCAACAGAATTGTTGTCCGGTACAACGATAGAAGATCTTGTGGATACTTTCAGGTCCAGGTAGATGTTCGAAGAAAGTTGATCCTTTGCTTGCACTTTCGCTTCAGATACTCAATGTGGGACCTCCAGGTGCAATTTGAATCAAACCAGACCCCAAGATATTTAAATTACATGGAGTTAGTTATCGGTGTACGCCAAATTTGAACCTTCGGTTGTGCAGGGTTATGCCTCCTAGAAAAAAGTTTTCTCCGTAGAGAATTCGATACAAATCTCGAGAGCTCAAATTGTTTAAAGTATCCTGTAAAGGTCCTTGCAGATCGACGCCATTGGGTCCCGTGACAGACACTACGCCGTCATCTGCAAGTGGTCTCAACGTACAGTTGTCACTTAGGCAACCGTCAATGTCAAAAGAGGGCTTAAACATGATCCCAGGGGGAGACCCATGTAGCTAATTCGGGAAGTTATGGAGTTTCCATGAGAAAAGCTCATGTGTATCTCTGACAGCAAATTGTACAAAAAGTTGTTAATTAATGGTGAAAAGCCACAAACGTGAAGTTTTTCTGAAAGAACTTCAACAGATACTGAATCAAAAGCCCCCTTGATATCCAAGAATAAAGAAGCCATTTGCTCTTTTTTAGTAAAAGCTAGCTGAATATCTGTGGAAACCAACGAGAAACAGTCGTTCATTCCCTTACCCCTACGGAATCCATATTGAGTATCTTAAAGCAGGTTGTTCATCTCAACCCATTTGTCCAGGCGGAAGAGGATTATTTTCTCAAACAACTTTCGAATACATGATAATATCGCGATGGATCGATAAGAGCTGTAGTCAGACGCAGGTTTACCAGGTTTTTGAATGGCCATAACTCTCACCCGTCTCCAACCATCCGGTACGATGTTTAGTTCCAGAAACAGCAAGTTGAACTTGATCCTGTTAGCCCCTAGAGCCGTATTGCCACACGAAAAGAGTGTGGGAGAGAAATCTACCATTGAAAAGAGGTGGCTGATCTCATCTATCGAATTCTCGGTTTCGCGAGGAATGATCCGTGCCGGCGCAGAATCTGGACAAACTTTTCGCGCGAACTTGAGGATCCATTGGTCCGAGTATTCTTCGCTCTCGTTATTCGTAGTTCGGTTAAGCCATCTTCGCGCCGTGTTCCAAAGAGTATTCATCGACGTCTTGCGCGCTAGCCCTTCCACGAATCTTCGCCAGTATCCGCGTTTCTTGGCCTTGTTGAGGCTCTTAAGCTCGCGTTCGAGAGCCATGTACCTTTCGAAGTGCTCAGGTGTTCCACGTCTACGGAAAACTTTGAACGCGTCGGACTTTTTACGGTAAACCTCGGTGCATTGCTGATCCCACCATGGAGAAGGAGGTTTCCTGCAAAATGACGTTCCTGGAACAGGTCGAGGTTGAGCTTGAAGCGCGCTGTTTAAGATCAGGTTAAAGAGGATGTTATATTCCTCCACCAGTGGAAGCCCTTCTACCGTCGTTACGGCTTCATCTACTGCTTTCCTGATTTTTGTCCAATCAATGTGACGGGTAAGATCATACGCAACGTTGATGGATTCCAATGGATCGAGCTGATAGTACTCCTTCGGAAGTCCTTCAAGATAGCCATCGGTTTCAGCTATGAGCTGATCATTTGAGAAAAAATCGCTTACCGGTGAGCCATCTCTTCAGGTTTGGGAACAAATTGAAGTCACTGGGGGTCAAGTTTGGCGAATACGGTGGATGAGGAACAAATTGATACCGAAATTTATTCAATTTTGCTTGAAAAATTGAGGATGAATGAGCAGGCGCATTGAAGTGATGATAGAGCACACTTTTTCTCTGCAAATGCGGCCGTTTTTTCTGGACTTCATCCTTCAAACGATGTTATGGTTTTACCTGTTTCAAGATAGTCGATGAATTTTTCACCTTGCGCATCCCAAAACACGGATGCCATAACCTCTCCCGCCGATTGTTGCGTTTTCGAGCGCTTCGGAGCACTTTGGCCCGGTGAAACCCACTGTTTTGCCTGCTTCGATGACTCCGGTGTTTAGTAATGGATCCAAGTTTCATCCATGGTTATGAATCGGCGTACAAATTCCTTCGGGTTGCGTGTATAAAGGGCGATACGGTCAAAATTTGGTCAATATCAACTTGACGTATTTCTTTCAATTTTGCATTTAAAAAACCTGAACACCCCTCATTTTGAAGGTGTATGTGTGTAGAATGTTGCTCCTATTTTGATTTTGGAATCCACTCTTCCGAGCTACTCGCACGCAAAGTTGGCAAAATCGCTAAAAGTTGCCAAATCAACCGTTACAAATGTAATTAAAGTGTTTGGGGAACGTTTGTCGACAGCCAGGAAGTCTGGATCGGGGGGAAATCGAAAACCGGAAGCCGCTGAGACGACAAAGAGAGTTGCCGGTAGTTTCAAGCGAAACCCTAACCTATCTCTCCGAGATGCCGCAAATAAGCTGGGTGTATCGTCTACAACCGTGCATCGAGCCAAAAAACGAGCCGGACTATCGACTTACAAGAAGGTAGTGACTCCAAATCGCGATGATAAACAAAATACGACGGCCAAAGCGCGATCCCGGAGGCTGTACACGACGATGCTGACGAAGTTTGACTGCGTGGTAATGGACGACGAAACCTACGTCAAAGCCGACTACAAGCAGCTTCCGGGACAGGAGTTTTATACGGCAAAAGGAAGGGGAAAGGTAGCAGATATTTTCAAGCACACGAAACTGTCAAAGTTCGCAAAGAAATATCTGGTTTGGCAAGCCATCTGTACCTGTGGCTTGAAAAGCAGCATTTTCATAGCTTCCGGGACTGTCAACCAAGAAATTTACGTGAAAGAGTGTTTGAATAAACGTCTGCTGCCTTTCCTGAAGAAACACGGTTGTTCCGTACTGTTTTTGCCGGATTTGGAATCTTGCCATTACGGTAAAAACGCCATGGAGTGGTACGCCGCCAACAACGTGCAGGTGGTTCCCAAGGACAAGAACCCTCCCAACACGCCAGAGCTCCGCCCAATTGAGAAATACTGGGCTATTGTCAAGCGGAACCTAAAGAAGACCAAAAAAACTGCTAAGGACGAGCAGCAGTTCAAGGCAAACTGGCTTTCTGCGGCGAAGAAGGTGGACAAGGTGGCTGTACAAAATCTGATGGCAAGGGTCAAGCGTAAGGCCCGGCAATTCGGATTTGGAAAAGCGGAAGCCTAACTGAATATTTTTCCTGAATTTTATACTAATTGAACTTGAAAACGAAATTTAATTTGATTTTTTAAATAAACGATTTCACCAATTTACACGCGTTTTCCCTTGACCAAATTTTGACCGTATCACCCTTTACTTGCTCAAATTCTCCTGAGAGGTTGTAACACGAATGCATTTTTGGTCCATTGTAAGCTAACGCGGCACATATCGCGCGCAGAGCTTCTTGATACCCAAAAAGGAATGCATAATGTTGCCAACACTTTCAACTCTCTAGCTCTCTCAATTTCACTTCTGGATCCTTCAAAACTATATCATGGATTTTATCGACGTTCTCTTTTGTAGTTACCCGGGGTCAACGGGGCTCGCACGACCACAACGAAAATCAACAAGTCCCTTATGCATCATTTGAATCGACGGAGCAGAGTCTGGAAAATACTTATCCAGCTTGGCTTTGGTATTGGCAACATAGAAAAATAGAAAATAGTGTTTTATCTAAACTCGAAACTCGGAAAAAAAAACTTGCTGATTGGTCTCTTCTCACTGTTGTCGCTAATGAATGCGTTGACAGAAATGGCTGAAATTTTGACAGCCGTCATTCAAGGAGTGAAGCTCATAGAAAATGGTTCACATTGGCGATTACCATTGCCATCTGTAGGAAATTAAAGTAACTTTTCAGGCAGCTTAGTATGGTTAATTTTTAGAAAATGAGCAATCAATCACGAAATACATTCACATCATCACACAGAAGAAATATTCCCCTTTGATTTTGTGTTTCCTGGGGAAATTAATTGGCCTTTTCCGAGAAATCGGTATTGAATGAGTGAAATATCACGTAGATACTTATAATCGAGGTTTATCTGCACAGATAAAAAGGAACATTGAATTTTCTGCGTTATCTAATGCACATAGAGGGAATGCTAGATTTGACAGAAAATACTGGGATATATCGTGTTAATTAAAGCTCGATACCGCCTAAATCGCGTCTATTGTATGAAAGAATTCCTTGCAAACAATATCGTTATTTACGCTTGCTTTGGTTTAGAATTAAACGAGGGGAAATTCTACACGCCTGTTATAATTCATTATTTTTTTCTGTGTGTATTATGAATATTATAATTCACATTGTGAGTGATTGAAACAGAAATCACATGGTAAGGTACATCAGAAATACGAAATTTAACAAACGAAAACACACTACAAAAATTTTCACATCAGCTGTGAAGCGCGGCCTACTAGGATCTACCACTTTCGCTTACCTACGCTTACGATAAGCAAACCTCCTGTCAGATATGCTTCTCGCAAAAAGTACTTTAAACACTAATGTACTACTGATTGCAGATTTGTTTTTCACACAGCAGTCGCTAAAACAAAAGAGTGCAATTTTTCATTTCTTCGCGAAGTTCATCGAAATGAAACCGCTTACCTTCTCCTTCCCTGAATGATATGTTTACGCCTCACCACCTACGGATATGTGGTGTAGAAGTTTTACGATCTTCATCATTCAGGGAAAAAAAACTTTCCCTCAACATGAGTATGCTAAAACATCGAAACTTTCCATCAAGGTCTCCAGAGATTTCAATTTTCCAGCAATATCTCATGTGTCAGCTAAACTTTCACAACATTCCAGCAGTGTATTTGGGAGAGTGTCCTATAAGAAAACAAAGCGCGGAAAAAAAGAGTACGACCAGAGGGGAAAAACTTTGATGCCCCGTATGGATACGAACTGGTTGGACCTACTACAGCCAGGGAGGGAAAGTTTGGCCCGAAAACAAAGGCGCACCTCCAAAACATAAAAGCAAAAACAACTCACATTCCAGGATGTGGAAGTAAACTTCCGCCTTGCTTTTTTCTTTTCTTTGTTTGTTTTGTTTCTTTCCGCTGTCGTGAATGGGCTCAAATATTTCACCCCAGTGGCGTTAATAAAATAATAAATATTCCCTCAACGTATTCGATCGCACTCACGGACTGTAGATTTGTGTGTGACTTTCGGTATTCGGCTTCTATGAGGCAGAAAAAAAAGAGAGATCAGAAACAAAAACGTGTTTTTGGCACAGCTTTCGATTTTGTTTGACTTTGCTTCCAAGTCGATTTTTGCTCATTGTTTGGAGTTTTTTTTTAACAAAAGGAAAAAGATTTAAACGGTTGCGACATCTTTGAATCCTACACATTTTGCGCCCAAGGGATTTGTTTATTCTATTCACGTAGCGATTGATGGTTGAGTCATCTCTGTTTGATATTATCGTTGATGTTCTAGCATGTTTATTATAAATCACAGTTTTCATGTTCATCAACGAACGCATTTTGGTGGCTATGCCTAGGATTGAGTTGAACTGTTGAGGAAGTTGTTTAACTCGTCTAATGGAGTGTAATAGTCTGCACCTCGAAGAGGGTGTAACAATACTCCGGTAGCGGACCTATTTTCATCTTCCATCACAACAACTAAACGACTTGATTTGAAGTTCACGTCTGATGCACAGGAAAAAATAATCAATTTTAACAAACGTGTAAAATTTTCTCTCATTTAATTCCTAGTCATAGGAGACGTAAACAACGAAGTTGCTTACAATCTTTCATCTCGATTCAGGCGTCCCTGGCTTATCCCATTATTTTCTACCAAATCTAACAATTCCTTTGCGAGCATTAGACAACGCAGAAAATTCAATGTTTCTTTTGATGAGTGTGTATATGCACAGAATAATATGATTAATTTTAACAAACACGTAACATTTTCTCTCGTTTAATTGCAAGCAAGCAAAGCAAGCGTAAACAACGTAATTGTCTGCAATCTTCCATACAACAGACAAGATTCCAACAATATGTTGTTAAAATTTTCACGAATGAACTAATTTATTAATGTCCAAACTAGCACTCCCTCTATGTGTATTAGATAAAATTTATCATTAAATGTTCCTTCCACTCTGTGTGTGTTTCTCATAACAATAAGTAATTTGATATGAATAGGGCTGAGTTTTGGAGATCCAAGCAGGAGACAATAATTCAGACATACCAAAATTCTTATCTCAGAACGTCCTTAAAAAGGTTTGGATTATGATCACTACACACTTAGAAAATTTTACAGTATTGGTAATTTTTACCGAATTTTTAACAGCTGAACTTTCAGCAATTCGATTTAACGGATTTCGATAAAATTTGACAAGTTCCGATAATTTTTTTACCAGAATACTGTAAAACTTTACCGAAATACGGTAAATCGGAGTACCGAACGTTTAGCTGTTAAAAGTGCGGTAAAAAATTACCGAATACTGCAAAATTTTCTAAGTGTGTAGGATCCGAAGACCCTAATTTTAGCTATGAAAGAGGTAGGGGTAGGGGTGATAGCCGAAACACCAAAATGCACATTAGGAACAGCTAAAGCTGCTCTGGATGTAAAGCTGAAAAGCAGACGAAAGGAGAGTCAGTTAGGATGGAAAACAGTCCAGTTTCCATGACTACAAAGAGAGGAAGAACCATGTCAATAGATGCATGGCCTGATGGACCCAAACAATGGACGTGACAGAATGCTAGGAAGGCCACTTCCAGAGGAGAGCCACAATGAAGTACCGATGGTATAGACGCCACTCCACAGAACAAAGTATGCAATGAAGTAGTCGACCGGAAAGAGAAGAAGAACCAGAAAAATGGATGGAATTGAAAAATGTAGCAAAAGAAGAATGAAAAGCCTCCGCTTCGACATGAGCAGACAAAAAAGGACGCCATACTTGTCAAAGCAAACAACGCTACGACATACACAACGCTCCTCAGGAGGGTCAGGGGGGACCTGAAACTGAAGGATTTGGACGAACGTGGTAAGGGTACCCAAAAAAAGAGAAATGCTCTTTGAGCTGAAAGAAGACCCGAAATTCACGGAAATTCAAGAACACATTACTAAATTGCTGGCCCTGGAGATGGCACTTAAATCATTATGTCCGGAAATTTTTATTGTGGGCAGGGAACTGTACGAGACCACGTCAGAAGAGGAGCTTATCAGTGCACTGGTGCACTAAGGGCAACCTGTGCAAAGTTGACGACAAATGACGATCTGACTGAGGAATATGTACAGCACATCGCTCACACAAACAGCTATGATTTATCTGCTAACAACTTCTACTAACAATGCTCTGGAGTAAGCAAAGTGACAAAGCCGAAATGTCCATTAACAGCCACTCCACCAGTGAACAGACAAGTGGAGAGTTCTGTCAAGTGCTTCAAGTGTTTTAAGTAGTAGGGCTTCAAACCACGGGCATGGGATTGTGGAGATCTGGACAGATACAACATGTGCTGGAATTCTCATGAAATCGTTTATCTTACAAGAGACTGCACTCAGCGATTGCACTCCAAAGGACGGGATCGACCATAAGATGGGTGGCTTAAGATGTCCCGTCTACAGGTAACAGGTCAACATTAATGGAGATAAGTCAGGTAAATCTGAATCATTGCGGAATGGCACAGCATCTATTGTGACAGTCAACGACAGATGCGGTATGCGATGTTGCGATCATTGCAGAGCCGTATCAAATTCCACCTGATAACGATAATAAGGTGGTGGATAGAATAGAGACGGCCACCATACAAGCCTTGGCTTCATGAGAACGTTACGTTCTGTATCCTTTTACTGACGGTGAACATCAACTGGAAAATGTTCGAGGAATACACTCATAGCGACTACTAGGTGATTTTTTACTGCATCGCAACGACACCCTTTGGCAAAATGGGGAAGGATTATCGGTGAGTGGCAGTGGAAGATAAAACCATTCGATGAGGAGTTCTTTGTTGAGCCACTTTGGCCGGACAACGGCGCCAAGAACATCGATGCACCCAAGCTAACGATAAGGATGAAGATGGCCTATGACGCCACGGTGCCACGAAAACTGGAGCCAAGGACCCGACGGTGTCCAGCTTACTAGTGTAACCTAACATTCAGCATATAACGAGTTCCTTGTCTCAGAGCTAGGAGGCGGGCTAAAAGGGCAAGGACTTAGTCGGATAAAGAGAAGTGCATGGCAGTTTTCCGAGAAGCTAGCGCCACTTTCAAACAGGAGATCAAGCTTAGTTAATTGAATAGTTACAAGGTGTGTGTAACGATACAGACGCCAACCCTTGAGGCATACCGATTCGTTATGGCACATGGTGCAAACAAGCTAAAGGTAACCGTGGTTGGGTCTTTTCCCGAAGCATGATCCGATGACACTGCTATCGCCGAGGATCGGCAAATGTCCAACGTCGAGCTTGACGCAGCGGCGATGCGCCTAAAAGTGAGAAAAATCTATGCTTTGATGGAATACCGAACGTGGTGCTGATAGCTTTGAACCAGGCATATCCTGACATGTTCAGGTCGATGCTGCAGAAATGCCTGAATGGCAACATTCCAGAAATGTGTATTGAGCGCGGATTGTCGAAAATGCAGTGTTTGAGAGTACTGAGAAGGCATCCAAACCTAACCGAAGAGGAGATCGACACTGCCTTTCTTTCTTAGCGTTTTCAAACATATTGTTTTCTCAGTTTGCTTGTTGCTAGGTCTCAACATGTTCTATAAGCAGTTTCACAGTAATTGATTGGGAACGTGTGATTCCATGTACTATTTTTGAATTAATATGGTTTTGTTTCAAGTACAACAAGTATCATATGCTCAGGGAGTCGAAATATTTGCATTAACGAAAAATTCCTAGACCATACCTGGAATCGAACCCAGTCCCCTCCAGCATGGTATTGCTTTGTAGCTGCGCCTTTGCCGACTGAGCTAAGAGAGACTCCTGATCGATATTGCCGTGATCACGATAGACGCAAAGGACGCTTTCAACAGCGCTAGCTGGGAGGCTTTAGTAATTGAGTTGCACAGAATGCGGATCACCGCCAATCTGTGCCAGATCCTGAAGAGGTACTTCCTGAACAGAATCTTGGTGTATGTGACAAACGAAGGGCAGAGGTCAGATTGACGTCAGAGGGCATGTGATTGCATCTAAGCGTGCACTGGAAGCAGCTGATCAATGATCGGCTGAACTTCAGCAAAGATCAGTGAAGGGAATTAACGCAATAGCGAGAACTATGCCAATCTCCCGCGGTCCGAGAAGCAGTATGAGGCGTCTATCAGCTAGTGTCTCGTCATCAATACAGTGGTATGGGGTTTCTCTTCAGAGTACGGCAGGAGGGCAACTAGAAAAATGTCGTCTGAGGCCCCATCAAAATCATCCAGGAGGAAAACAGTGAACATCGAATCAATTGCGAGACGGCAGCAGGACTCAACGACTCATCCCAAACCTGACGTGAGTGAATAGAAAGCATGCAAAGGTGGACTTTCTATTGATGCAATTCCTGTCAGGCTCTGGATGCTTCAGGAATTATCTCCATAGATTTGAGCACCTGTACCAGAGTACCTGTACTGCCCAGATTACCTGAACAGCAAAGCGACACGGGGTGTGGAAGTAGTTCACTTCCCCGCGGTGCACCCTGGAAACGTTAAGCTCCCCTTAACGGCTAAACGAACTACAATGGAGGAAGCGCCGTACGGCGCAGGATCCAGCAGGAGTTCGTAAGTGGTCGTAACATGGTGAACAGGGACGATACTGGGGTAGTGGCGCACTCCCAGACGTTCCAACCCCGGTCCTAGCCCTTGCTTTCTCGATCGGAGGAGGGACCATACGACGCGAGGTTCGCCAGGTACCGTAAGTGGTCGGGTAGATTGAAGGTGATATTCTTTCCTCGGGGAAGTCTTCACCGAAGTAGGCTTGCTCCTCCTTCAGAGACTATGCCGTGCAGTCTTAACCGTAAAAAAAAAAACACCGGACAAGAAGACATTATCCAACCGGAATCGTAGGACCGACCTTGGCCTACAACCGGTTCGTCCGATCAGCAAAACGAACGGCATAGTAGCCGCAATATAATGCCGCAGAGCTATGTAGTACATCCAGTAAAGCCAGTAAGCACAAAAGCTTCCACCGGTAGAAGTTTTGCAGGGTTCTTTGGAGTTCCCCCAAGGATGCGGCAATGGGTGTGAAAGTAGTTTACCTCCCTACGGTGCACCCTGGAAATGTTAAGCTCCCCTATGGAGGAAGTGCCTTACGGCACGAGATCTGGCAAGCAGTCGTAAGTGATCCTCAGACGTTCTGACCTTCGTCCTCAGACGTTCTGACTCCGGTCCTGGGCAGCGAGTTCGTGGGCGATCTGGCCACCGATGGACGTCCCGAAACCTCCTCCTATGGACTTGGGTTCTTTCTATAAAGCTTCCAGGATTTGCAGAAGCAATGTTGTATTTGTTCTCATCTTAAGCCGTTACTACAGACCTCAGCATTTCTGGATAAGTCTACATGGAGCATTTATGAAATTTCCTTTTGCACCCTGTGGCACTTTTGCACAGGGTTAGTGACTTGAGATTTCCTAAAAAAAAAATCAGAAGCGTGTTCCAAGTCCTCAGCAGTTAGAAAAGAACCGGAGACAAGGCCATCCATCTTCACATCTGGCGAAGGAATGTAGATATAATACTCAATATTGAGAACATCGTAATCTGTTTTGCTAATTGAATTCATCTTTTACTACTTCTTCTGCGCTTCCACAGGCAGTCTAATAAATCTTTCGTTATTATCTTAGACACTTGCATACATAAAATCTTACATTTTTTAATTTTCCCCTCTTTGTTCACGATATGCTTAGTTAATAACATATAGAAACAGACGAGTCTATCACTCAATTTAATTATCTTCGTATCTTCTCTAAATACGGAGACATACAAAGTGGCACATGCTTGAAGTCAAAAGCTTCTGGAGGCTCAATTTTCGACAACAATCTCTTTTTGAAAGGTGTACTTCTTTTTTGTGCTTTTAATTAGCATTTGTCACGGTGGAATTTTATAGAATATTATAAGTTTTAACTAGCTAACTTATAACATGTGTATTGTTTGGAACTGGTGCTCACGGAAGTAAGAAATTTTTCAGGTGTTACTCATCAGCTTTAGCTACAAACCTTCTCAAATCCTATCATCTTAATAAATCTTCCAGCACACGCATTTCGTTCACAAATGATCTTTTACCCTTACCCAAAAAAAATAAAAGAACGGACAGGAAAGTATTCTTTACCAAATTGAAAACGTGCTTGATGAATATTATTAGTGCGATTTTGTTATTCTAGTCATTTTATTAACGTTTACCTGCTCATTCTTATCCGCGCCAGTTTTGAGGGGTGGGAAAGCACGAGCACGAGTGTATACCTACAAATGATCTAACTTAATGAAATATGTGTAGGTCCTGTCGGATGTTTCCAGCGAGCGAGATGGTTGGTGGTTGGAGTGGGGAGGATGTACGCAGGAAGGATCCGACAGGTCACCCGCAGCGTATCATTTGCCCGTCCGGTGGAGCTCGAACGGTGGATTATGGATGATAGGAAAACCAGGGCATCACGTTTCTTGATTATAGTCGGCTGTACAATGTAATTAGAGGGGATTTGTTTATTTATTAAACATTTTTCTTCGCTTCTCAGGGTATGGAGCGTGAAAATGTCCTTCCATAACTCATGCAACGTTTTGGGTGCGTAGAATTCGCCGAAATATCTAAATTATTTTCAATAAATTTTGTGTTATCTCCTGAGCAGGTGTCGGAATAAGGGGTGCGATGTCTATCGCGCAAAGCTCACGCTTAAGCGTATTCATTCAATTAAGTTACGCTATTTGACTGCCATGCCATTCATTGCTCGCTACTGTCGGGGATGGAGCAGACATTCTTGGAGCTTCGTGATTTTGGTATGCCATTAGCCAGCTATGATACCTTCGCGCGAAATTGTAAATCATATAAAATTTTAATCTCATCGCACAGCTTAGGTTTTTACGTTAGATAAACGGAATTTCGGGATGCTTGGCGAGGGTGTAATAAGCTTCGCATAAATTGATATTTGTCGACATACCAAACAACGGTTGAAGCGTGCTAGTGGAGCCATGAGCCAATCGCAAATCGTTGACTGGTACTCACCTGTAATGAAAACAAGAGAGAAAGAGATAATGAAATAGAAAATGTAGCATCGTGTTGTCGTAATAAGATAATATTGATATAATGTTGAATATTTCATCAAAACAAAATTAAACGCAACACTAAATTGAATTTTTACTGGCGTCTTGCTCGCATTTCCGGAAGAAAATGATGGCATGCTTCTACTCGTTATAAAATTGAAAGCTCCAAGAAGAGCAATTAATTGCATTTTCTGCGAGATTGTACAAATTTAAAGGCGAGTAACATGGAGTCAGTATGCTGAGACTCAGCAGTGGAGTCAATCTCTTTTGACAGCGAAAATAGTTGAGATTTTTGAATAGTCACGAGTTACAACTGAAAACGGAATTCAAACCATCATGGTTCTTTCCCATACTCCCTCGTGCCTGCAATTAGCCTCTTCCTAAGAGGATAGGAACAGTTGGTTTCTTTAAAAAATGTCACCTCGGTTGCGGGTTTCCTCACATTTGAAAAACAAAAAGCTCCCTGAATTTTCAAGAAAAAGATCTCTGAAAAGTCATATATCATTCACATCATACCAAACCAGCCCCCGAAAAACAAAAATATTCGGAACCAAACCAACACAGGAGGACTCGAAATACACAAAAGCGCATCATTTATGCTACCCCACTGATAGACATTCATCACAATTCCACTCATATTTTGTGCCGGCAAATATGCGTGGTTCTGGCAAAAGAAGTAAACAAAAACACAAAAACCGGGCCTGCCCGAGCAGCAAGGACTGAACTGAACGTGAGATTTCTGCCTAACAGATGGGGTGGTCGGAAAAACTGGTTCACAAAGAAAGGAATTCACACTCCGGCAGAAGAGGCGTTCAGAAACAAAGGACTCTTAGAGCTTCATATTTATCTGTATAAACCACGAGTTGTTCGGTTGTTTGTGTCATCTTCATAATTTATAAATTCAATAAATTCAAGGCAGAGAGATGTGAGGGATAACTAGAGCGAATGTGCGGTTTTTGTTTTGAAGCTCAAACTGAGGGAAATGCATTGGTGTGTGGAGGACAGATGGGTATATAGGCAACGTACCGGTATTGGCCATGCTTCTATTTTTGGCGAAACATTTCACGTTTCTTAGTTGTTGGAGAGGTTAATATGAGTTAAAAATGTTGCTGCGAATGTTGGTTACCGGGGTTCAAGTGCAATTACTTCGCGAAATGCACAACGATTTTCTGGAGGATGCACGGAAAAAATCCGTGCCCGGATCCGTGAACTGCAGTCATGAAATCGAGAACAAGCAAAAATGCACCGTGAACTGAATCACGTAATCGGGAACTAGTTCACGTTTTTGGGTAAAAATCATGAAAACGTGAACTAGTTCACGATCCGTTTTCATTTTCGTGAACGCTTTTGTTTCTGTGTGGCCAAAATTTGGTAGCTTTGGTCAATATTGACACACTTAACTCTGTTGTATTTCAGTAAGCCATATTTGTATTGCTACACAGTTTGAAAAATTGAAGGAAAATTCTACTACATTCTAT
Organism: Aedes japonicus; assembly: GCA_034211315.2. Lineage (NCBI taxonomy): Eukaryota > Metazoa > Arthropoda > Insecta > Diptera > Culicidae > Aedes > Aedes japonicus. The sequence goes on from JASCZW010005340.1 coordinate 119,933, forward strand.
AATGAGAAAATTTGCACAGAGTATAACATCGATATAATCTTAAAAGCCATATATATCTGGCTCTATTTGCACGATTGAAACAGAAGATTCAGAGAAGTATAGAAATACATGGTCTTGATTTATCTCATTGAAAAAAAAAATGCACCGGAGCATTTCCATTGACCACCTCCGATTGGAATGAAAATTGCCACGTGTAATGAGTTCTGTCTTAGATGGCATTTTCCATTGAAAACGGTAAATTATGTTAGACAAACTTTTCAAAAGGGCGTATGCAAAATTTGGCAGTTTTTTTAAAATAATTCGTTTGTAAATCTTTATGAAATCAAAATATTGATTTTGTCTCGACAGTTCCCAAATTTAACGAAATTGTGTCCATATGTTAATTTCTTCCCAAGATAACAATTTTCATAAAAAAATCCTAAGATTTCCTGGATTAATTTTCTATAAGTGCTTATGTTGAATGTGAATTTTATTTTTCAAAAAATCATGTAAACGATAATTCTGATTAAAATGTCGTCTGAGAAGAAGTTGTACGTAACTAAAGGGTGTCCACGATGAAATTGCCACACTATGAAATTGCTCTAACTTTTTAACCGTTGGGTAGAATTTAATGAAAATTTATATGGATTTAGTTCATAGTGCATTATTTACATTCTGCAAGTTTAAAAGTCCTGTGATCAAAACTCGCGGAAATGGAGTCGAAAGAACAGCTCGTGCGTGATAAAATTTTGCGCATTCATCACGAGAACAAGGATCTCTCGCATCGTTCCATCGCTAAAACGTTGGGAATTGCGAATTCCACGGTGTCGCGAGTGATTAAGCGGTTCGAGGAACGGTTGACCACCGATCGGAAGCCCAGAAGTGAAGGAAAAAGTATTCCGTACAACACAACCGTAAAATCACAACCGCGTAGTTGGGGCCTTCAACCGAAATGCGAACGCCTCCGTTCGGGATGTGGCTAAGAAGCTGCACCTAAGCCGAAGTTTTGTCCAGAAGGCCAAAACTAAGGCTGGGCTTCGAACGTTCAAGGTACAAAAGGCCCCTAATCGCGACGAGAAGCAGAAGAAGTCCGCCAAAACCCGTGCCAGGAAGTTGTACCTCAACATGCTGAAGAAAGTTGAATGCTGCATCATGGACGACGAAACATATGTGAAGGCCGACTTCAAACAGATCCCCGGCAACCTGTTTTTCACGGCCAAGGATAAGTTCAGCGTTCCGGAGCATGTCTGCACTCAGAAGGTGTCCAAATTTGCGAAGAAATTCCTGGTTTGGCAAGCCATCTGCACGTGCGGGAAGCGGAGTGCACCTTTCGTGACCCAGGACACGATGAACGGACAGGTGTACATAAAAGAGTGCCTCCAGAAGCGGCTGCTTCCTCTCCTGAAGGCCCACAACGTCCCAACAATCTTCTGGCCGGATTTGGCCTCATGCCACTACTCCAAGGACGTGCTGAAGTGGTATGCGGACAATAAGGTCAGTTTCGTGCCGAAAATGTTCAACCCTCCCAACACTCCGGAGCTCCGCCCCATCGAGAAGTACTGGGCAATTATGAAGCAGCACCTTCTTAAACGACCTAAGGTAGTGAAGACAGTCGAGGAACTGAAGAAAGTATGGGTTTACATGCAAAAAACGGTTGATTCACAGGTTGTGCAGAATCTTATGGCCGGGGTTAAGGCCAAGGTGCGGGCATTTGCGTATGGACTGTAAATAAAATACGAGTAAAATGGTAAAATGAAGTTTAATATTTTTTTCTCAATTCCAGAAAATTTGATGGCAATCGGATGAAAACTCGAATTTTGCGAATCAATTTTGTTTGTGGCAATTTCATCGTGGACACCCTTTAAGTGTGCTTCAAGAAAAAAAAACACTTAAACTAAAAAAAAAATTCATGCTAAATAAATAAAAAAAAATTTCGGAGGCTCAATGTTGCTGTGTTTCCACATATGAATACATAAAGGCCGAAAAGGAATTCGATGCGATTGCAAACAAAGCAAAATCAATTCCTGAAACTCAAAAATATCCCTCTTACATTTCAGTTTAACCCTCATGTGTTCGACATCATCAGATAGCAACTGAACGTTGAGAAATACCCTACTGGAGAAGTTTCATGAATTTTGAAAGCCAGGAGTTTCTACTGAAATTGTTCATGGCCACTCGAGGCCCCGCGGAAACTTGTTCCGGATTGACCAGCCTGAGGATAAATCATCACATGGCCAAAAAACGTTGAGAAGTATCCTACTGGAGAAATTTCATGAATTTTGATACCCATATTGCCTGGCTTTCTTTCTAAATATGTTTATGGCCACTCTAGGCCCCACTCTGTTACAGAATGGCCGTTCCAGGAAAAAGTTGGCATATGGCCCACAATAGGATAGAAATAGTTTCTAGCAATTATTCCAAACATTCTGACATACATTCCTGCAAATTCAATAGATGTTCCGATATTGTGTCTCCGTACCAGAACACTGAATCGGAAACCCAGATTTACGGGAACCAGATCCATTTACACTGCTGTGACCATTTACACTGCGGATAGTTTCCTTAAAGCAAATGAGTTTTGGACCTAACGGTGCCAAAAAAATTAAAATCGGTCAATAAAAACCAGAGTTATAATCATTTGAATTCGGTGGGTACCCGAGTACCCTGTCGATCACATTGCAGTTAAGGTATTTTCTAATTCTTATGATGATCTCAAAATATTTAATGTATTCAAATGATCTGAAATGTAATAATTTTAATAAATATTCAATAGTTAGAAAAACAACATTGTATGGAATACTGCTTCTTCTCTCCCTAAACGAAACTATCCGAAACACTCAAATATCCAAAAGCATCAACTTGATTCTTTTCCATCGCGTCCAAACAGAAACGGGTAAGTCTGACTGCCACTAAGTCTGAGAAAAAACAACCTGTTTTCAAAAATCTATAATGAAAAATACATTTTGTTGTGGGCCAAAAAAATGTCAAAACATAAATTTGTGTTATTAAAATTCGCAATAACTTGAGAACAGTTAGGCTAACGAAAAAAGTTGTTATGAAGTTTTAAATTCAAAACGATGCAAATAATCTATTTTTGAAATATTTTAATAAAAAAAAACTGTTTCAATATTTTCAAAAAACTCATACATATATCTAATCTAATCTAATCTAATCTAATACAAACGCAGCCAGTACTAGAAAGCATCCTGGAAATAATTGGGTTAGATAACGCCCAATTATTTTTTTTTGTCAATATTGATGCTTGCAGCATATCAAAGACATGATACAAGCATCAAAGTGGCCAGGCCTACTGCGTTGCATTTACCGCAAGAGATGATTCTGTAAAATGAGTTGGATTCAAACAAATGTATTTGAACTACAACGCATTTTGTGAATCTACAGGGGAGGAAGGATGCGTGGACATACCGTACCATACGCTCCGAGATAAAAATAATAAAATAATATTAAAATAAATCATGAAAATCCAAGTAATGCTAAAAATGGTAAAAATATAGTGCAGGGCTATTATAATGTATAATGATAATAATAATTACACATGTCTGCAGATTGTTGTCCTTTCTGCAGTTGTAGAAGGGTTTGACCTAAAAGTCTGGATAATGTTAGGATAGCCACGAGAAAAAAAAATGATTTTTTTTTTTTACAAAGCTTGGAAACTTAATGAGTGACCTGAAATTATATATAAATAATAGTATATCTAAAATGTTGATTTGCTGTTCTGTTACCGCTATACTCATTTGTGGTGAATATCATAGGTTCAAATGATGGCTAGTCCACTGGTCCACATCCACTGGTTGGTCACTGATCTCATCTCATCTAATTCAAAACAAACGCAGCAGAATTGAACAGCATTTTATTTAATGTGTACATAACAGTTGAAAATCCACATCCAGAAAATTTAATATGATTAAACTAAATAATATACAATGACATGATGAAAATAAAACGATGTAATAATGAAATACTAAATATTTTTGTTTTTTAAATGTAAGACATGTATTCTCAAAAAACATCTGAAATCCACTGCGTTATTACTGAAAAGAAAAATATAGCTATGTATTAATATCCTGAATGTCTTGTAAAACCCAACTATAAATTAGAAGAAAAACTAGTAATCTCCCTTCAACTCCAACCACCCCCGCCCATCCTCGACAGATACGCGTACCTCGTCCACAATGTGCAGACTTCTTCAGTGTCTCGTACTAATAACTTGACTGAGTCGAGTTATTAGTACGAGACACTGAAGAAGCCCGCACACTGCAGACGAAACACGCGCATCTGTCGAAGATAAGCAAAGGTAGCCGGAACCAAATGGAGACCACCAATCCTTCCTCTAATTTATAGTTACAAGTATTCCACTAAACAGCTCAAACCCTCTAGGATTTGTAAAACCTGAAAACAGAGTAGATCATTATAACTATCATAGTTTCCATAAAAAGACGTATGATGTTTTCCTTTATCTGAAAAGCCTCAGATTATTTTTAAAGGCATTCTTTGAAAAGTTTTACTTTTAATCTTCTAGTAAAATTCCAACAACAGCAGTATGAGTGATCGAAGAGCCCGGTTTGATCGCTCCTCATAATAATGGCTCATCCAATCACAATTCCAAATTTATTTATATATACATAATCCCATACTGCTAATTGTCGCGTGCCAGTCGTATAGAAGAGTAGAAGTTGAAATTCAGAAGTACAATTTATAGGTTCATGCTGAAATGAGAAAAAAATTGAGCCTTAACCACCGAATATATGTATTTTAAAAATATTAATATGTGAGCACACTTGCTTAATATACATTTTCCACAATTTAAAACGACTAGAAACCTCAAACTGGAACCTCAAAACCGCGAGGCGAATCAAATAAGAAGGCGAAACACATAAAATACAACAAGACGTGCCGCTTCACATAAAGAAGGAAACGTAGCGGATCTGACAGTGTTTTGAGAGTGTAATTGTTAAATTTCAAAAAATATAATGGGTACTTAGCTGTATTCTAATCGGTAACCTAATATTCATACGATATCCATTGGAGTTTTTTGCAACAAGCAAGTCGCCGACGCCGCCAATTTTGGCGATTTTTCGTCCTTCTGATGCCTTCCTGGCTTCTGACTTTTCAAGATTCTTCTTTTTTTTTTTTTTTGTGCCCACTATCCACATAGAAACAGACATTACTACAAGCGTGCGCTCACCACTAATGTTCATTTCTCCCGCCTGAACAAACACGATCGATTTCTTGATCGATTTGGGGCAGCCATCATTATCCTGGGAGACTACTTTTCACCATCGGCACATTTTTCACACTATGATCACTTTAGCGGCGCCTATACGGGTAGGAAAACATGAACATACGGTTCGCCACCGAATTTTTCGACGGATCAGCACGTTTTTGGACTTCGGCGGAATGGATTTCATACGAAATTTGGACACTTCTTCCCGAAATGCGTGAAACCGAACTTTTCTCTTTGACGCTACTTATCCACAACATTCAAGAGCTGGACACAGAGGACAACCAAAAACTAATGTACTAAAACACTGCATTATGTTTTCTTCTCAATGTAAGATTGGAAATGATTTTAAATATTGAAGGGAAAAATGAAAAAATCTGACAGCCAAAATTCAACACATCCGCTCTCGCCCAAAGCTTACTTCGATCTCCATTTTCAAAAAACTCATACATATATATTCAAAAATGAAAAATAAAAATATTAAAGAATTGCACATGAACTCTTCACCAACTTTAAGGACAACTTCTGATTTTTTTATTAGTAGGATCGGGAGGTGTTCTTTGAGAAAATTGACGTTGCATGTTTTTCAAGCATGACTTAACGATTTTTTTAATTTCAGTGTATCAGTTTGTAATTTGGAAATCAAACACATTCCTGTGCATTCTTTGAATGACTTTGAGTATCATTACTGCTGACTTAGAATCCTTTTTAAGAAAAGCATTTTAAGGATTGGTTCCAGAAATGTGGTATTTACGGGGACAGATGATGTTCATCAATTTAAAAAAAGTGGTTGAGTTCCTGAATCCAAAATTTTTAAAATATTCTTAATCGATTGAATATTTCTAAAGTAATGGTAAATGACCAGTTCTGTAGGTATAAACGTTCCCTGTCGGCCTTCTACATATATTTTTCCTAAATCCTTCCGTTCACAAGTTATTCCAAATTTAAAAAAAAGTTTAAGTTAAAACTTAATATTGTTGATACGTACAAGCCAATTTACAATAAAACCTTGATTGTGAACAGTAAATTATGTATTTACAATATATTTGATCATTTTCAAATGTAAGCCACCAAAGCTGAAGATTTTTGTACACTGGAAATGTTAAAACCCTTTTAGGTTTTGGTTTCATGGCAAGCTTAATAGCTTAAAAACCACTCAAGTTCATTATTTATTGAGCACAGAAAAGCGGTGCTGCACCTTTCGGCACCAAATAAAGGAAAAGGTCCTATTTTTTTTCGTGTAGTAGACTCATTAATTTTGGAATACCTGGATGTCAGATTAACTTGTATATTATTGACCATCCCGTAAAAAGAAACTTCGGCCATATTGGAAATCTTACAAATCAAATAAGCCGTTAAAATATTACTTCAGCGCTCCGTAGTTTTCGAAGATTTTCCCCATTCGTTTTATTTATTGTAAGTGTTTTTTCCCATTATAATCCACTGCGGTTGTGGTCTAGTTCTTATTTTCCAAACAATGCTGCGTTTTAAACAATGCAATAACGACATGTAATTGATTGCATTTGGCAGTCGTCAAGCCATTTTGCACAGCATATCTGTGTTGTAACGTACACCAGCAGTCCATCAAGTGAGAGAATCTGTTCGTTCCACCTTATTAGCTGTAACGGTTCGTGTTATCACATTGCGTTTCACACCTCGTCTGCTTAGGCTGCCACGCACGATTGTCACCCGGCAATAGCAGCAGCAATCAGTAACACATATACGTTTTTTTTTGTTTTTTTTTGCTCTCCTGAATACATTGTGATTTCATATTGTAGTGCAGTACTTAGCTTTAGTTTTGTATCTGTGTTTTAATTGTTTCAGTGGTTAAGCGCTTAAAGCTCCCACGGCTGAATCATGGATGATTTGTCGGAAGATGAATTCATCCATGACACCAAATGTTTAGGTGTTTTATAAAGTCTCCCGGTTACGAGCCTATCCAGCTGAATCATCTGGTGCATGGGTTATAAGCCCAAAACAAAACCTCTGAATATATATATCAGATTTCATATGATCTTAGGAGACGATTTTTGGCCGTAACCAAGATAATAAAAGTCAAACCTTAAACGGCCAGCTATTTTAACTCAGTTTTGAGTCGTTATTGACTCACTTTCGTCATAAGTTGAGCCACTCAAATATGAGTATATGTAAATGGGATTGACAAGTCGACAAATCAAAAACATCCATCTGATTTGAGTCGATGTTTTTGATTTGTCGACTAGTTAATACCAATCACATTTACTCAAATTTGATTGACTCCACTAATGACGAAAGTGAGTCAAAAACGACTCAAAACTGAGTTGAGATGACTGGCCGTGTATAAACTACGGGTCGTTGTGTTCAATCTTAAGCAGGCTAATGAGATTGCTGTCTCTCAGCTCTTTACTCTCGAGTACTTCTGCTTCCTACAATCCAGATATTCAATGTGCAAAAACCAGGCCCAGTATCGATCAGTGAGGGTAAAACGAAATTTACCCACACAGACCTTCTCTGGTTGAGCCCTCCCTCAATACGTTGAGTTGGGTGTTGCTCTTCTTGCGGGGAGAAACATGAGGATGGTGTCTGTGCAGACATCACACTAAAATGTGTTTTCTGCTAGGAAACTCCTTCTTTTGCTCTCTTGTCGTGCCTGGCGTACAAACAGCGACATTAGAACTCTCGTTAAATCAACGTTCCAGGCAATCTTTCTTCAAAATGGTGAAAAAAGCCTCACCATCACCCAATGTCAATACAAAACCCTTTGCTCCTCTGTTAAATGACGAGTCTCGTTTTGATTCTGCTGAAGAGCGAACATCAATCAGCTTTCCGGAACGTTTTTTACAGAAGCGAATACGAGTCCGCCCACGGAAAGTTGCTGAACAGAAGCCTCAAATCAGCCTGTCCATTTCAAGAAAAGTTTAAAAAAAGGAAAACTCCATCACTCCTGGTTTCCGTATTACTAACTTCACACAAGACTTTCCATCTCTTCCGGGAACATCCAAAGCCCCTGATGCCCCAATTTTACAAAAGCCCCCTCCTCGACTGGGTTGTTCTCATTTGATGGCATTGTCGAAGATACCTCGAAATTTCTGACCCTCTCAGAAGTATTGCTCTGGCAATGCATCTCACTATGAAGACTTCACTGAAACAATTGGCCAAAAGTGGCCCCTCCTTGCAGCTATCATTTTCTTCGATGGATAACTTTCCAATAGAGGTCGGGGATTTGATCTCTGTTCTTCAGTGGAATTGTCGAAGTCTTGTTCCTAAATTGGAAGCTTCAAATGTTTAGCTCACAATACTGGTTGTGATGTATGTTTTGGTTCATTGTGAAACATGGCTCTTTTCCGAAATCGATATTCAGTTTCATGATTTCAATATTATTCGTCTTGATCGTGAAAATTCGGGAGGAGGAGTACTTTTGGGTATCAAAAAGTGATACTCCTTCTATAGAGTGAATATTCCAGGTATTGAAGTTGTCGCATGTTCAGCTATTATTAAAATCATTCCTCCTAGAGCCTCAATTAACCGAAAACAACTTTCAGATCTCTAGCAGCAGACTAACTGCAAATCGTTTGAATTAACTTCAATGTGACTGAATTAGATCACAATTAAGTTGTTGCAACTAATTATATTGATTTGGTGATGCTTGAGTTGTTCGGTCCTTTCTACTCCGCGGTTGATCATGGGAGATTTTAACTCTCCCGGTAAAAGCTAGGTAGAACTTTACTCCTCAGTTGGCAGTGGATTAGACCTCACACTATGCTCGAATTCATTATCGTTTAACTGCACGTGGAATGTAATCCAGTTTCCCCACGCTAGTGACCATTTGCCCATAAAAATTTCGGTGTCCACCGGGTTCGTTCTGTTGGAATCCATCAAAGTCGTGCATAATCTTACCCTTCACATCGATTGGACAACATTTAGGACAGCTATAGATGAAGCCGTAACGACGGCAGAGTTGCAATTCTCCTCGGTGCTAGCAGGGTGCTTAGTGAAAAAGTACTCCGGAGATTGGCAAACGCAAACTCACCCGAGAGATTTTTGTTTTGTTTCCACTCTCTGCTAGACACCACAAGTTGAGTGACACCAAAGTGTCTGTCGTTTGCACCCTCACCACACAAACAGGCCGGAGCGTGTGAGTGATCTCTGAGGAACACCGAAGAGAGCAGAATTATTTCACCGGGGAGAGTCACCCTGGTGAAAATATTTATTGCTAGTTTTATACCGCAACAGTTGAATTTGAACATTTTTACAATTTTACTGATTTCTTAATGTTCTTCGTCTTCTTTTCGGCGTATCCAAGCATATTGCTTATCGCAATTAGCTGATTGTCAGGCTCTCACAACCTAATGTTCTAGATGCACTTGCACAGTTATTAAGCTTTCGAAGCCAATCACCACCTATGCATGAATTTGTATATTTTGTGGCAAAAGCACAATGATACTTTTATGCCCAGGGAAGTCGATATTTATTTAAGTCGACTGGACTGTGAATCGAACCCGCCTCTTCTGGATTGGTAGTTCCGTGCTTTTACCGACTAGACTATCTGCGGCCAATAATTCGTAATGTTCATCTTTGATATTCTGAAAGTACAAAAAAGGAACCGGGAGACACGAAAAAAACTTCAGACTCTACTTTCTTGTTCCCGTTTTCCAGCGATTTTTTCTTGATTTTTGAATCAAGGTTTCACTCACGTTAGTGCGGTGTAGTCCTTTTTCGCTCTTTCACTCTTCGTCGTTCACACTGCAGTGAGTGTATGAACGCTCAGGCAGCGAACTGCCAATTCTCTCGCTCTCCCGTGCTATGTCGAACAATCTCTACTGTGGTGTCAGGAAAAAATCTCCGTAGAGACTGAGTGAGGTTCACCAAAGAGAGCTAAAAAAGTGCACCCGGGTGATTCTCCCCAGAGAAATTGCAACCCTGAACGACGGTAAAAAGACTTTCACCGAATATAACTTTCTCTTCAACCTGATCTTGGATAGCGCACTTCAAGCTCAAACTCGACCAGTTCCAGGAACGTCATTCCGCAGGAAACCTCCTCCTCCATGGTGGGATCATCAATGCGCCGAGGTTTGCCGTAAAAAGTCCGACGCGTTTAAAGTTTTCCGTAGATGTGGAATACCTGAACACTTCAAAGTATACACGACTCTCGAACGCGAGTTTAAGCGCCTCAACAAGGCCAGGAAACGCAATTACTGGCGAAGATTCGTGGACGGGCTATCGCGTAAAATGTCAATGAACGCTCTTTGAACACGGCGTGAAGATTGCGTAACCGAACTACGAACAACGACAGCAAGGAGTACCCGGAACAATGGATCCTCAAGTTCGCGCGAAAAGTTTGTTCAGATTCTGCACCGGCACGGATGATTCCTCGCGAAACCACGCATTTGATCAGCCAACCTTTTTCAATGGTAGAACTCTCTCTAGCACTTCTTTCGTGTGGCCATACGGCTTCATGGGTTCTGATGGGATCAAGTTCAATTCACCTAAGCACCTCACAGACGTGACCAAGTTGTGCATGTTGAACATCAGTTTCTGGAACTAAATATTGCAACGGATAATTGGAGACGGGTGAGAGTTATTGCCATTAGAAAACCCGGTAAACCCACGTCCGACCACAACTGCTATCAACCCATCGCGATGTTATCTTGTATTCGAAAGGTGTTGGAGAAAATGATCCTCTTTCGTCTGGACAAATGGGTTGAGACGAACAACCTGCTTGCAGATACTCAATATGGTTTCCGTAGGGGGTAAAGGAACGATCGACTTTCTGCGTTGCTTTCCACGTATATTGAGTTAGTTTTTGCTAGAAAAGAGCGAATGGCTTCTGTATTCTTGGATATCAAGGGGGGCTTTTGGTTCAGTATCTGTTGAAGTTCTTTCAGATAAACTCAATGCTTATTGCTTTTCACCCTTAAGGAATAATTTTTTGTACAATTTGCTGTCAGAGAAACATATGAGCTTGGAACCTCTACAGCTTCACGATTTGGCTACATGGGTCTCCACCAGGGATCATGTTTAAGCCCTCTTTTGTATAATTTTTATGTCAAAGACATTGACGGTTGTCTAGGTGACAACTGTACGTTGAGACAACTTGCAGATGACGACGTAGTGTCTGTCACGGGACCCATTGAGGTCGATCTGCAAGGACCCTTACAGGATGCCTTAGGCAATTTGTCTACTTGGACTCTCGAGCTAGGTATCGGATTATCTACGGAGAAAACTGAGTTAGTGTTAGAAAACATAACCCAGCACAACCGAAGGTTCAAATTTGGGATAAGCCGATAACTCAATCCATGTCCTTTAAATATCTTGGGGTCTGGTTCGATTCAAAGTGCACCAGGCGATCCATCATAGAGTATCTGAAGCGCAAGTGCCAGTAAAGGATCAACTTTCTCTGAATAATTACTGGGACTTGGTTGGGACACATCCATAATCCATGTTGTACCGGACAACGATTTTGTCGGTTATCGGATACGGTAGTTTTTGTTTTCAGTCAGCGGCTCGGTCGCACATCATCAAACTGGAACGTGTTCAGTATCGGTGTCTTCGTATCGCGTTAGGTTGTATGCACTCGAATCACACCATGAGTCTTGAAGTGCTAGCTGGCATGTTGCCACTCTCGGATCGGTTTTCAGAATTATCTCTCCGGCTCCTCACCAGGTCTGAAGTTATGAACCTCCAGGTGGTCAAAAACTTTGAACAGCTTCTCGAGTTGAATCTTGAAACTCACTTCATGATTTTGTACCACTGTACTCTTTGCCAAATATATCCAAACGTGTTTCCTTCTCCGATTTTGGTAATTCAGTTCATTTAGATTTATCCATGAAGCAGGAAAGCCAATGTTTTTGATGTCCTTTGCACAAAAGAAAGGAAAATGGTTGCACTCGGTTATTAGTTGCTTGATCCATTGTAAGCTTTTTGGATACTCTATTTTTTATGTTCTTTGTAAGAAGGACATAATAAACACGGTATTTCACATTCAATTATGCTCTATTTTTTGTTTACCACACCAACCATGTGTACACCTCGAATGTTCTTCACGCCAAGTTAACCTTACACAAAGGAAACTACACTTTCTTATATTGCACATAATGTATCACACAACATGTTGTCAATTATGGAAAAACATAAATATGTATGGAGCTAGGGATTGTGACCCCTTTCTGTCCTATACGGTATTCTTTTACACTCGACACATAGCAAGATGCGCATTTGAATCAGTGAGCAAGTGTAAGAGAGACAGCAAAGTAAATAATCGTGTTTGACCTCCCAATGTTGTGGATAGTTCTGGAATAGGGAAGATTAGGACAATGATAGATGATGCCGAAAGGTGAACTGGTTTGAAATTGCACCTACGGATGAGAGTGGATTTTCCTGGTGACCGCTCTTTTGCATGCGTATTCAGCCACAATTTTTGCCCTGTACAACATTTGCACAACCCACTGCAGCGTGTCCAGTTGGAAATTTCCGGTTATTGCCGGGCATGATAGCTTTAGCTCAAACATACATCCTTCTATTCACTATTCAAAAGAGGCTCCAGGGTTGGTTCGAATAGCTGGATAACTTTTCGGATTTTGGTATTTTGTAGCTTTGATGCTGTGGTGATCTTAATGGAAATTGACCAGAGGTTTTAGTTATTCTTTGACACATTGATTAACAAACTATTGTCTTCAAAAAGGTGATATATTTCATCGGTATGGCTATCTATTAAACTTTTTTTCATTATCTTAGTTTGTCTCCATTATTGAATATGCAGTTAAAGTTCGAGAAACTGCTGAAAATGAGTAGGTACGGTTTTGATTTTGTTGGGCTCAATAGTTCTTTAATTTCACTGTACATTATTTATGAAAAAGCTAACGTAAAACAGTTAAATAGAAACTTTATTAATAATTGAATGAAAAAATACGTAGTGCTCAAGTTAAAAAAAATTAAATTCAACAACAACTTCAGTTGGTAAGTTTGTTAAGGTTCAAACCAAAGTCAAAGTGTCGTAAAAAACCCCAATTAATCCAATTTCAGCGCAATTGCACTCTCGCTTCCCTTCGCCACTTCAACCCTGTCGGATGCACCCGAGCATCATTCGGAGGTGGGTTTCAGTGCGAGGTGAATGAAATCAATTTTCAATTTATTAAACAAACAATCTATGCGTGATTGAATGGTTTCGCCAATCGAAGCCAACCCGCTTTGGCAATCACGCTCTCACTCACTTGGAACGCACGGATTTTCGCTTGGTGGGTGTCTCTTCGGAGCGATGTGGTGTGATGGGCTGTGTTTTGTGATTGAAGTTTATCAAGTTGCTGGTTGGTTGTTGTTTTCCTATTGTACGGCAGTGGTAAAACCACAAAATACAACCCCGTGTGTACTGCTGCTGGATGACGTGGCGGTGCTTCCCGATCCCGAGTTACAACAGCAGGGCCGAAAGAAAATCATCAATTGCCAGGTTACCATGGTTTCCGGGTTGGCATGGTTGGCTGGAAACCACCGCAGCTGCCGGAGAAGCCTCTCATTTTCAAACCTGGCAAAACATTCACCAACGAGTGGTGCCATGGAAATTGGATGCTTTCGAAATTCTGCGTAAAAATACCCCATTCAATTCCATGTAACGGCGGGTTGACGAATAACGTACAGTTTGTTTTGCCATGAAGTTCATGTTCCATGGAAATTCAATTTCACCTTCCGAGACAATGATGTTGTTGCTGCATTTTTATGGTTTTATAGCTAGCTTGTTTATGAACTCTTATCAGTCTATTAAAATGCCAATATGTTAAAAATTTCCTTGTCACAGCCACCGTGCGGAGGGACTTCTGTAGGGGTACGAAGTAAGTAGAGGTAGAGAAAAATAAACATAGGGTTCTGTGACATAAGTTTTCGTGTTCAGTTTTTTTTAAGGTTTCTTTGCAATATAGTGAAAAATATTTCTTTCGAATAGAATCAATTAATGGGAGTTGTTCCTCATAGCAAGAAAGAATTAAATTTTGTTAATCTTAGTTTTACAAATAACAGTTGCATAATTTGTTGAATGATGCTTTTGTGTGACGTACGGAGATCAAAGTTGGAGTTGTAATAACCCATGTACGGTTTATTCCAATCGAAATCTGACCGACTGTAAAACCCGTTTCCCTACTTAGTTAACCTATCAATTAAGACCAGCAATCACTTTGTGTACAAATGCACTAGATTATATCTAGTACAATATTACACTTTCAATTACGTGCGAGAATCTGCGGATCTCTTGTCATTGTTTTCACTTTGTAAATTGTGACGATGACAGTATGGCGGTGATGATATCGTTGTCTTCAATCCATCGAGTGTGCACGCAGTGGCTCAGCGTCGAATAGGGCACCAGTGTTAACCTTCGATGGGGCGCAATCAACACTCCCTCCACGCATTGGCGGAGCTAGACAAATAGTCTGGAGGGGGCCTGGAGGGGGCCTGTGCGAAGGATTTTTTTCGTTTATAAGAATATTGAAAAGAGAGACGAAAGTAGCGTAATTGTTGGGAACATGTTATTTTAATTGATAAATTAAGACAGGTTTAATCGAATAATTAGGTCTATTCTGCGCCTCGGTGAGTCGAGATGCTTTCAGAGAATTGAGTGGGGGAATATATACCTCGTATAATTCCGTCTGGATCAAATGGAGAATGGACTCACACGAGGTTACTGTAGTCACCTTACTCGATTCTCTTGAGGCGTCTCAACTCATCCGAGGCAGAGAATAGTCCTGAATCTATATAGAGTCATGTTTCAACTACAAATCTTAAAACTTCAAAGAACAACATTGAGTCAATGAACATTTTAAATTTATATTAAAATTTAGATTTGTTTGGATAACGCGTATTAAATCTTCAAAATTATGTCGGTTGATACTGATTCCTTCACAACTCCGTTCTCAGTACTTAAATTTGCCAGATTTGAAAATTGGTTCTGCGTCATGGTACTTCTCAGTAATGTTTTTATGCATCTAATGGCTGAGAAGTTAAGCGAAAAGTTAAGAAGAAAAATTAAGCGTTTTGATATGCAGCTATTAGCATAAAGTTGCTCCTTGTAGATAAATCTTAATAAACCTGGAGCATGGTGTCCCTAATAAACCGTGGTCAGGGGTTTCAATATTTTTTTTAAAATAACTATCAAAATGAACTAAAAAATAATGAAAAAAAACTGAAACTTGCTCCACGACTATGTTTTCTTGAAAAAAAAAATATGAAGTATTAGGATATACCTCCCTATCTCTTAATTTTTCATATTTACTCTTGTTCATTTGTCCAAATTGTACGGAATTCTGTAAATCAATTGTTACATAAAATTAAAATGCAATCACTTCTTTACTAAGCAATTTTACTTCTCTAATTAAACTGAATAAAAAAAACAGTAATTTAAAAAATCCGAGATTTTTTTCAGTTTCCACAATGTGGATATTTTTCAACCATTCAATGGAATTCGATTTAAGTTTCTTACTAAATAACTTTTAGAATGTTCTGTGCGCAAATCATAAACCAAGGTTGTTTTAAACTGGAATTCTATGAAAAACACAATGAAAATTTCAAAGTTATATCAAGGAAAATTTCTTAAGAGAGTTCAAAAAATTTGCAAGAGAATTCCGATGATTATTTCATCAAAAACTGAGAACTTCATGGCAGATCGAAAGAAACATCCATGGGTAATTTGAGGTTAAACTTACGATTTTGATTGACATTAATAGTATTCCGGGGTATCGAAAATCCACGGAAACAGTTTAGGCGAAAATAACATATGCACCGTTTTGAATTTTTAAATTTTCAAGTACAGTCTTCAAAATGGCATCAGATTTGCCGTGTTAGAAGGTTTGGCAAAAAATTAGCTTTTAAATAATTTAAATTAGAAAATTTCTACAAGCATAAATTCTTTGGCAAAATAGTTTCTTATGAATTCTACATTCTTATGAAATAAACTATTTTGTAAAAAAAATAAATATTTTTTTAATTTTCTGAGATGGTGGATCTGACGTAATTTTGAAATCTTTGAAGCACAGTTTATAAATTCAACCCAGTTTGAAATTCAGGTTACTTCTAGTGTCTTGCTATAATTAAAATTTCAGCTCAATCTATCCTTTGAGTGCTGACATAGAAAATGTCAAATTTGACTACTTTATATGACAAACTGTAGATGTATTTAATATTTTTGCCACCATTGTATAATAGGAACTATTCAGCCAAAAATAGAAGCTTTTGATTGAAAATAAAATCCTTTTTAGAAATCTTATAAAAAAATGTAGGACAACTGTTATAATAAAAGCGAAGTGAATTATGATTAAATTTGACATACAGGCCCATTATGTAGTCTACTAGTGGTACTGAACTCAACCCTAACAAATGTTATGATTTCAGGAATTTACTATAATCAGGTACCTTAATTCTAAAACTACATTTTCAAAAATAGGGTAAGGGGATGTAATGTTAGCCTAGCTCCTTCATTTGGCCTATGTACCAAATGTGTCATTAATTTTGCAATAATCAACAAAATAATGTTGCTATTAGCATGATAGATGTAATCCGAAGCAATTTAAACAATATTAATCATCTTATAGTTGTTCACTCCCGCGTAATTTTCGGTTTCTTGAAGTTTTGGGGAATTGTGATTTCACTGGTTATGCTGAACAGATGATCTACACGATTTCAAGTGATCTAAATTTGGTTTAATTGAATCGACAAAGCAAGTAATGCAGTCTGGATGTGCAGAAAATAGTTACACGTTACAAACTAACTGTTTACATAGCTAAAATAACAATGATTTTACAATAAAATCGTAGACCCAATGTTGGGTACATATTTTTTTGTATGTTCCCAAATCTGGCCTGTTGTATCAATAACGTAGTAAAATGGTTGTTATTGGTAAAATTTCAAGTGGAAATGCATGAACTTGCGCTTGTTTATATTCGAGTGGCTCATCTAAACACAAATCGAAGTGACAAAATCATTGTATAGTGAATTATAATGTTTTCATTATTGAATGGCTGATAAATCATATATGGACATCATTTAAGTGTTTCGAGGCAGTTTTACTTTAGATTGTGTTATGAAATGTTGTATTAAGTAGATCCAGTACAGCTTACAATGCCTTAATTCATAAAATTAGAAAAATAAAACGTACAAAGACGGCATTTAGTAACAAATCCATCGAATGGGACGAAGTTGCATCCACGAATAGACCCAATTTGGTGCCAATAGATCGACATTAAATCCACATCCCTCGAAAATAGTTGTGTAACTTTTTATGATACATGCTACAAAATGACTTATCAAACATATCTTTGCAAGTGTATAACTAGATGAATCTCGCTTACAGCTTAAACTTTATGAGTTATAATGAAGAATGTGATCGCTGGTTGCAAAATAGGCTGAGTTAAGCGACACATACCCTATTATCGTTTATGAATAAACTTCTATCTCCATATTTTGCTTGTGGACATTCTTTAGCTTCGAAACTTTTAATAAATCTGGGGAGTCTTTGTAACTAAAATAAATCGTGGGAGTCTTTGTAACTAAAATAAATCTGGGGAGTCTATACTCTACTAAATTGGTCGTACAAGATAAAATGATATCGTGAATTCTAAAATGAGCCTTTAAATAAAACTGATTATTGTAATACCTTCTTGAATACAATAAAATAAAATAAAAATACGTACATAGAAAAGCATTTAAAATATTATGTTTCAACTTAACAGACTCTACATTTTACATTTTAGATATAAGTCTAGAGGTTTTAATATTAATAGAATTGAATTATTAGAATTCAGAATTATTTAGAGCTAAGGCGGCGTAGGGCTTTTGTTAAGCAGTATTTCGAACCAAACGCAATAAAAAAACATAATTAGTAGTGTATTTATTCAATGATGGGGTTTTCGTCAAATCATGCTGTTAAGAGGATCAGCATACGACACCTTACCGGGTTTCTCTCCGAGGTTGTTAAATAAACAACGCCGAGAAAAAACACTACTGGTAAAAATGAGAAGTTTTGGATTTAAAACCTCTAATTGGAAATTGATTTCCATCACATGTGGTTTTAAGGGAATGTAAAAACAGAGATTTTTCATCGCTAGAATCATTCTGTGTCTTTGGCGGTATTTGAGCACGATCAAACGCATACATTTTTGCCAGTCAAGGTGACGGATCCGTGACCTACCCTGCATGGGGATGTGTGGTAAAAGTGTGTGCGTTTGCTTCGAAATACTGCTTGACAAAAGCCATACGTACAATTTCAAACTACTTCAATTAAATTTCATAACCTGCGGAGGTCTATCGGACCTATCGATACTTTCTCTTCATATGTTTGGTTCTAGCAAAAATTGCTGTTCACAACTGGGATCCCATGCTTTTGGGAAGATATTTCCAATTTGAAAACATTTCTTGATAAATGTACCACTTTTTCATCCTATAAGGTACAGTGGAGTATGTGTGGCGAAGAGGGTATGTTACTCCTTCAAACGTTCCTTCTGAAAGGAACGAAGTACAGAAACAACTTACTCTGGAAAAAAAAATCCCTACAATTCCGTAGAGATTATGAAAAGTGCTTCATTTCAAATAAGAAATATATTGAGAAAAATTTCTGGGGGGGGGGGGGGCTACAGAATTCTGGAGAGGGCCTGGCCCCCTAGGTACCCCCAGTAGTTACGCCAATGCCTCCACGGAATGTGCGGAGGATCCTCCAATACCTTATTTGTCAAAACGCCTACTTCAAGCACTGCTAATGAGACTATTGGGTGCTCGTATATCCCACCAGATGTGATCTGTACTGTGGCCCAACGCAATCACCCTACCCATCGGCCAACAGTTCCGATGTATTTTTTAGCCCACGATGACTACAATGTGTCCGATCGCAATGGGTTTTCTTGGTATGAGCCACTTAGCTCGACATGTAATGGTAGTCTCGTACCCACTGCTGCCAGTATAAGTCAGCCATGACTTGTGATTGGATCCAGGAGTTCCTTCGAAGAACATCACGTTAGATGACACGAACAGAAAATGTTTTGATGTCAGTACAGGCGATTCGTCATCATCCATGGGAGGGTCGGTTAGTAACCAAGGGTTGACGATGTTTTCAACTTCTACCAGTGTATTCTACAAAACTTCGCCAGTTGGGAGTCAATTCATATGCAATTGACCAAGGTTTGTTTTTACGCTTCGAATCAGCCGTATCCATTATAAATCTATGTGCAAAGACACCTGTGGGTGAAAGTGGACTGGGTGCGACTTGTTGTGCACTGCTGGGTAGCCTTCTTAAGTTTCTGCCTTTAGTGCCTTAGAAATTATTTCCACGGTCGCTGTAGATGACAGTAGGAACTCCCCTCCTATCTATGGCGTTTCGGATTGCCATAGATTACGCAGGAGTCGGGGGACAGTTTGTGTGCGATTTGCAGGTGAATGGCGCATGTGATTAGGCAAGTGGCGAGGACCCTCTCCACCGTTTTTCAGAATGTCCGCCCACCGAGACTAGCCGAAATAGTCCACTCCCATGTACGTAAAAGCATGGCTAAATGCAGCCAGACGAGATTGTGGAAAATCAGGCATCGCTGGTGGTTGTGGCTGTTTGGATGATTTTTAAACTACTGAAAATTTCTAAGAAAAGTTTTAAAGGCCACTTTTAGTCAAAGAACGTGGTAACGCTGTACAAGCTCGTTGATAACGACTGTTCCAGAAAGTATAAGTACACCTTATTTTAACGGTCACTTTAAATATAATGAAATATTTCAACATGTTTTGGCTGCGTTCCACATTTCTGAACGACATAGCACCAAAAAACTGCTCAGCTTTGCGTTACATATCAAGCGCGGTCTTACTCTGGAACAACGAAAAAGTATCTTGCACAAATGGTGCACTGTGAGCGGACACTCCTTGAGAAAATTGGCCAAGGTAGAGGGTGTAAGCGTCGGAGTGGTACGATCTGCAATTCGAAAATATAGAGAACAGTGTACGTTTGAAGATGTGCCGAAGAGTGGTCGGAAGTCCGGTCCTGTTACTCCGGATATCGCTTAAAAGATCAGGGATCCCTGCAAGCGAAAACCAGCGACTTCCGTTCGGGATATTGCGGAAAAACGAGGGACCTCGTCGAGTAACGTCATGCGTGTCAAAGAAAGACTTGGGCTACAAACATACCGAAAGCAGAAAGAACCCTAAAAGAACCCAAAACAGGCCGCGTCCGTGAAATCACGGGCCCGGAAACTCTACGATTCGTTATTGTGTAGAAATTCCGGGTGTATAATAATGGACCATGAAACGTATGTGAAACTAGATTTCAAAACGCTTCCCGGACCACAATTCTATACTATAAGCGAAGACAAAGACATCCCCGAAACGGAGAAGGCAATTATTACCGAAAAATTCGGTAAGAAGGTTATGGTTTGGCAGGCAATACGCGAGTGTGGTAAAACATCTAGTCCGTACATCACAACGGAGACAATGAACACTCAGAAATACGTTAAGGAATGTCTCCAGAAGCGATTATTGCCGATGATCAGACAGCACGTAGGTCAAGTAGTGTTTTGGCCTGGTTTGGCGTCATGTCATTACGCAAAGGACACTTAAGAATGGTACAAAAGTCAAAATGTATGTTTCGAGCCGAAAGACATGAATCCGCCGAACTGCCCGGAGGCACGGCAAATCGAGACTTTTTGGGCTTTAACCAAAGCAAAGCTTCTAAAATTCATAGAACCAGCGGACGACATCCAAAAATTTAAAAATGATTGGCCAAAAGTGGCAAAAATGGTGGGAAGTACCAATGTGCAGAAGCTAATGGGTCATGTTCGAGGAAAAGTTATGAGTCTTGGCTATGATTAAATATTTTGAGTAATCGAGAGTAAAATATAATATTAAACACAAATACAAATATAATTTGCCAAATAAAATTATTAAAACTAAAGTAAACATGACTTCTTTGTGATTTTGAAAGTGTGCTTATACTTTCTGGAACAGTCTATAAACGTTACATGGTTCTGCTGTTGAAGACGCTCATGTGAATCCGTGACAATCGATAGTGTGACTTGAGGGTAACGAGGAAGGGTTATAGGCTCAGCGGCATCACGATCGGAAGATATATAGGTCTTCGTGTGACCTTGAACTCGAACAATTGGCATCGAGGAAAGCACAGCGGAATAGTGGGTTGTTTAACGATCCTTCCTTGTGTACTCCTTGAGTCATAACCCGCTGCCTAATAGTTGAGCTATTTCGTCTGAATAACGTTCTGACTGAGTTAGGCGGAACATGTACTTTTCAGCTTTAGCCAGTTCTTGCTAATTTATTGGCAAACTTTTAAGTCCTTAGCAGTTTTGTTGCGTGATAACATAAAGTCGATTATCGCACCCAACTCCACTATTTTAGGAAGTATTTCCTCCATCCTATCCATGGACCAGATGAGTGCTGGCCCATCCATGGCCACGCCTAGCTTAGTGGCACCTGCTTCCGATGCCGTGGCACTACCGCAAATGTTGGACACACTAGATCCCACCATTTTACGTGGTGGGGACCTCACTAGGCTGCCTTTTTTTCTCCTGGGGTTTTGTCGTTCCTGAGGTATTATTCTCCATTCTGTTGGGTGCCTCTCCAGCCACTATCTAAGCCCATGTGGAAAAGTCGCTAGAGTGATCCCATGGTTCTCTATGCAAGCTTAAAGGCGAGCAGGGAGGCCATGCGAGGGTTGACACGGCCTTTTATGAGGCCCTGTGTTCAGAGCCTGATCGGTGTAGGTCAGGCATCTGAGCCCGCCGACTGGCGAGGTCGGGAGATGATGAATGGAACGTACTGAAGGCCTGCCAAGGTTTCAATGGGACGAAGACAACCTGTGCCGCTGGAACCTCGCCATTTCTTGCTGGGTATCATCCGGCAGTACTGAGGGAGACGACACAGGAGCCAGCTCAAATGCAACAGTACCACTCGCAGCAAGTTATTATAATTGGGGTTTAACTGGCATCCATCCCAATGTTCCCCCTGGTGCTTCCTCCGTAGTTCGTCTAGCCGTTAAGTGGAGCTTAACGTTTCCAAAGTGCACCGCGGGGAGGCAACCGTTTCATGACCGTTTACGACTATCATGCGGGATCTTGCGCCGTCGAAGCGAGTACATGCGAAAAACATGTGTTCCGCGCTTGTGCATGCCCGTGTTTATGCAGATACTGTCTAAGGCAGTCATGGCCTGATAGAATCTGCGTTAAGTGGAAGTTTACTTCACCGTGTCGCCTACCAACCACTGTTTTCACCACAAATGGCTGACTTCAGGGTTTTCACACTAGGGTGTAATGTTTTGCAGGGTCGTGCTTCAACATATGCCCAAATCGAATAATCCAACGGATTAAGATCTGGAATGCTAGGGGGCCACAAATCCTTCGGCCAAAACTTCATGTTATCGTTCAACCATTGTTGGGTTTGATTGGACTTGTGACACGACGCTCCATCCTGCTGTAGGACAACGTTTTGGTCCTCTTAAATACCGAGATACACTTCGGTATTGATTTTAACTCTAGCATCAATGAAAACAGGCGGCATTTTCAAACCGTTGGATGCCACCCAGCCAAAAATCATGACACCAGCCGGATGTTTGGTTTAAAATTTGAATTTCACTTTTTCCGAAACGTTCTCCATTTTCTGCGGTGAAATGAACTGGTCCGTGCGGCTGTTGGCCACAGCATCGATGCTGAAAAGCTTTTCGTCGGAGAACAGGATTATCATTTTTTCCTCCTTCAACAAGGAAAGCAACATTTTGTAACGAGTTATTCGTAATTCCTTAACGCGGTCCGTAATCAAGTGGCGTTTCAATCTGGCTCGGGAAGGTGCATGCAGGTCTTCTTTGATGATTCTCCGCATGGATTTCTCCGCAATATCGGCTTCCTTTGCAAGTTTTCTTATGGAACGCACCGGGTTGCGAGCAATTTTTGCACGGAACGATTTGATCACGTTCGGCGTTCTACTGCTTAGTATAATCCCTATACAGCCATAGAGGATTTCTTGATGGGGTAATCAGCGTGGCTGTAACGGCCATCTTGTCGTCGATCATAAGTTGATGATATTGTGCAATTGCAATTATGATCTCAGTCAAGTGATGGACAAGCTCCAGTTTCCGAGCCCTAGTAGCACACTTGTTGCAAATAAGTCAAAGTAACTGCAATGTGACTCAATTAAGGCACAATCAAATTTCTGCAACCAATTATGACAGAGATGTGTTGCTTGGGAGAGCTCACTCATCTCTCCACAATACCAATATATAATACCAGTGGAGTGTGAGGCCACTAAAATTCCACCCGTGCCTTGAACCCCCACTTTTAGTATGACAAGGACTTTAGAAGTTAGGTGATCCCTGTGACCAGTCATTGGCTTGGAGCTTGAAGACGATCTGGGTGACTGCCATGTTAACCACTTCTCGGTCATGACACATTTGTCGAACCAAGTTGTCCAGAGTCATGTCGAGACCGTTGCTAAGGACTTGATCCGTTTTTGTGAAGCGCTTCTAATTGTTGACGTACCGGAAAAGGTATGCTGTGCGACAAAAAAGGGGAATCCACGTAGAAAAGTCTTTCAACCCAATAACTGAATATATTTTCAATTTGTGGAGTAACCAAAGGGGACGAAGGTCCCTGTGAGTAGTTGTTTCAAAATTCAGAAGGGCAGGCCTCTCCAGCTTTTCTTTCCAAAGGAATTCGGGTCAACTAACCAAGGGACTGTCTGCAGAGAGGTCTGGTGTTCGTGCTCAGTTCGATCTATCATCAGCAATGTTTTGCTTTGTTGGAAACCATCGCCATTCACAAATTTACGTTGTTTCGAGAATCTTGTTGGCCGGAAAGCTGACAAATTGCCTGTTTTTTTTATGGTCGGATCTTAGCCAGCAGAGAACATGCCTGGAATCGATGCAGATGAATCACTCTAAGAACTTGATAACCAAAGACGTCAATAAAGTGTCTGCAATCCGCACACCAAGTAATGCTGCCTGTAGCTCGGATCAGGGAATTGATAAGAATTTGAAGGAGCTTCTCTGGTTTAGGCTCTCAGCAAGGCACAGTCCATCACGTTTCGCTCTTGAAATCGAAAATATATAACCGCTGTAAAAATCTTCAGCATCACAAAGCCATCATAATTGGTTGCAGCAACTTTATTGTGACTTAATTGAGTTAAATTGGAGTAATTTCAACTAATTTGCAACAAGTGTGCAACTTGAGCCATTCGCGATAGCGTCAATGAACGTAGGCATATCTACCTCAGCTTATACGGAGGTCAAGGACCGATAACTTCGCAGAACATCGACGGAAAATCGTATCATTCAAACCGATCGATGTTCTTCGAATCTTTAGAAGCAACTTCAGGAACACCAGCAGATGCAAAATAATTCCCAGCGGGTCAAAGACTATAGTCAGTGCCCGAAAGACTTCTCACTTTGTTGGCCGACGACTTCCAGATAGAAGAGTTTCGTCAAACCGTGACGACAACTTGTATGTGTACCGGTCTGTTAAAGTGTTCCACCACATTCCAAGCAACTTCTCAGTTTTAGCTTCTTAGCCAATATTTAGGTTCTTTTTCTCACAAATATCTAGCATTTTCACTTCAAGCGCTTGAACTAGGATTGGATCATCTGGTTTTGCAGACAATTATTTCACCAAACAGCCATCGGTTTGCGGTTTGCAGGAGTTAGACGTTCTCATACTTCCATAGAAGACCTCGACACTCGTATCGGTAACGCTTGAGTTTAGAATGAGACTTCAGCAATGATTTAGCCCGTTGTTCCTACTGTGAGATCAAAAGCTTGCTTCTGCTTGGTTTCCAGCGCCTTTTTTGGGGTATTTACGTAGTCTTACCAAATTATCCTTGTAATCGAATTGAACGCGGAGTAGAACAGAGGCCATTCTTCCAGCATATCGCTGAACTCAGGTAAGTCCGTGCATACTGCCCGTCTATCAGCGATTTGGCTTCGATTGAGGAGACAGACAGTCTCCTCGGGAGTATGGACTGATGCGCCTTGGCTTAGAAGCTCAGACGCTGTCCTGGTATGAATTGGATGGCCACGTCCAGGGCTCTAAAATTCATCGAAGGAATGAACGGTTGCCTGGCTTAACCATGTCGAAGCTTCTGTTGGTGGTGTGGGTCCACACAACGTGAGCTTGCAAATAATACCGGTACATACGAATATCTTACTCCAGTCTCTGGTTCGCGTATTTCTTGACGATAGCAGACACGAGAATCTGGGACCGGCTCAGGGACGGATGATATCTCTTCGTGGAAATGTAGTTTGTGATATTGTTGATGCTAATCTTTTGGAAGGATGGAAGTCTTACGGGGAACAATATTGCTCAATACAATCCAGCCGCTGAACTAACGGCTGGTGTGTTCATTTTATGGACTGCAGAAGAACACCATCGTGAGGGCGTTGGCCAGGTGGATTGCTACGAAGAATTTGTGAATTCTGTTGATTTTGCACGACACTCAGAGCTTGGTGCTCCTCAGGCTTTTTCGAAAAGTTCGGTGTTTGCCCATTTGCCCCCTCTTATACTAATCCGAAATCTTCACCAGCTAATCACCACTCGAGCTTAGACGCATTGTATCGTTTTCACACTCCTTTAACAACTAGTACTTCAGTTCGATTAATTGCCTTTCCAAGTTGAATTCCTTCTCATGCTTCTTCAATTTGAGCGTCTTCAACCTTCTTGCTGTACTGGATTCAGCCCTGACTCTGCATTCCAACCACTGCGTAGTAAGGATTGTACTCGAAAAAAAAATGCAGCAGACAAAGTGTTCGCCAAAAATTTTAAGTCGGATTTTCTTGAAACTATCTTGAATATGAATTATGTTTTGGAATAATAACCAGTGCCTTAAATTTTCATAAAATATCAATGAGAAGTGAAAATGAGTTTATCCCAGTGTAATGATGATGTTTACTTTTCCGGTTTTCATGTTTACCGCTGTCACTTCTATGCCAACTGAATTTTGTTTGCAGTAATGAATGAAGCCGGCTCTATGTGCGGTTCAAAAATCTGCTGTCACCGTTGTTTCGATTATCAATCGGTAAGCATGAATTTCATTTGATGAAATCTGAATATCATCTCTTGTGATGATTTTTCATTACTAAGTGATTTTGAATCCTAATCCAAACATGGAACAACCAAGGCCGTCATCATCGTCCCAGAGGAATAGATGCTAGCAATGTTGTGCAAGAATACCCTGGACTGGGCTGCCCTTGCATTTTTTTCGATCCCGACGGGTAATTGTTCATTTCTGACATTTCGAAATTCGTTTTGAAAATGAACTTGTTTACACAAATGAATATCAAAGCATTTTGAAAATTGAACGTTCATTCTTCTGGTAACGTTTGTTGTCATGAGTTATCATTTGATTTTCGCATGGAACTTATAGGTAGTCAATGTTATGGTGCCTGAAAATCCACGCTTTTGAATCTAATGAGCATGACTTTTACCAAGACTGATAATAACTTTGTTCAATTTCCTTTCCATCGCTGAAAACCCACACCTTTCCCTTAAGACCCCTCATTACATTTTGTGCATTGGTTGAGCCGACCTTTTTGATCACTTTCATGCATTCTTTTTTCAACTACAGCTCGTTCTTAAACACCTTGGACAATTTTCGAACTTTGGCCTTCATTATGGGCCAAAATCTTTCCACCGGACGAATCTCTGGTGAATTTGGGGGTTGGCGGTTTTTGGTACAAAACCAACGTTATCGTCTCTGTACCAATTCAACGTCGATCGCGCATAATGACACGATGCCAGGTCCAGCCAAAATAATGTTTCGCCTCCGTGGGGCAGCAGGAACGGCAACAGACGCTTCTGGAGGCACTCGGTGCTGTAAATTTCACTGTTAATGGTACCCGTTGTGATGTTCGGTTTAATCACTTTACCGCGTTGGCATATGGCCTGCCAGAGCAAGTATTTTTTGGCGAATTGGTCCACTTTCTTCTTCCTTATGTCACAAAGCCAAGCTCGTTTCATGGTTTGCTGAACGGACCAGGCGGAAAACTTTGCCTTAAGAGCAGCGTCGCGAATCGTAAGGATCGGATTACACTTGAAATAATCCATCACCTTCCGGGCCTTCACAGGGTCTTCGATTTTCTTCCACTTCCAGCCCGCCGCTCGGTCTTCTGGGACTCCATAAACGATTTTACCACCCGAGACACAGTTGTATGAGTGATTGCCAGTTGTCTTCCGATCCATCTCATGGTCGCAGTCGGATTTTCCACGACGGCGCGCAAAATTCCCCGGCGATTTTCTTCTTGTTTCGATGACATCTCAATAACCACTGAGCCGATTGCTGTGAAATTTTGCACATGTTAACAATTTACTCCAAACTTGTTAAACTCAGATTTTCATCAATGATTACCCAATTTTTCTAAAAGTTACACACGGATAAAAATGGTGCCTTTTTTCGAGTACAGGCCTTACTTTACCTTGAGGATAATGCAACTCTGCAATTTGGTCGAAATGATCTCCTCTGAACAACATCAGGTGTGGCGCGCAGTGGCTCAGCGTCGAATAGGGAACCAATATTATTTTTCGGTGGGGCGCTGTCAACAGGAGTTGCAAATGTGTTTTGGCTAACTAAAATTATCTCAGCTGGATACGGGAAAGTGAAAATAGATACTAAATATTCGGTCATGGCAAGTTCTTAAGCATGATATGTTTCTTATTTCGATTGAAGAAAAGGGAAAATGAATTGAATTGAATTTAGAAAAATGAAGGGATTAGAAACCAATGGTGAGTAAATGACGAAACAGTTAAAATTTACTAATGTATTATCAAAGCTTCAAACTATATGCAACGCAAGTTTTGGTGGGGAAGTAACCACTCTGAGTCATTTTACAAAGAATGGAGCATCGTGTCGTTTCTTATACTAATTAAATTCACACAATCAAGCTTCAATGAGGTCTCTAAATAGGGTTTCTGTGACACGTCTTGACCTCTTAGACGAGATCGAAAGTCGATATTTTATTCATCAAGCGTGGTTTTGCGTTGTGACTACGCATCTTCCAACCAAGCAGAAGGTCATCCCATTTGAACATAATATACAGAGCTTAACTCAATAAGTAATGAAACAGGTTTGCTCACTCTACTGAGCCATTGAGCACCCCTCGCCATGTGGAAAATTTCATACGACCTAGCCAAATCATAATTTTCTTGTTTGAACCTCCTGAGTATCTTCGAAAATTTGAGCAGACACTGCAAGATTTCGTTGTTTATGCCAAACCGACCAATCGAACCCCCCCGATCGTTCCAGTGGTAGCGATGAGGAAAAGTATTTTCCTGCCAAGTTTACCGTCAGCCTTCCCGTTCTTGTACAATTCACCTTTAACTAAAACCGTGCCCTGATTCGAGCGCAAATAAAAGCAACCTTCTTTGCTGATTGGCAAAGCGCCACAGAAGTTTTTTGACGGAATGACAAACACAGTCAATTTCGTAGAACTTGTTCCGAGAAATCGGTATGTAAACATGCCACCGTTACATGCTGACGTAGCCATTGGAGTCTTTGTAAACTTGTGCCAAATATTCCAAGAACTTCCCCGGGTGGAAAAATAGCGCATCTGAGTAAACACATCCAACGGACGGACAGGGCGGACTGACCAAGCGTGTTAAAACTCTGCCGGAGATGCAGCAAAAACTGAATCGAATATTCATCCGATAATTCGAAATTGAACAGAAGAATAGCAGCGTGAATTGGCCCGTTGAATATAGTGGATAATTATTCATCTGAACAAGAGAACAACTTTTTGAGCACATTTCCCCAACAGGACCAACGCGTGCGATGAAACGCCGGGCAAGAAGGGCAGCGGGTGAAAAATAAATATTCATTCTCTCTCGTTCAATAGTCATCATTAAATCGCTTCGACCGTTTCCATACGATGGTGAACAGTGGAGAGAGGGAGTGGGGTGGCAGCTAATTCGGCTCCGCCAAGCTTATGGAAAAATGAAAAACTGTTGCCGCGTTGTCCCACACTGGGTGGGTGGGATTGTCAATGGCCATATGGGTGAAAATAGTTAATAAACACTTTCTATCGACGTGTGGCACCCGGAGATACACAGGCTTCGGTCACCCACCATGGATGCTGTATTATTTATGGAACTACAACGATGGCTTCGGGTTTTGGTGAGGCAAATCATCGACTGCAGAATGGAGTTGGCGACAGCACAGAGAATCGCGGTGAACAATGACGTAATTTAAATTTGAATTTAGCTCAATTTGAGCGGGAAATTATGAACTATTGTTTCAAAATCGATCGGCGAAAACATATGCACACGCTGGGTACGTGGTTCAATTATGGTGGTGGAAATTTTAGAACTAAATTAGTTGAGAATATTTGTTTAAAATGTATGCATATGAAGAAGACTCAATAGCATTCGAGCGTGTTTCCAAAATAAGATTTCGCAGAGCACAGCTACAAAACAAAATAATCAAAAACATTGTTATTGATTTAAGTAAAATCGAATTAAGCGATAGTTCAAATGAAATCTAATCGGTTCAAACGCAATTTGCTGATTAGTAAAACGGTAGTAGGATTGAATGGAAATTACTCATTCTTCTGTTTTATCTTATTGATGGATCAACTTAAGGGAACCCTCCCCTGAATTTGAACCGAAAAATCGAGTTGTTTTTGGCAAAAATGTAGAATATACGTGTAGAAAGATTTTTTGATACGATGCATATTTATTGAATGGCAGCGTCTCGAACACACCTGTCTCACGTGCGCTGCGCTTTGCGCTAAAAACTTTGAACGCGTTTTTCTCAATTAAACTTCAAGCCCCGGGTTTTATCTATTAATCCGATTCCTTCCATCAAATAACTGTTTTAAAGGTTAAAATTTGAAAGGTTTAAAACGGCTTAAACTAAAAATTGGCACTATTAACTAATTATTTATAATTTTGAAACACGATTGAAATGAAAAAAAGTAGCGAAAAATTAAACTTTTCAGTTCAAATGATCACTTTGCTATGAGTTCAAGTTTGAATTGTCTGAAATTTAGTTCAAGTCGTAGAAAATTTAATTATCTCTCAGAAATGAACGCCATTTTGAATTTTCACATTTTTTTTATCTCTTTGAAATTTTGAATAATAATGAAATTTATTCGTCAAAACCGGAAGCTCGTACGCCTTTTCATTCTCTCTAAAAAAAATACAAACTTTGCCTTATTTTTGCCCAAATCCAGAGGAGGGTCCCCTTAATCTTGGTTTGATTTTCCAAAAGAAGTGTTTGAATGGATGGGAGATGAACCAGCCCAAGTCTAAAAATCTGGATAAACAAGAAATAGAAACAGAAGATACAGTTTTGAAGTTCGGTTAGGGGTAACTCCATATAGAGGAGGAATTAAAATAGGATTAAAAACAAAGCTTAAGCCAACCAGTGTGATATTTTCGAAGACAATGAACTGCATCCAAGTCAAGGTCTTGAAGGGATTGTGGCTATCAAGCATACATACATACATACATACATACAAGACATTGCCGTTTTTCTAAGTAACAACTGTACGTTGAGACAACATGATGGCTGCGTAGTGTCTGTCCCGAGGACCAATGGAGTTTGCCTGCAAGAACTTCTGGAACCTTGGACAATTTAGCCACTTGGGCTCTACAGATAGAATAAGAATTCTCTGCGGAGAAAACTGAGATGGATGTTTTTTACTAGGATGCATAGCCCGGCACAACCGAGTCTTAAAGTTCGGAGAACACCAATTACTCCTACTTTGTCCCTCAAATATATTGGGTTCATGTTCGATTCTAAGTACACCTGGTGATCCCACCTTGAGCTCCTGAAACGAAAAAGTCAGGAAATGCTCAACTTTCTGTGCACACTTACTGGGACCTGGTGGGGAGGACACCCGCAAGATCTTCTATTGTTGTACCGGACAACGATGCTGTTTTAAAGTAAAGAAGTTTTTGTCTTCAGTATATATCAGTATCTGGTTGTCCAATGTCCCCAATAAATCCACCAGCTGTGCAAAAGCCAATGCTATGCAATGATATGCTATCTTAAATTTCATAAGGGACTGTTCGTAAACCACGTAGACCGAAATTTTACACTTTCAAGCCCCCCCCCTCCCCCATCGTAGACTTTCGTAGACTTTTTCTACCCCCCCCCCCCTAGTCTACGTAGACTTTATCAAAATAAAATTCATTTTTTTAAATGGAAAATGTTCTACAAAATGTAGCTGTGGCGGTTTGAGGAACGATTTAAAACTCAAACAATCAGGTTATTTAGTTATTGATTTTAATTTTGTTTCATAAAAATACTGTATAAATAAAAAATAACAACAATCAATTGTGCAAATGCTAAAGATGCCCACACCATGGCTGCTTGAACCAATAATTACAGTTCATCAGCGGAAGCACACATGATGTCATTAAGTTGAAAAAACATAAATGTGCTTTTGTTAGTCATAATCAAGTTGCTGCAACTAATTATGATCGTGGTGTGCTACTAGGAATCTGGTGGAATTGTTTCTTGGATGTCAAGTCCAATGATTTCGACAAAACGTGATTCTATCCATAGAACATCCGTAGCTCCGTTCTCGTCGACCTCACAAAGAATTTCTTCCAGGCGTTGCTACAGAATCTTGAGTGGCCTTATTTTCTCTGGTGACATATCTGCCTTGTGGATGCTTTTCACTTTTGTTGCAAAATGAAGTCCACAATAAAAGCATATGCGGCTATTTTTGTTTTCACGTTAGATATCAAGTTCAGTTTATCTTCTTTGAAAGTTTACCAAAGCAAGAAAGTTTTCCGCTGACTTCTTCCCAGACCTCTTATTGTATTTTCTACTTTGTCCTACATGTGCTAAAACCCTCTACTAAATGTTTGTAAAATGGGAGCAAGTTAACTATCAAATATTATCTCATTCACGTATAAATAAAAACACTCAATGCCCTAGTAGCACACTTGTTGCAAATAAGTCAAAGTAACTGCAATATGACTCAATTAAGTCACAATCAAATTTCTGCAACCAATTATGACAGAGATGTGTTGGTTGGGGGGTTGACATCATAAACTTACTATTGAGTTGGTACCATGCATTCAATCTATCGATGTTGTAAAGAATGAATAGAGAAACACAACCAACACGCTCAAACTATTGTCTCTTGTTATCCCTTTTTCCTCTCGAAAAGATAATTAGAGACAGCAATTTTAGCGTTTAGCATTAAACCACGTACACATTGCAACCTACATTACGATCTTGATATCAAATGCCACGCAAATTATTTTTGATGAAAACTTTAGCCTGTTAACGTTAATTTCAGACACTTTTATTTCAGTGTAGATTTTGAATTATTTCACGGATCGCTGAAACGTTTCACTCATGTGACAGCTGTTACTCTCCACTTAATTTCATATTGCAACACTTTACATTCTTGTTGTAAAATGGCGTCGAATCAAGTGGACACGCATTTTTTACGAACGGCAGCGAAATACGAATTTATCGGTACGCGATCCTGCCAACACACTTAAAAATTATGAATTTTACACGAGACCTAATCCATGTTTGTAAATACTCCGGGAACGTAAAGTCGGGGAATGTAATAGTCGGGGAACCTAAAGAAAGATTTCGTGTAAAATTATGTCTCCTGAAACTGAAACATACGCAATTCGACAAAAAATGTGTTCGGTTGAATTTATTTTCTCATCTCTTTCAACACATTCTTATGTGCTAAAGGACGCTTGCATGTGTCGGTCTCAGGGACAGAAATTTACACGAGATTTTGGTAGTGTGAAGGAACTAAAATTCCCAAAAGAACCGTGTTATGTGTTTGCAAATCATTTGGCCAGCACTTGACTGTGGATCGGAAGCTTGTCCCGATAAATGGACTATATGATTGAGAAAATCCCAATCTTTCTGTGCGAAATGTGGCGGGGAAGTCAAAATCATACGTACAAAAAGTGAAGCAGGGCAAGAACTGATGGCGTACAAAGTGAAAAAGGTGCCCAACTGTGATGCCATGCAAAATTTCACTGCAAAAAGTCGTGCTAAGGTGCTTGACACCAATTTTTTGCAAACATTTTCTTGTATCAAAATGGACGATGAAACATACGTACTCGAAG
The DNA here is from genome assembly GCA_034211315.2 of Aedes japonicus. Classification (NCBI taxonomy): domain Eukaryota; kingdom Metazoa; phylum Arthropoda; class Insecta; order Diptera; family Culicidae; genus Aedes; species Aedes japonicus. The sequence continues at coordinate 153,176 of JASCZW010005340.1, forward strand.
ACTTTAAATAGCTTCAGGGTCTGGTGTTTTATACCGCAATACAAAGGAACGCCGTTGCCAATTTTTTCGGACATAGAAGGTGTCCAAATTTTCGAAGAAGTATTTGATTTGGCAGGCCATATGTAGTTGTAGTTGAAAATCTAAAAGTATCGTCTCTACCGACGCTATCAATAAGGATGTGTAAGAGAAAGAATGTCTGCAAAAGCGGTTGCTATTGTTTATTAGAAACCTCGACTCTCCAGTCTCTTTTTTGTCACTATGCGAAATCCGTCCAGGAATGGAATACGGTACAAGAGGTCAAATACGTGCCAAAAACAGCCAATCCACCGAACTGTCCAGAAATTCGCCCAATAGAGAAGTACTGGGCTCTAGTTAAGCAGAAACTTCTCGATACTAAGAAGAAAGCAAATGGCACCGATGATTTCAGGAGAAGATGGAGAATCGTCACGGCGGGCATATCCGAGGATACCGTATGGAACCTGATCGCGGGTGTACCACAGAAAGTTCTTAATCAACTGTTTCTTATTATTGTGAAATAAACAATCGGTTTTTTTAAATAGTGTTTAAATTTTGTTTTGCTACTAATATTTTTGTGTCCGAAATTAAACGTTGACATTCTTTAGATGTTTAGATGCTAGTCTATATCACGTATCATGATAGTCTATATCACGTTATATAGGTTGTAGTGTGAACGGGATGTTATGCTCTATTATTTAATTAGCTGGCATATTATACTGATTTGGTGTATCGCTTTAATTTTTACAAAGTTTGGGTAGGTAGGTTTATTTGCTCGTTTCCAATACTGAATCTCTGAGCAAACTTCTTGAACCTGGAACCTGTCAGCATTTAAGCTCAATCCAGGACTAAGATAGCCAAGATTCATACAATAAATAAATTAAATTTAGAACGCAACCAGTAAAATCCAAAATTTGTACGTTTTTTTGTATCATTAATATGTTGAATATATGTAATATGATAAACCTAATATGATTTAATTTCCAACATCGATGTCACTTGGTTTTTAACATAGAATATGTTTAAAAGAAAGCAAATTTATGTTTGCTGCCAGAATAAACTAATTTTATGTTTGGATTTACCTGGAATATGTTTGTTATAACGGTATTTATCTTTGCGTAGATTATCTGTTTTGTAGAAAAAAAAGTCTACGTAGACTTTTGGTGTATCCCGTCCTCCCCCGTCGTAGACAAACGTAGACTTTTTCGAAACCCCTCCCCCCCCCCCTTAATTGTCTACGTGGTTTATGAACAGCCCCTAAGTCTCGGCGACTACTGATATCAGCTTGTCAGATGTGATCCACAAAATTTACCCCACTGTCTTTCATACTCAATGGTTTTGTTTATTCGAATGTCATTGTTTACTCAATGAAGTCTAGAAAACATTAGCAAACCAAAGTCCCTGCATTTATCTCCTGTTGATAGTTTAGCTCAACTTACCAGGCTTAAACGTATTCATTGCACAAATCCGGTTAACCCCATCCAGAAACGGTCGATGACTGCACAGAGTGAAGGCATTCGCTAAAAGCATCCAAGACAGATAGCCAGACGTCACATAATTACAACTAGCAATCACCGTAAGAACAAACCAACTTTTATCTGCCACCCTTATAAAATCCAGGCAACAGTGGTCGTCGAAAAAGTTACTCCTATTTGTCTTTGACTGTTTTTGGACTGATAGACTTAATCCATTTAGTGTCCGGTTTTGTTTTGTATCATCTACGGGCGACGACGCCGACAACGACGACAAACAGATCATTGATACCGTCGGACCGTGCAGCTGTAACTGAATTTGAAGAACTAAATAACGAAGCAATATTCATTAGAAATGAGCTTGAAGGTCTGTGCCGCCTCCACCCGTAAGTAGTCAACCGCTGCTCGAAAACGAAATCGGTTAAGTGGGTGGCACTCCGAAACTCCCACCGATGCACCAACCGGCGTCTCCCAGACCAATGATGTTCAGGTGCAATTAGTTGTGATAACGAAATCAGATTTCAAGCAAAAGTCCCTCCCGAAAGGGTGGCTTGATTGCAAAAAGTAAGTTTCTAAATTGAATTTATAGTGCAGTTTATGGGTTGGAAGTTCTAGCCACCGACCGAGAGTACCAAAACCGAAGTCAGTAAGGCAGGCAGCAGAAGCAGCAATGCCACTGGCTGGAAAATGGCAGCCTCTCTTCACGCAGTCAAGTTTGCGTTTGGTGAAAGGATATATATTGAATTTAATTTAATCGCAAAAACACTTTTAGATAGTCGGAACTGTCGGGTCGTAGTCGTCGTCGTCGTCGTCGTCGTCGTGTGGAAAGTTTTCCCTTCTTCCCCTTAGCTGTGGATCATAGGATTCCTCACGCAGGCAGTCCCGGGACCACACGGAAGCTGCAAAAGGATACATTGAAATTTATTGCTACTCTCCAAGTTTTCCTACCGCAAAATTTATCTCGAAAATCAATTAGTTTTGATTGGTATAAATTGCATTGCATTTATATTTATCAGATTTCCCATGCCACAGCCGCCGATTTCGAAATAAGACACATCTAACTCCGCACCAATACTGCTATGTGCTACACCTAATCTCGATCAGGTTCGCCACTGAAACTACACTGCTGGGATGTTTGCTCAGAATCGAATGCTAGCTATGTGCGGGAAATGCAAATTATCCGTGAGTCAATAATGGTGAACAGTCTGAGGCAACGTGCTGAAATGATTACGGGAACTTAATAATCATCGGGTTTCAGGAAGGCTTACAAACATCGAATGGGGGCAGTGATTCAGGTAAGCTTTCATTTGGTTTTGCTGCGTCGATGCAGTAAATTAGCTAACTCTGAAGTCAGTTATTCTGTGAAAATCCATCTGAAGCACTGAGGTAATGACAGGCAATAAATAATATTTTTATCAATTTTGCTTATCGTAAAACTGCACAAAGGTCCCTCCAATTGGTTAAATTTTTCACCTTCCCGATAGTGAGAGGGCTTATCTTATGCTATAAATCTGCATCCGAGACCAAGAGTTTGACCAGCTGTGAAAGTATTAGTTAAAGTATTCTGTGCCACCTAGCTAAGACGAAGAATGTACAAAACTGTATTTACAAAAATGTGACGTTTTCAAGTTTCAAGCTTAAAACAAAGCTAAAACAACTTGTCAGAACCAAAAAACGTGGATATTGGCGAAATTTGTCGAGGGCCTCAATCAATATTTAATCAATATTCTAACCGATGGATATTCGATTTCGCGAAAAAAGTCTGTTCAGACTCTGGTCCAGCGAAACATATTTTTCCAGAAATGTTTCCAAACGGCGGCTCTCAGGACAGACCAACAGACCACAATGCTGGAATTCTCTATGGCCCATTTTTTCATGCGATATAATAAAATTCAACCTTCTGAAAAATCTCCCAGATATCGCAAAGAGGCGCTTGCTGGACCTATTCAATTCCTTAATTCGATACAACATAGTACCGCCTGAGTGGAGACAGGTCAGGGACATCGCTGTTCAAAAGCCTGGCAAACCAGCGTCTATCCATAATTCATACCGCTATGCCCTCATGCATTAGGAAGTTGTTAGCGAAAATCATCCTTCGAAAGCTCGACCACTGGGTCGAATCAAATAACTTGCTTTAAAATACAGTTTGGCTCCGTAAGAGCAAAGGAACAAATGAATACCTAGCGCTGCTTTCCACAGATTATCAACTGGCCTTTGCGCACAAGGAGCAAGTGGCTTCAGTATTCCTGGATAATAATGGGGCATTTGATTCTGTTTCCATTGAAATTCTGTCAGATAATCTGCAGAGATGTGGACTTCCCGGAATTTTTAAATAATTTGTTGTTCAATTTATTGTCAGAAAAGCAAATGAGCTTTTTGCTTGAACAACTGATAATTTCCAGAATAAGAGAGACGGGCCTGTCCTTTTACGTCAAAGATATTGACAATTGTTTGCACGCTAAGATAACTTGCTGACGACATTATGGTTTCCTCAAGAAGCTCTCATGCCGCCAACTTGCAAGGACCATTGCAAAATTCGTTAGACAACCCATCTACTAGGGCTGGGAATCTAGAGATCAAACTCTCATCGTAGAAAACTGAACTGGTAGTGTTTACTCGAAAGCGGTACCCAGGCCAATTGCAGCTTAGTCTTTTAGGCAGAAGCACTAGCACTAGTTACCCAATCGCTCTCTTCCAAATACCTTGGGGTCTGGTTTGATTTAAAGTTCACTTTCCCCATATCCCCTCTCCCCTCGGATATGTGATCTGGACGCGATGGGTGGGCCTACGCCATCAGCATTGAGATGGCAACCAAAGACATATCCTGACGTGGTAGAATCACATCTTGAATATTTTTATTTAATCTGGCATTGATGCACTGATTTTACAGATGTGATTCAACGGACATCCTGCCTGGGAGCCTTGAATGCTGGAGCAGTCTAGGGGGGCTCTTTGCTCAGTAATAATGATGTGGGATTTCTTCTTGGCTGTAACACCTTTCTTAGCGTTTCCTGACATGACATGATGAGCCGTAGCCACGCTTTATTATAAATCTAGCTAGTCAGGTACATATTGATACACAATGTGTTCCAAATTATTGACATTCGTAGGGAACCGCCTGTTGGATTCACTGTGTAGAAGTTTTATTAAAACTACGAACGTGGCACCATTTTTTTTTTGTAGTTTCTAATTTCAAAGAGCTATAATAAAAATACCACACATTATAACAATGGTATACAAACAATCTTATAACGGCTTCATTCTCGATAATTTTTCAATAATAGATAGGGAATAGGCGTGATAAAGCTTTACTTTGCCACAGAAAAGTGAATCTTATAGCTGACCAAGAATCAAATAATTATTGCTAGGCTGCACATGCATGTCAGACTTTGAACCGATTAAACTACTTAGAGATTAGTATGAGACAAATAAAAAGAAGACAATGAACAGGCAAGTAAACGAAAACGATTCTCCGACAGAACTATAGAATTTAACTTAATAACGCAGAAGACAAGAACGGACTAAGGCAAACAAAGTGATATATCATTCAAACGAGGTTAGGCGAGGTATGCATTGATGAATTTCAGAGCACAAAAGAACTAAACATCTATTAACTAAATTCTAAACGACTGAAGAAGTTACGAAATGCTCTCTAACAATTATAACATAAAAAGACGCGACGACCTCCCAAACATTTTTTTAAAGGAAACTTCTCTCCCATAAGTCCCATCAGTAACCCATTTAAAATATACTGTTGGGACTACTGAGACGTCAGACATTAATAAAACTGGTAGAATTCAAATATATCAACGAAATAATCAACTATATTTTTGATTCGATAGAACTGCTCAAACAGAATTTCACAGCACATAAATGACATTTTAAGCTACAAACTACTGAAAAAACACTGACAAACTTAATAACAACAAGACAAAACGACACCATACAAAACATGAACATAACTGAGAGAAAGTGGAGGCAAACTTGAAAATGTTACACCTTTTGAGGCAGTGTCAACAGCATCTCTATGGACGACATGATCCTTGCACGGCTGATGAAATGCTTCAATAAATTCTTATTTCTGATTCCAGAAAACTGCTTATAGAGACTCTCATACAAATGACACAAATGACACACTTCACGAATTAAACTACAAAAGACTTAAGAAATTACGAGCGCCGTATTAAACTTGTAAACATAACAAAGGCCTGGCGAAGAAGTTTCCACTCTATTCAGAGTTCCGCCAGTAAACCTTCAAAAAAAAAAAAACTTGGAATGCCCACATTACGTATTTGTTGCAAAAATTACAAAAAATGATCAACTTTCTTCGTTCAATTTGTAGAACATGATGGGGTGCTCATCCGGGAGACCTCATAACTACTTAATTAACACCTATTCTCTCTGTTATAGAGTATGGCTTTATTTGCTTTCTCTCGACATGAAAAAGCCACCTTCTATAATTGGAATGAATTCAATATCGTTGTCTACGTTTTGTTCTTGGCTGTATGCAATAAACGCATAACTTAAGTCTTGAAGTTCTGGCTGGAGTTACACCGCTCCAGAGTCAGTTTTGGGATCTCTCGCTCAGAATTTTAATCAAATGTGGAGTGAAAAACGCATTTGTAATAGAAAATTTTGAAGAAATATTATGGCTGAACACACAATCTCGATTTATGAAAATTAACCATCTCTACACATATCATTGGATATGTGTCTTTCGTGCTTCATTCCAGACTGTGCTCAATTAATCTCTAGCAGTTCCTCAATTCATTATGATCTTCCCATGAAACAAGAATCTCATACAAATTTTAAACAAGGACTTCAAACTTAAATTTCCTTCATATGCCAGGCTGTTAACATGTGCATCCACTACCGACGGGAAGGTAATAACTCCCTGTATTTGTATCTGGTGGTATTTTGAGCAAGATGATCCCCGAAAAAAAAAAGCTAGATTTCATTGTTTACAAATGTAACTTGTGACCTTTAGACTATTTTGTCTAGAATTGTTATCAGATGAAGCGTCTGCTACAATCGGGACAAACCTATACAGACGAACCCGTGCACAGAGGAAAAAAACTGCCCTTTTTTTCAAATTGCATCGATCTCCAACATAAATTCAATGTTGACATAACTCGTTTTTTCGACGAAACATGAATCGCAGCATGCCGTGCTTAAAAACTGACGTGTTTTGTTCTTGGTGCGTCGTTTTCACGAAAAAAATCTTATTGGTATCGAAATTTAACTAAAACAAACAGTGAAATCATAAAATCTCCGCGTCCTTTATGAATACGTAGTGAAAACAATCGATTTCCTCCAGAAATATGTGAGTGTCGGTAGTTTTTCCCTGTTTATTTTTGTATTTTTAGTGCTTAATGGATGACTACTGCAACTTCTCTGGATGACTACTGTTCACCAGTGCACAGCGAATTCGGCTCTGCACAGCACTACGACTGCCGTAAGACTGAATCAAATTTTCTGCCAAGAGCTCGTATGGTAATGGCGTCGGATGCTATTTCACGAAAGGTATGTACAACTAGAAACTATAACGAACTCAACCACACGGTCGGTCTCTGACGTGTCGCAGTTCGGCTAGAATTTTGTTCGTTAGTTGTTCAACGTTTTTTGTGATATGCCCCGGGACGCGGCGTGAATGCTATGTGATGGACGATGAGACATACATTAAAGCCGACACCAAACAAATGCCAGGACAAGAACACTACGTTGCCACCTCTAAGCTGGCCGTTCCGGAGAGTGTACGGAAGAAGAAACTGTCGAAATTCGCCAAAAAATTCCTTGTCTGGCAAGCGATCTGCGGATGTGGCAAAAAGAGTCAGCCCTTCAACACCTCTGGGACCGTCAACTGACAAATCTACAAGGACGAATGCCTCCAAAAACGACTTCTGTCCTTCTTGAGATCTCACGATGGACCGACACTGTTTTGGCCGGCTTTGGCATCTTACCACTAGGCCCGGCCCGTCTTAGACTGGTACAGAGATAATAATGTAGTTTTTGTACCAAAAGACGTCAACCCTCCAAACACTCCGGAAACTTCGCCCAACTGAAAAATTTTGGGCAATCATGAAGGCAAAGCTCGTTAAAACTCCAAAACTGATACAAAATGAACTTGAACTAAAGAAAGTGTGATTAAAAGTAAGTAAGCAAGTCGGTCCTATCATTGCCCAAAATTTAATGAAAGGGGTCAAGGCAAAGGTGCGGGCAATTGGGTTGGGAGAAGAGGTTCAATAAACCAATGATGTCAAACCTTAACCATTTAGTAGTGCTTTATTTCCAGAAAGTTTGAAAAGAATCGGGCTCAAGGAAAAATTTTGGTGACCTACTTTGTGTGTCCAAATTTCATCGAATACAGTCTTTATTATCCACAATGTTTGGGTGGTCCCAGAACTTAACGCGATGTTACATGATATTGAACAGAAATTCGCACTACTTTTTTTAGCTGTGTAGATATACCAGTACGGTGTAACAGTGTCAAAATAGAGGAAGTAGTTTTCTTTAGGTACTATGTTTTATCGATATATGTTTAATTTATTTGACCTTTCTTCGTTTTGTCTACAACAGTGATGTTTAATATAATTACTATACACTTCAATATAAAAACAGAACATAATATGATAGAAACAGACATTCAGAAAGTTAAATAATATTGAAAATTAGATAAAACCGCATACCAACACATTGTATTTATCCCTAGAAAAAGGCAAAACACAACGCCAAAACTTATCGATTTCAAATGAAATATACTGAAAGCCAAAAACATCATCTCTTATTTCTTAGCTTAGCTTAGCTTGGCTGACTGCACGTATCAATAGTTGCTAATCCGTGATTGATCAGAATCAGTGAAATTCCACAATGAATCAACTGAATGGGGCTGGGAGTAACCGACCATTCTCACTGTACACGTTTCAGTGACTTAATTTCTTTAATAATCAATAACGGCGCCGGCCACGTCCTTGCAAACAGTTGGGAATAGGGAAGGAAAGTTAGTGTGACCTTTGCTGATTAGGGACCGTGTTTACCTCTGCATCCCCACAAAGGTCACAAGAAGGAGGTTTTTCTATGTTAGTAGGGTAGGGCTCGAAGGATCAGGATTCACCTTGATAAGTGATGTGATCATATAATATAGTGCATTCAATTCAGGGGACAAAAAGGATAACAATTACCTGAAAATCGCTTGCGAGGTCCACTGATGCCTATTCAAAACGGCCAAGCTTGCCCCATATGGCATTGCAGGTGAACGAAAGTAGCATCGTATCTCGAACTTAACTCCTCCAACTGTGGAACTGTATCTACAGCAATGCCATGTCGGTAATGGAACTGGTTCGTGGTGGAACTGGTTTACCAAGAGAAGTTTGCCGAACGGTGTTTGCAGGAGGCCGGGTGTCCGGAGAGATTATCCCGAGTCCTGGAGTTGAGTTTGATAGCCAGGTACAAGCCGGTTTAGCCAAGAATGGCTATAATGACGATACACTTAAGGGTCAAAAATGAATTACTCCGATAATAATTGAGTTATAATATCGGAAAACACAACGGAAGAAAATGCACGTCAAATTTGCTACCCTAACGTATTATGGTAATAACCAAAAAAGTTCGAATCAAAAGATGTATCGGAATGAGGGTACGTCGAAGCGTATAATTGCTTTATAACTGAAAAAAAAACTGCCTTCCTCTTTCCATCCGCGAAATCGTCAACACACCTCTTGTGATCAAGGTTGTCAATACTGTCAATTGCATTTTTCGACAACTAATTATCGTTCCTCTTAGGAATAACGGCAAATAAATCAGTAAAATGGAAAGCGCTCACCAGGATTATCAGCAACAATCAGCAAACGTGCAATCGGTTCGTTTTCGAAATCCATTTAAACCGGATTTTAGTTCTATTCAACACACAAATTATGTTCACGTATGACTCTGGTCATAAACACAGCATCCTTTTTTTTTTCAGCAGTTTTTTCAGAATTTCAGCTTTTCTTCAACTTCAAATATGAATTTTTATTATAAGAAAAACTACGCAGCAAAAGCAAAATACGTCAGCTTCAAAGCACGGCTTGCTGCGATCCACTCACCTTGTTATTTGTTTGATTGATTCTGAATATAACAATATTGAGATGGACTTAGTGCATCATTGAAGTTGCAATTGGACAGCCAACCGAACTCTACGAGGATATTTGTATATCACTTATGATTGGTGTATTTCACTTTAATAGTTATAATGAATTTGACTCGCTTTCCTCAATCAAACTGGCACACTGTTCAACCACGCCCACATCCTAGGAAGTCTCATTAACTGACAAGGAAGAGAAGGGGTTGTCAAGCCACAGGGCATTTGCCTTGAAACCGAATCCATGATTCGTAACGCTCAATCGAATACGGATGGCACTTTTATGACCGATTTTTCATGTTTAACTAACATCATCATTTCGTAACACGAGAAACGTGACAGCTCACAAAACCTTAACCATCCGTGATCGATCACTGAAGGTAACGATTGGACCACCACCTCTCTCAGCGTCCCCGAGCTGCGATCAATAGAGAATTTTTGGGCGATCCTCAAACGTCTACTTTAAATAATATCGATAAAAAGAGATGAGTTTCTTAAATCATTACAATACCTAAGAAACAATTATTTTTCGATGCATGTAAGTTCATAAGACCATGTTACCCAAACGAAAAATACCACGCCGTATGTGGTTGAACGGGATTCAAACTCAACCATATAGACAAACAACCAATGAATCCAGTTAAGGTGGAAAACCGCACCGTACCTGTATGGATTTGTTCGGCCTCGATGACTCGGAATGACATCGGTTTGCCTTACTCAGTTACATAGTTACATACACACTGCCTACAGGTGTTCGGAAACATCCAATGCGGGAAGGGAAATGAGGGTGAAAATCAAAATCTTGGTCAATCATTGCATCTGCAGAGACAGGATAATATTCCTGTCTTGTGGCCTGGCAGCGGTCATCTCCGAGTAGAGTCGGTTTGCCCATCTTGGTTTCTATTTCACAAACACTAACCACTCCAATGTCACATCGTATTCTAAACCCAAAAAGCACAAGCTTACGTTGACAGAAATCTTCGAATTTATTTCACCTACCCTAAGCCACACCAAGCAGTGGATTCTAATGCTTTTGCTTCTATTAGCACCCGAAAATCTTCACATGCAAAAGGCCATTTTTCTTGTTACTATTTCAACCAATGGAAATGGGAAAGGGAGCTTTGCACCAACGGGAAAACCCAGCAAGATAATCTTCATAAATATTCATTTGCGAACTTCAAATCCCTACACTGAAAAACTATACATTTGCCACACTTGGCTGCAGCAGGAAGGATAGTGTTGGCCAGAAAGGAAAAAAATAAGAACTGATTCATTTTAAATTGAATTTAGACCGATGCTCGTACGTCCCATCAAAAGACAAACCAAGAAGCTTGTGCGGAAAAACGTGCCAAAGAGTTTAACGCCAGGCAAAGCTTCCCTAAAAGTCGAACCCATGCATGATAACTCTTTTAAAGCGTCCAATAAGCAGAACAGAGCAAAAAAAATCCAACTCTGAAATAAAGAGTAACATATTAGAGTGAATAAAAATTCGTTTTGCAGCTCAGAGTACAACTTGGACTGCACCATTCGGTTAAATCCAAAGGAGAGCAACGGCAGAAATATGCTCCTTTCAAAACTATCCTAGGGGTGAAAAAAAATATACCACTCTCTTAGTGTTGCGAAATGCACAACTCGAGTGAGACGGTGCTGATTTTTTTTATTTTCACTTGGCATGATCCAGCCACACTCGATGAACTCATAGACTTGAAAGTGTTGGAAGTATGCGGTAGCAGATGAAAGCTACAGAATTGGTTTCGACTGGGTTCGGGCTGTGGGAAAACAACTTGACTTCTTGCATGAGAAATCAAAAGGCATTCTCTTCTGCTTTGCTGTTCCTATCGAGAAGGATATACGAATAAAGTCGGATCAGAAAAGCGATGGTTTATGCGGGTACAATACTAGAATTGAGTTGGCAAATACAGCGGTGGTTGGTTTGAAGGGATATTCTCGAAACGAAAATGATTACTGACTTGTTGAATTGATTGAATATATTCTTAATTTTCTTAAGTATCCACAGAGTCAAACCGTTTAAATTATTCATGAAACCTTTGAAATTAACTCGCCATAAAGTTACACCACCTCATGAATTTTATTCTCCTCATTCACACTACTCACACACTGAAAATTTATTCTCGTAAAGTGACTTTCACGCGTTTTGGAAGCATGGATTTTGTTCATAGAATAAATGTATCGTATGTTGTATGAAACATTCATATTGCTTTTTATCTGGTGAAATGCTATCATTACACCTTTTTGTAAAATGAATCGTATGTAAACCTTTTTGTGAAATGAATCGTGAAGACCAGCCAATCGCTGTCTCTCTTTTATCGTACTCATGCAAAATGGCTTAAACATGATCCCTGGAGAAACCAGTTTAGCTCCCAGTTTTCATGAGAAAATCTGATAAGTTTTCTGACAGCAACCTTTACAAAAAGTATTCAATTAGGAGAAAAATCCAAGCGTGGAAAAAAACTTCACCAGAAACTGTAAAGACAACCTGTTTCTAGAAAAACATAACTAAATATCTGAGGAAAACAACGCGAGACTATGCTGCAGAAAGTCCACCACAAGGCTAAGGTGCTATTGGTCAGCAATTGCAAAGCGGTAAAGTGGGCTCAAATTGTCCTATGCTCTCATGCTAAAACCTCAAAGTGCGTGCTAAAAAAACCGTGTCCAATACATTCTCATACAAAATAAAACTCTATTTACTTCAAATCGACAATCCAGATTTTATTGATAACTTTAACCATTATATTGCAATATAATACTGATCAACTACAGCCTATGTTTTGGAATAACACCGCCTTTAACCATCTTGACCAGCTTCAGGCGTTTTTCGAAACCATCACAGGTGGCACGCACAACTTCCATCGGCATTTCGTCTCAAATTCGTTTGATTACGATTTTGAATTGGTTCATATTAGACGCCCTGTGGTCGTGCACCTTCGCCAGCATGTGTGACAATACGAAATTATCCAAGAGACTCAGATCTGGTGAACTGGGAGGCCATTCATTCTAGTCCAAAAAGTCGGTCAAATTTTCTCGGCACCAGCCCTGAACGAGATTTGCAGTATGCGATGGCACTCCGTCCTGCTGAAACACATAGTGATCATCTCCAAACACCTCTTGTACATATGCCTTTTTCGATAAAAACCAGTGGTAATTTCCCTCGCTTGCAAATTTTTCCCCAAAACCATCACTGACGCAGCACTTTGGAACCGTGGAATATTCCTATCACTCTCTGGAACAGTTCTCGAAGAGAGAGCCCACAATCTGTCGTTCTGGACATAGTGGCATTGTTGCAAGACGAATAACTTTTCGTCGGAAAAGATAAATTCTACCCCACTCCGTGAACCTTATGTTTCTTGAAAGCTTGGAATCCGAGGTCATTTTGCAATATATTGTGCATCGACGATCCCGAAACATTCAGATCTGCGGCCATTTTATGTACAGAGCGCTGTGATTTTCGTCTAATCCGTTCCCTGACCACTTTAACAACTCGTGCGCACCGTACGAGTACGACGGGATCTCTTCCGGTCATCAAACGAGCAGGTGTCACGGTACCTTCGGATGGTTCGGTACACAAAATCCCGCTTTACTCCGAGGTTTTTCAAATTTCTGAAAATAGCGCCCGGGCGCTCATCTCTCAAAAAACTTTTTTATCACCACAGCACGAAATTCTTTCCTCGCTGGTAAAAGACAAACACCGAATGAAAACAAGCGGTCATAACCTAAAAACGTTTGTATAAACATAGTGCAAAACTACACCAACACAGACGTGAAGCATGTTGAGTAGTTGCACGACACCAATGCAAGCAAAAAGTGTATGAGAATATATTGGACACGGTGTACAAAGGAGCTTTTGTGTAAAGGTTGTACTCGAAAAAAATGCTACAAAAACAATTATGGGCGTGGTCATTGAAAATACGACCATGTCCGGTATGATAAAACCGTACAAGGAGACCCAGACGCCCTAGCAGCGAGCTGGCATCGAAAGAAAAGCGAAGATTTTTTATTAATTTATTTTATTTATTTATCACAATAATTCAACTGACAAAAAATGTCTAAATAAATAAATAAACTTAAAGTACTTGATTAAGTAGTTGTTGAAGAGCTCGATAAACCGCTGGCTTTGTTCGAAATGGTTCATGGAGTGCATAGTTGTTGTTCTGTGAATCAAGATACAGAAATTCACGTTGACGAAGGGGTCTTTCGGGAGCGTACAAATTTGGACAACAGTGCCGGACAACCAATTTCAGCAGCTTCCCAGCAAACAAAACCTGACCGGTCTTTCGTCTCACCTCAAGTGGTTCGGTGAGCAGACAGCAACGCTCTTCGTACGGAGGCAGGTTCGTAGGATCACGCCACCTGAGAAAGCGAAGAGCGTATCTTACGAACTTTTGTTGAACTGCTTCTATTTTGGTGATTCATATGGCCTGGAAAGGCCATCATACAATAAAACATGATTCTAGTATGGTACGTACAAGTTAGCAATGAAGGGACCTGAAGCAAAGCGGATCGCCAAACTCGTCAGCAGTTTTAAAAATAAAGCCCAATGTCAGTTCATTATCCCGAGATCCTTGATTTGTTGAACGCGAGTAAGCGATGCTTAATCACATCCTTGAACACCAATCAGCGAAAACACACAACATATGCTGCAGGTCGGAACAGTTTGATAGACTTTTTTATAGTTTTGTTTATTTTAGAATCGTCTGCGTAGAAGAGGTAGGATAGATAGGAAGATGACATCGTTAATGAAGATCGAGAAAAGCAGTGGACCAAGGTTGCTGCCTTGCGGGACTCCCGAATTATTTGTCTCCGTGTTGTCAGCCCCGGTAACCCGGATTGACGGGAACCACATGAATTCAAATGGTCATTGCTGATAATGTCCCTTAAGCGAATGAGTTGTTGAGTCTAACGGTGTCAAAAGAATTATAATCGGTCAATAATAGCCAGAGTTAAAATCATTTGAATTTGGTGTGTACCCGGGTACCCTGTCGATCACTTAAGGTGTAAAATCGAATCGAAGTCCCCCCCAGCGAAGGCCCTAGCCATTATACGAAATGTATTGATGCAAAAAGTAGCCTTCCAACTATTATTGAGATGTCACTGAATTTGAGTTTCCTGGTTTAAAAGAACTATGAATTTTCGTAATGTAAAACATGAAAAGGTACCCGGGTACCCTGTCGATTACATAAGGGTTAATAACTCCTGATTATCCTTATCATGCCATTGTATGAAGGGCCAACAAGGGGTTGGGTGGATTGATAGGCAACATCACTTATACGTTTCCACAGGGATATAAAGAATCTCGTTCCATCAACAAGATTGAACAATTGGTCATAAGAGTGAGCTATCGAACATGAGGATGCCCCAATGGGTGGGAAGAAGAGCCCGCCCTCTATTCACAAACTGTTAGCAATGGGGCGCTGGTATTCCCACTTTCCCCATTCAGAGTGCTTCAATCGGGTGCCCTGATGGCCCCTCCTATTCCAATAAATTATGTTATGTAAACGAAAAATACTACAAGAACTCGAATCATTTGTTGACATTTGTTTACAGCGATTACGTCACGCAAAAAATGACTTTTTATAACACCCCCCCCCCCCCCATTGTCACGGTTTTTTGTAAGGACCTGCAATTTTTTTTGTATGGATCGGCCCCTCCCCACTTATTGCGTGACATAATTAATGGACCTTCCCATAGCAGCATTTCACCAAAATCTTCATATGAGGTATCCTGAAAAAGTTTGTTAAATCTATTGAAATTTTAAAAACTAACATTCATACATTTCAATTAATAGTTGCCATGGTCACTATTTGCTTCTTGATGCTGATATTATTAAATCCATCTGTTCTTATTTTCGCTGGCCTAATAGTTATTGATCCTATGTTAGAAAAAAGAAGATTTTATTGGTATATGGATAGCCCCTAAGTGCTGAGGATAAATATTCCCATAAATATCCATTATTATGGCTGGTCAGATGAAGTTTAATAATTAATAAATAAATAAACAGTCGTTTTGTCAGAAATATCCGTGAAAGTAAATGAAATAAGAAATACACATTGCCAATCTGAAGATCAATGAAAAACTGAATGTTTGAAAGTGTATGTATGTCTCATAACCTGCTAGTAGGCAAGTTTGTGATCATAGCAATCGACGTGTTTTGGTTGATTGTTCGTCGAGAGTTGATGGGTAAAACGAAGGAGCGGGTTGAGGAAATTAACGTTTGCAGCAAACCATGAACTGGCCTTTTTCATTTCCCCTTCTCACACATACACGGAATAACACTTACACAATATTGTTAGTTTATGTGCGGATGGCGGACCTGAAGTAAACATTCTCATGATTGGAAAGAAATCCAAATATTGTGAAAAGTCCCTGCGATTGGGAACTTTATTCCATTGCAATGACATTTTCTGAGTCTAATGCTCGTTTCAGTAGGTAAGTTCCGATAGATAAGAAGTAAGCAGAGGCATTGGCGTCCCAATATTGGCAGTTTTAACTATAGATTAAATACAGCTTCTTAAAATATTCCAGGTGATGCATGATCTGCCTAAAACCTGTACTGCGTTAGTGGTTGAGCGTTTGAAGCTCCCACGGCTTAATCATGGATGATTTGTCGGAAGATAAATCACTTTTGCAGCCGAATAAAGGAGTAACTCAAAAAAGTTACCCGATCGCGAGCCTATTCGGCTGATTCAGCTGGTCCATGGATGTTTACTCTAAGCCCAAATCGAGACCTCTAAATATTTGTCATTTTTGTGATTTTTGATGATCTGACGAAGCGATTCTCGGCCATGACCGACATAATCAAAGTGAAACCCAATTAACTTCGGGTCGCTGTGTCCAACAATAAGCAGGCTGATGAGATTGCTGTCTCGAATTTGACCCCTGAGATTCTGCTTTAGATTCTTTTAGATAACTTGATTGGATTCCATCAATTTTCGTGAAGTTCATGACCAGTTTATCCAATATATTTGTTTCAATTTTGTTTTTATCGATGTAAACTCGCATAATTTCCGAAGCGCATCAATTTTCAGTTCTTATCGTGCCAATATTCACCATAAAATTCAATGCAAAAATGATGATACGCATTAAACGCTATATAAAACTCGATTTGTTTCGGACATTTTGCTATCAAACATAATTTTCGACATCACTAAAACTTTTTTCTTAAAGCTATGTCCATTTAAAATCTCGAATAATATAACCATCTGTATCTCGGTGACGGATGGACGTACAAATAAGTTTAATACACCAAAACAAAGGTAATTTACTGTTCTTTATAAAAAAATATCAAAACGATTCATTTTTCTTCGTTTCTAATGAAAATTCACCTTTCTTCTTTATTTCTACCATCAAACGCTGCACACCTCCGGAGTCTACTTTCTTGGCACATTTGTTCCACATTTTGGTCATCTGAGTCGCGTCTTTAGCCGTTTTGCCACATTTCTTAAGCTTCCACTTCATTATTGCCCAAAATCTCTCGATGGGCAGTTGGGTGGATTTATGTTTTTATCGATGAAATCTACATTAGTATTGCGGTACCGCTGGAGTGGCAAATCTGGCCAAAACTTCACGAGATCTCTATGGGCTTTAATGAGAGGTAGTACGTGGTTTTTAAGGCATTTTTCCTTGTACTGCTTCGAGTTGATCGTCTTATTCGCCACGAACACTTTGGTCTTTGCTCCGCAGCTGCATATCCCTTGCCAAATCATCAGTTGTTTGGAAAATATGTCCATAAAAGAAGGAACATATCTTCGTGCCGTCGCCATGTAGAATTTTTGCTGGAAGCTGTACGAAATCCATTTTGACGTAGGTTTCATCGTCGATGAGCAAGCATTCTTGGTACTTCGTCAAAACCTGCTGGTACAATTTCCGAGCTCGAGTTATGGTAACGAAACTTTGCTGCAACGTTTTGTCTGGCTTGATAAGAACGATATCTTGCTCGCAAACGAATTCTCCGAACGGTAGTGCGAGTAGCAATTTTTGTGCGATTTTATTATCTGATAGTCCAGGGTTTGATCTCACGGTTTTCAAAACCTTCTGGCTCAGCTTGCGGTCATATGTTCCACTACGACGCTTGCCTTGAGGCACTCGATCCACGCTCTTTCGCTCCCTGAAACGTTTGAGCACATCATACACGGTTGATTTCGCGATTTTCAACGTTTTTGCGATTTTTATTGCAGACCACGTTGGATTATCAACGTGGGTATGCAGAATTTTTTCTCTCCTCTCGGTTGCCATCTGAAATAACTTTTGACTCACTGCGCGAAACACCAAGAAATTTATACCACAGAAAGTGGGTGCATAGATCAACAAATCGCTGTGATTTTTTTTTGCTGCGGTCACTTTCCGTGCCGCTGCAACACAATAAGTGATTCCGGATTCTAACTGGATAGAAATTTAATGAGAATACGCTATTGGGGACACATACAGAGAAGACTCGATGGCCAACAACTAAAAATAGCAGAAGAGATTAGGTGCAACTATAATAAAAGAAGTAGATCTGCAAAAGCATGGAACCATTCAATTAAGGAAAACAAAAACAGATACCAAATATGAAAGAAGAGGAATGGAGAAAAATTGTGAGAGATAAAAATAAATTAAAAACAAAAAAATTGGTAGTGAGGAAGAATCAGAGTCAGGTGTAAAAGACGACAGGACGAAGACAAAAAGAAGAAAACTTAGGAGAAAAGTTGATTGAAAAAAAATGCGATAATACGACTAATAATAAATAGAGCAGGGAAAAAAGAACTGGCAATTTCTCCATGTACCATAACATTAAGCAATGCCATTGGGTACATGAAAAATCACCACAATTCTATTACTGGAACCAAACAAACAGCATCAATAGAAAAACTAATATATGGTTTGACTACTCATAAAATTTTGTTTTAAATCATATTAGGTAATACTATGCAAATGAGAATAAACAAAAGAGAACACCCAAACAAGGCGAGACAGTTAAACGAACAAAGATGGTGAATCTATAGCAAAGGAACGCAATCCCAGAAGATTGAATTTTATAGCGGACCAGCGATACATGGGAGCCTGACAAAATTAATGTTTAAAACAGTAATTTTTTCTCCGTGTGACTAACGTCTAAGGCATCAGCGTTAGTTAAAAGAAATAGAAGATCAATAACAAGATATGAAATGCAAATCCTAAAAATAATGTTAAAATATAATAGGGAGAGACCAAAAGGAAGATTAACAGTATCAAGGTTATAAGAAGGTAAACCTGCAGTTAACAATAATTCGAGTAAAGCTATGTCCATTAAAAATCATCAATATGCCATAAATGGAACGTAAACTTTGTCAACTTTGTTTTTGCAAGTGCGCAGTAAAGGTTGAATCATTTAATATCTGGACGCATAAATACGGATCTATCTCGGAACAGTGTTAATGAAATAAATTACTTAAAATAAAGGTCATTTATTGCATTGAGATATTCAGAGCAAGACTCGTTGCAAAAGATTTTTCTCAAAGACCGAAAATAGGTTAAGAGGGAAGATTCCCAATTTTGACTAGAATAACTACATTTCGTAGACCGTAAAATTTCGTGAAATTCCGTTGCGAAAAAATAAAATAAACTGTGCTATTCTATACACCACAAGACCTTAGTCAGAAAACACTCGCAAGACTCCGCTTGCGGTACACAGCCATTCCATGCTATTTTTCCATAGTTGCAGGTAATTTACCATCAGTAGCAACAACCTGACATAGTCTTTCAACTTGGAACACAGAAAAAGCACCCCTTCACTCCATTTTCTTACATTACCCATATTTCTTGGCGTCCTTAACTATTTTTCATTCTCCCGAAAAGTTGGCAGCTGGAGACAGCGCAGTAGCCACAGACAATTCCAGCTGCAAAATCCGAAGCCTCCCGAACAAAGATGCTTGAAGGTAGAATTTTCAGATCCAAGCAGCACGGGTAGAAGCGCGCACACTTTATTATGTGACATTTATTACCAACTTCTACAATTTGTACTTTATAATGTGCCACTTTAGTGCATAAATCATCAGAATAACAAACTCTCCACCGATGCGTTGCTTTGGTTAGCCTTCAGTTCGGAGGGGTGTTCCTTCTTTGGTGGAAGCGTCCGAAATAGCGCGAAATAAAAATAAAAGCAAATGCTGCACACTTCTGCGAAACGATGGATCTTGGATTGTCTCCCCGCCAAATGGGATTCGTGAAAGACAGAGACAGTCATATTTTATCCAAATGAGAGAAATATCACATTAATTATGCCCGTCGCACCCAGTATTGTGTCATATTTTGTGCCACATTTTGCTCCATTCTTCTGTTTGTTACCTTATTGGGCTGCCACTTACTGTGTGGCATGTAATTTAAAGCAAAGTGGGAGGACGACACTTTAAAAATGGCTTTTAAAAAAGTAATTTAAATGTACGTAAACAATATCGCCCTGGTCTGTGGTGATGTGGCGCCAAACTGGCGTTGACATCGGTGGAAATTAAATTGGCTGGTGGTTGGTAGTCACGGCCTGGTATCAGGAAGCAACCGACAGCAGTCACCAGATCTCATTTCGATTCGAGTTTGGGGACTGAGAAACATGGTTTCATTTATTTCCTCGTAATTTGTTGTGAAAAATTAGACTAATATGATCGTAAATCAAAGCTTAGCTTCGTGGAGCTTGCAGTCGACAGGAAAGGGGCTTGATTTTTTGATATAGCAGATTCACTTACAAGACATCTGTCAAGAAGTAATGTAGATTTATTAGGAATTATAGTATGATTTTCCATATTCATAAACAACCAACTCCAGACAACGCAACTTATATGTATGATCGGATGAAATTTCATTCGAAAATTCCAACGAACTGCTCCTCAAACACGTCTTTAGCACGTTCCGCCTCCAATGCAATTGGGGTTCGATGCAATTATTAATGAAGCTTTTATAAATTATATAAAACGCGCGAGTGCGAGGTGACGAAGCATGAATATTCATGCTTCCGCTTCGGGTCGATTGTAATAACGATTTTGTGAAAGCATTTCCAACCGACGCGTGGCCAACGGCTTCCAGCTGTTGATTGGGAAAATCGATGTGCTGTGGTTCCAATGCATTTAAGCCGAATCGCTTTAAGCATGTTTTCATTAATTACTCCCAAAGACCAGGATGTTATTTAAGTTGATGATGAAAACGGGAAATGTAAAACCAATGGTTAAACTCAGGTCGGAGATTCCCACTGCACCTGAAAATTATCAAACATTTGAATTATTGCAGGAAACTTTTAATTACATTTCTCTTACTTTGCCCCGACCCCATCCCTCGAAGAATCATTCGGAAATTTTCAAGCACTGAATTTCAAGTCACTTCCCAACTGCGAAAACTGAATGACGAAAAGAAGACTGTTTCAAGACTGGATGTAAACTTTTCCCAGTTTTTGGACATCATTAGTCAAAGTCCTGGCCGAATGACGACGGCGACCCAAAGGCTGTTCCCGGAGAAGTTTGCGTCAATTAAAAATAACCAAACGATTATCGTCAAAACTTACGCCACCGTTGGCGCTCATGGCGAATTCCACGCCAATCACGCTGCTGTCTGCTCAAGCCGGAGGCAAATGGGAAATAGAAAAAGGAGTTTTGATTTGCCTTTCCTCTTACAGGCAGTTCCACGAATTTTAGGCTTGTTTTTTCTTTCCGACAAGTGATGAACATTTTTGGGAACTGAATCGGTGATATTTACTGATGCCGTTGTTTACTGCCTGGTGAAATGTCATTTTGAGAAGTGATTTGCTTCTTCTAGGTACCTCAAGTTGTTTTTCTGTTTCGGATGTTGTTATTTCGAGATTTCTGAAAAGTTTGAAATAACTTCTATTTTCATTCAGTTACCTTCTACGCTTATAGATCACCATGTCGTGCTACGTAATGGGGTAAGAAATAGCACTAAAACCTATTTCGAATTTCTTCAAACTAGGGGAAAATATCACACCTTATTACATTCCACTTGTTAAAAGTGACAAAACTCAGTTTTTCCCACCGAAGATGAGGTGTACCCAGGGAAAACTTGGGTTAGTTGACTATTGCAACTTTTGTTTTCGCTCTCTTTTGCTTTAACGATTCCAAATCGCATTATGAAAAGCCTCTTGAAGTTAGCGCACATTTGACAAGAAACTGACACTGCATCTGTTATTTGAAGTTTGCATGGAAAATAATATGGAGAAAGATAACCTTCCGTTCACTGTTCATTAACCTTTTCCGAATCTCTCTAGCAAAATGATCTATAAATAATCTTATAGGAAATTTGATCAGCTACAATTTTACCGAAGCTTGTTTTTGTTCCAAATGTCAAATGAATAAGTTATTAAAATAAATTACTTAAGAAATTGATACAATGAACGACCAGAGAAAATCGTCAACTCTTTGTTGTCCTAAGTAAGTTCAACACCGTCTCTCAAGCCTGATCATCTAGAGAAACTAATCACTTTCCAAGCCGGAGAATATCACAACCATCTATCAAACCCATTACTGCTCCAGGAGTTGGTTTATAAACGACCAGCTATACTGAAGCTGAATTGGTCTCTTTTCAAGCGTCAACATGCAATCGTCAATCTCACCACATTTGGGTCTTATATGAAACAACTGATGACAGCCGCTAGTGACATGACATTCAGTCATGAAGCAGATAGTCATCGTACCAATAAAGGGTGTCCACGATGAAATTGCCACACACACACAATTGATTCGCAAAATTCGAGTTTTCATCCGATTGCCATCAAATTTTCAGGGATTGAGAAATAACTATTAAACTTCATTTTACCATTTTACTCGTATTTTATTTACAGTCCATACGCAAATGCCCGCACCTTGGCCTTAACCCCGGCCATAAGATTCGGCACAACCTGTGAATCAACTGTTTTTTGCATGTAAACCCATACTTTCTTCAGTTCCTCGACTGTCTTCACTACCTTAGATCGTTTAAGAAGGTGCTGCTTCATAATCGCCCAGTACTTCTCGATGGGGCGGAGCTCCGGTTTGTTGGGAGGGTTGAACATTTTCGGCACGAAATTGACTTTATTGTCCGCATACCACTTCAGCACGTCCTTGGAGTAGTGGCATGAGGCCAAATCCGGCCAGAAGATTGTTGGGACGTTGTGGGCTTCCAGGAGAGGAAGCAGCCGCTTCTGGAGGCACTCTTTTATGTACACCTGTCCGTTCATCGTGTCCTGGGTCACGAAAGGTGCACTCCGCTTCCCGCACGTGCAGATGGCTTGCCAAACCACGAGTTTCTTCGCAAATTTGGACATCTTCTGAGTGCGGACATGCTCCAGAACGCTGAACTTATCCTTGGCCGTGAAAAACAGGTTGCCGGGGATCTGTTTGAAGTCGGCCACATATGTTTCGTCGTCCATGATGCAGCATTCAACTTTCGTCAGCATGTTGAGGTACAATTTTCTGGCACGCGTTTTGGTGGACAATCAATCTGCTTCTCGTCGCGATTAGGGGCCTTTTGTACCTTTAACGTTCGAAGCCAAGCCTTAGTTTTGGCCTTCTGGACAAAACTTCGGCTTAGGTGCAGCTTCTTAGCCACATCCCGAACGGAGGCGTTCGGATTTCGGTTGAAGGCCCCAACTACGCGGTTATGATTTTTGGTGTTGTACGGAATACTTTTTCCTTCACTTCTGGGCTTCCGATCGGTGGTCAACCGTTCCTCGAACCGCTTAATCACTCGCGACACCGTGGAATTCGCGATTCCCAACGTTTTAGCGATGGAACGATGCGAGAGATCCTTGTTCTCGTGATGAATGCGCAAGATTTTATCACACAGGAGCTGTTCTTTCGACTCCATTTCCGCGAGTTTTGATCACAGGACTTTAAAACTTGCAGGATGTAAATAATGCACTATGAACTAAATTCCAATTTTCATTAAATTCTACCCAACGGTTAAAAAGTTAGAGCAATTTAATAGTGTGGCAATTTCATCGTGGACACCCTTTAAGCAAGATAAGCCAAAGTCGAAGAACAAAATGTACGCTATTGCTCACGCAAAGTCTTGCCTCGTCTGTCAGAAGAATGGCCCCAAGGTAAAGGATTGTCATACCTTTCGCAAGATGCGTCACCGTCAGCGACCGTTGGAAAACTGAATAGGAGCGTTTTCTGTGCCGTCGTTGCTTAGGTTCCCAAGGAAAGTTCCCTTGTGAAGCGAGTACCTGCGGAGAAAACAGATGTGAGGAACGACATCGACAGATGCTTTATGCCGGAAAAACTGAAGGACTCTAGCCAGTTAACGTTCCATCAGACGGTACTCTTCCGAAGAATACCGGTTTTATAGCACAGTAGGAACAAATCAATCCAGATTTACGCCTTTTTCGATGATGGCTCTTCGAAGACGCAGATTGAATCATCGATAGCTAAAGAACTAGGAGTGTCTGGTGACGTACACCCACTATGTGGACTAGTGGCATTGAGCGAATGGAAAACGAATCTCAGCGAATCTAGCTGGAAATTTCGGGAGTAAAGATGACGAAACGACATGTTTTGAAGGAAGTATACACCGTCAAAAGTCTCCAATCCATGGACTTTAGTAAACTTGCCGAGGAATTTTCCAGTCCAGGTTTGCCAGTTGATAGCTACGCACATGCAGTTCCAACAATTCGTAGATGATGACATCGTTAAAATGCAGGAAAGGAGCGAGGGGATTAGGTTAGACCGGTTTTGGAAACATACCCGATGATATTGAATTGCCAGCTCATCGTCTGTCTGTTGCCAGATCTGACGGTTTTCACCCCAAATCGTATTCGGAGTTGGCAACACCCTCTCAGATTACAACTAAACTTTCTGGGTGTGAAGACCATGACTAGATAAGCCACTTTGCATACTTAGTTTCTTCATTTTTTTTCTAGACTGTCTTTTGAAAAGGGCTAAACTTTTTTTTTCGATTTTTTTCAAATGTGTTTAATAAAAAAATGACAGCTCCAACAAAAAAGTATGGCATAAGTGATTACTACAAAATAAGTCAAGTTTTAAGAAAAAAATATTGAAAAAATCCAAAATGAGCCCTACACTGAAAAAAATAATTTTTAAAAAATTCAATGTCAATTTAAAAAAACGTTTTTGATTTCGATAAAATTTTGTCTCAAGATAGGTGATTATGTTCCCTACTAACCGTTCATACTTCTCAAGATGGGCACTTTTAAGGAAACAAAGTTTTTCTAACAAAAACTTTTTCATGTCCCATGATTTTTTTTTCAGTGTGTTTTGTTATCAAAAACTAAACCAGTGAAGGTTATATGACTATGTAGTCAGCTCAAAATGCAATGAGACTTAATTTATGATGTGAGACAAAGCGAAGCACGCATATTCTACATAATTTCTACCTAGGTAAGGCTATTTAGTAGAACCAAGAGAAACGAAACAAGAGTTGTACCTAAACCATATATAAACTACACAAGAAAGTGAATCAGTGACATTCAACGTCTCTTCTCTTTGCAAAAGTTTTTTAAAAGCAGTTCTGAAAAGTGTCATAATGGATCAATCGTGAAATCAAAATTCAACAGATTTAAGTGCTGTACAATATGTAGCTGGTGTTAAGATTTTCCTGGTGGATTTTAGAGCTAAAATGTATGGTCAAAACACTCTGCTCCTTGTCAACCATGTTCAACATCAAGATCCGAACTCAAGGACATTTTAGATGATTTCATTATTGTTTCCGTAACCATTGTTCAATATTTTTCGTAGTTAAAAACGATATTTTTGAACCGTATACGAACCGTCCGCATTTAATCGGTAAAGGCCCAAAGAGAACGTTTTTAGACTTTGATATGTTGGCATCATTGGAAAGTTCAAAACTCATGATTAACTATTCAGAAGTAAACAGGCATCTTAACAATGCATGAGGAAAGCTAAGATGATGCATCTTCTTAATGCCTTTCACGTTAAATTCAGGACACCAAAATGAAGCAGAAAAAACATAATAGATATTAGAAAAAGTTAATAAAGATGTAAATCATTCTTTCTGTAAAATTCTTGAACTTTCTGTGGCAAACCCGCCATCAGGATCCGAACAGTATCGGTTCTATCTGAACCTACCGTGACGATTCTCCATCTTCTCTTGAAATCATCGGTCCTATTTGCTTTCTTCTTACACACTACAAAAATGTCGTGTAAATTTCTGTCCCCTGAGACCAACATATGCAAGCCTCCCTTAGCACATAAGAATGAGTTGAAAGAGACGATCAAATTAATTCAATCAAACATATATTCCATTGAATTGCGTATGTGCCAGTTTAAGGAGACATAATTTCACACGAAAGCTTCCTTTACGTGTCCCGACTTTTTGCAAATGCGAAATACGGCTCGTGTAAAATTCATAATTTTTTAGTATGTAGTTTCGGAAAATTTCCGCTCATCTAGAACCCAGACTTCTCTATTGAGTGAAGTTCTGGACAGTTTAGTGGATTGGCTGTGTTTGGCACGTATTTGACCTCTTGTATCTTATACCATTCCAGGACGGATTTCTCTTAGTGACGAGTGGCCAAATCAGAGCTGAAGAGTCGTGGCATCTAATATTCGGCAACAACCGCTTTTGCAGACATTCTTTCTCGTACACATCCTTATTGATAGTGTCGGTAGAGACGATACTTTTAGTTTTTCGACCACAAGTACATATGGCCGGCCAAATGGTTGATCGCAGCAAGCCGTGCTTCTAAACTGACGTGTTTTGTTTTTGATGCGTCCTTTTCACGGAAAACAAAACCAAATATGTATTCGAAATTCAACCTTAACGAACAGTGAAATCATTAAATCTCCACGTGTTTTGTGTAAGATGTAGTGAATTTAATCGATTCCTTCCAAAAATTTGTGATGGTCGGTATTTTTCCCCCGTTTTTTCTTGTTTTTTGTGCTTCCCGAGGGGACCCGGAGGAAGAGTTAATAGCAGCTTAGTTGTGTTTGTTAGTGATGTCAGTATTGTGACACGCGGACATAAATTATCAAATTAGAGTATTTTTCCGCTTTTTCGCGAGTGACTTGATGATTGTAAGCAGTTAAGAAGTCACTATAGAGTCGCCTCATAGCGAGGGATTTTTAATGTTGGCAGTATGTGGAGAAAGAAAAACGAAAACCAGTGCAATGTAGAAAACGGCCATTTGCTGGTCAGAAGCAAAAAACGCGCGTGAGTGACTGGCTTTTAATTCCAGATGCACTTACTTACCAAATGGTGTACAGATGGAGAGTTGTGAAGTTTTATTTTTTCATTGAACAATGATTGTGATTTTTCATATTAATTTTTTTCTCGGACGTGTTTTTTTACCTGTGATTTGCATTGTGTGCAAAATACTAATCGTATTCGGGCTGTTCCTTTCGAAAAGGATGATGTGAAAATATTTCCCGAATAGCAGAGACATAAATGCATCCTTTAGCATCACAGGGAAGCCGTCCAAAAGAAGACTGATGATCAGCAACAATTTCCGGTGAGATCTTTCTGAATTTGAACGATATCGCTAAATACGTGCCATCATCAAAACAATAAGATTTGATGATGGAAGTGTATACACAGTACCTATATCCATTTGATATTTGTACCGTTTTTATGCGGAGCTTGTTGTCAGTGAAAGTGACCTCGGAATGGACGTGAGTAACCAGGCATTCTGAAATGGGTCACTGGATCCCAACAGGGCTGTCATCTTCCAATTACCGGACTAAAAATGTTTGTCGAGTTGACAATAGTTCGTTTAACTGCAAACATTTCCAGAGGGCGTTGGATTGTATATACACACAAACAAATACAAATGGCCTAACTATAAATTAGAAGAAAAATTAGTAATCTCCATTTAATTCCAACTACCTTTGCTTATCTTCGACAGATACGCGTATTTCGTCTACAATGTGCAGACTTCTTCAGTGTCTCGTACTAATAACTCGACTGCCAAATCAAATACTTCTTCGGGAATGTGGGCACCTTTTTGGCCCGGTAATGCTCGGCTACGGCGTTCCTTTGCTTTGCAGTATGAACAGCCCCCAGAGGCAGTTTAAAGTCTTTGTTTACGTCGTTCTTAAAATTTTGCATGTCACCACAGTAAGGCACCTTTTTCACTTTGTACGCCTTCAGTCCTTGCCTTTGCTTCACTTTTTGTACGTATGATTATGACTTCCATTCACATTGTGAGCGACATTTCGCACAGAAAGATTGGGATTTTTCTCAATAATTGTTGCCACCTTTTTGTCCAATATTACGGGAATACATGGATGAAACAAAGTACCTGAAATTTAGTATTTTTAAACTTAAAATTATGAACTGTTGTTGAACTGGAGAAATGGGTAAATTTGATTCTGCACATTAGGTAAAGATTACTCAATAAGCAAATACTTCATTGACAACTCATTCTGGAGTTAAAGTGGAAGTCGTTTGCATACTTTTATTATTTGACATATATCAGATTTAAATACCGCAAAAAAATAAATATGTTACGGTACTCAACTAGCCGTTATTGTTAAAAATCGCAAAAATTTAGAAATAAACAAAATCAACTAAATTACCAAGAAAATTTTTGTTTTTATTCTATCATCACGAGAAAGGCACCTTATTTTCAATGTTGCATTACATTTTCTTACTTACTGTGCGGAAAAGTGCCCATTTTTTGGGTTTTCCAAGTTTTATTGCATTAGGTTAAATTTACCCACCGTAAACTTTGGGTACAGGTACTCAAATTTGGCTTCCCGCACGGATCTCCAGAGTTGGGTGAAATAAACTTAATTTTAGGCACTTTGTTTCTTCCGTGTATACTTTTCAATTTGTTCCACTTCCAACCTTCCTTTTCACAGTCAAGCGCTGGTTACATAATTTGCAAACACAAAACACGGTACTTTTTAGTGTCTTGGCAAGATCGCGTACCGATAAATTCGGATTTGGTCGCCGTTCGTACATAATGCGTTTGAGCATTCCACTTGATTCGACGTCATTTTACTGAATGCAAAAATAATGTAAACAAGTTGTACCACGAAATAAGGCGGAGAGTATCAGCTGTCATACATATTAAACGATCCAGCGATCCGTGAAACACTTCAAAATCTACACTGAAAGAACAATGTCTGAAATTTAAGGTGCGCAGGATTTATTTCCTATTCATAGTGTTATTTGAGAAGACCAGTACCTAAGTTCGGCGCTGTAGAGTTTACAGTGCCACCTAGTTTATCTTCTACCGTATCAAGTAGATACATAAAATGTTCCTTCGTGACTCGAAAGTATTCGATAATTCTAAAATAGAAAAACAATTTTGAGTTGTAGTGGGAAAGCAGATGTTACAAATTACCCACAAATTACCTTCAAAAATGGAAGATTTCTCCTTATGCTTCCAAAACTCAACTTATAATATTCCCACACAAGCCTAGAGCTGCATTTTTGAAACCAAGTAATAGTCATATGGTCACTATGAACGGAGTTCCAATTTCTTGGTCAAGTCAAGTAAAATATCTTGGACTGATACTTGATCAAAAATTAAATTTTAAAGATCACATTGAGGGCATTCCAGCCAAATGTAATAAGTACATAAGATGTTTGTATCCTCGTATAAACAGAAAATCCAAACTTTGTTTAAAGAACAAACTTCTAACATTCAAACAAATTTTTAGACCGGCCATGCTTTATGCTGTGCCAATATGGTCTATTTGTTGTGCAACTAGGAAAAAAGCACTTCAAAGGATTCAGAACAAAGTTCTGAAAATGATTTTGAGACTGCCACCCTGGTTCAGTACTATTGAATTACATAGAATTTCAAACGTTGAGACTCTAGAAGAAATGTCCAACAAAATATATCATAATTTTAGACTTAAATCATAGCAATAATCAATTCTCTCTATAGATAAGAACTAGTTTTAAGAAATCAATTGTAATTCTGACACGCAGGCAAAATAAACCCTGTTGAAAATTCTGAATAGACATAGTAAAAATATTATTAACACAATTAGATATTAATATAAGGTTAAAATGTTAATTACTTAGCAGGATCACCTAGGATAATATATTAATGTATAAAGAAGTAAAATTTGGAATAAATAAAGAGTTACAAAAAAAACCTACGAATCGTGAGGTAAATCCAACGGATTCACATATCCCGCAACCGACGACGCTCAACCCTCACACTTTGAATAGCATCGATATTATCTTCTTCCTCGTCATCACTGAACCAAAAAACAAAACTGCCCATTGTATTAAATGCACTGACTTGTAGGAAACTCGCAAGGAAAATTAATTTTAGAACATATATCAGCAAATTCTACTACTAACTTCTGCTGCAGAATAAAAACATCAAAACAAATATCCAGGCTAACTTTAAAATAAGGGCCAAGCAAAGAAATAATATTGGCCCTTATCTAAGATTGGTCATGAAACATTGTCAAAATACAGTTCTACAAATGAACCTCGCTTATCCAGGTGTTCATTCTCCCAACTCGGCACGAAATGAACCACTCGTCTTACGCAAGTCGACTTTGGGAATCGCGTAAAAATTGTCTTATTGTCTTGTCTCGCTTGAAATACAGAATAAACACGAGTGTACACATTCGCAATGACCATACAGCTTCAGGGTGATAAACTGATTCGATGCATAACGCAACCAGAATATGAAAGAAAACAAATGATTTATTTTCAATAATTTAGGAACGAAAAGTATGTGAACCATTCAATGATACACGAAATGCCCACGTATTACAACCAAAGGCTATTTTTTGGGATATGTTTTATGAAATCAATTTTCGGTTATAAATTATCAATAAAAATACATATTTCAACAATATTTTTCCACAAACATAAGGAAGATAGATGAGACTAAAAAAAAATCGAACATTCAGTGACTATTAGTTTGTTTAAGTTTCATTACCTCCTTGTGTTGATGAATCTTACTGTCGCCAAATGTCTATTAATCAGACAACAAATGCAAACTCATAGTAAACCCACTTGGCACAACTTTAATGTGTTCATCCTACGAACCTATAATAACTTTCAACTTTGGAATCTTTGATTATTGTTAAAACATAAACATCGAATTATGTGTCTAATATTTGCTTGTTTTAACTTCGATTTGAAAGAAACAACTCCAAAATGAAACACCAGCGAAGCGTTTTTGCAACATCACACGAGTTCACTGTCCCGAAACTCCTCATTCCATTCGAAATTAACCACAATAACCAAAGCATGCGTCCAATCCCTGTATCCCCGGAAACCATAGAACGGAAATAATTAGAATTCAGTTTCTCGTTTTTCCATCTCAGTAGCATTGTCATGCCGGAGTCGAACGTTCCCCACATCCACATCCACTCGAATAGGCCCATTCCTATTCTCTTCGGATAACTCACGTTTCAGCCATGAATCACAGGGAAAAAATCAACAATTGGTTGAAAATTGATCTGGTTTCGAGGAGTTATGCCACAGACAATTTACCACGAAAAGTTTCCATTGAAACTTTGTCTTCTGTGTCTACCTTTCATCCAGCAACGGCAGCAGCAGCAGCAGCAGCAGCAGCAGCAGCAGCAGTAAGGACCAGCTTTGTCCCTGATGACTTACGTATGTATGAATGGTTGGCTTGCATGACTAGGTTACCAATAATTTTGTGCAAAATTGTCGTTCCATACTTGACACGCACCAATTGGTAGCGAGGTACCGAATCGATCGTCGTAGTTGGTGATTCGAGAAAATCCTGTTGCTCTCGAGGACACTGAGAGATGATGCCCTTACTTAAGCATCCAAAAACGAGCCGTCTTCGTGAATGGAGTTATTGATTATCACCTCACTGCTCGAACAGTCAACTCTGCATTAGTTGGTAGTTTTTGCATAACCGTGAAGAGGCCGAGGAAAAGCGGAATATGGAGTCCGGAAAATGAACGATAGCTACTGACTACTGCATCTCTCTCTACCTTCGTGGTAGGAAAGCCAACCTGCCAAATGTACCACACATTCCAACCAGGTATGCGTTAGGGGTTTGTTGTGATGCTTCGTCGTAGCTGCTGGATGTTGGTATCTGTTACTGAGACGCACTAAAATGGCCCATCACTTTTCGGATTGATGAGTTCAATGGTTGTTATGGTAACACTTGGGCGATTAATGAAGCAAATCCTCTTTGATCTTTGGCTCCGCTGATTTTTCAACAGTGCAACACTTAAGCGTGTTCCTTCTTAAATTTCTAATTTTGTCCATTATTTTACGCCCCATCTCACTGTGCGTGCCAGATTGTGCTGGTGGCATATTCAGCTGAATGTGTGTTCCAGGAAGGTATCACATGTTCGCTGATGCATGGTTACATCTTTGTCAAGTTACGAAACTGAAAACATCAAACCATCGAGATCCCAACTGTCGCTGGGTGACAGAATTCGAACGGGATGGGAAGCCACCTCCTACCGTGCATGAATGTGTGGGTGTCATTTTCATCCGATTCATGAAGCGTACAGCAAAATAGACTGATAACTGATGTAAAACCGCATAACATGTCATCCGAGCATACAAACGAGTTCTGAGGTGACAGTGGTGTCGAAACATGCTGCCATTCACTATAGTGGCTGTCGGTGGGGCTCTACCACTACGTAGATGTAGACGGTAACTGCTCAGCGCCCATCCAACCAACGGTGCAAAGTGAGATAGAAATCATAATATGTCACACACTGATTTCATTCGTCACCCATGCGAAAAGAGTCACCTCAACCTCAACCCCAAAGCTGCCTTCCACGGGGTTTTATATTGTGTGGTACAAGGCTATAGGAGTCACGCTGATTGGGGTTTTTGGTGGACTGAGGATAAGGCCGGCTTTAGTTGACGCCGTCATGGTGCAGCAGCTAAACTTCACACCTTATCAGCAGCTCATGGTGACGCTGCTCGGTATGAGATTGCTGTATTGAAATTTGAATTCAATTCTGTTACAGCACTCTCAAAAGACCTTTGGCAGGCATTGATTCACGAGGGAGCCTGGCACGCATTACAAGTTTCCCTCATATGGCAAGGCTTTTGTAGAAAGTTTTCCTCAACGAGGATCTGCAACAAACCGGAAATTGTGTGGCCACTGCTAGTAGCAAAAGAAAGAGAGATCATGGTAGGCTGCGCTTGACAACTTACGTGAACATTTTTACCGCGTGTTTTCTTTTGTTAATTTCAGAATGTTCGATGAAATGAGGATGTTCAAAATGTGCTAATTAATACTAAATATACGTGGTTTAGGAGTGGAGACCTACTTCACGACGCACGGATGCATCACTGTAAGAAGTGGCTGGCTCACCGAAAGTGTCTCTATTGATCCATTTGTGTCCCTGTCAAGCAACTTAAAATGTTAGTAGCAAGGCAACTTGAAATTGTGGTTGGTCAGACATTACTTGAGAAACGAACTCTGAAGTTTGCATTCGGTAAACAATAATTTCCGAGAAAATATCTTGCTGAAAAACGTAATATCATGCCTACAGGGTGAGTGGGAACTCCTTTCAGTGAATTATATGGTCATAAAACTGAGAAGCTTGCATGAATTTTAATTTTCAATGTATTTCCTATTTTTGTTGTCTTTTCAGTTAAAATTAGTATTTGGCGTTTTTTAGACATTACAATTAAAACCGCTGTTTTGGCCTGATTTGGATTGTTGAATTATTACCGTATACGTATTCAAAGTGTTCGGTGAACGTTTGTCAACAGCCAGGAAAGCCAGGATCGCGAAAGTTGTACACGACGAGGCTGACGTTGATTGCGTGGTACAGGACGAGGATACTAAAGTCAAGGCAAACTTTTAACAGCTTCCTGGACAGGAATCAAACTATCAAAGTTCGCAAAATAATCTGATGTGGCAGGCCATCTGTACCTGTAGCTTGTAGAGCAACGTTTACATTGCAACCGGAACCATCAACCAAGAAATTTATCTGAGCGATTGCCTACAAAAACATCTACTGTCTTTCCTTAAGCGACACAGTTGTTCCGTTATACTTTGGCCGGATTTGGCATCTTGTCAATTACGGAAAAAAGGCCATGGTGTGGTATGCTGCCAACAACGTTCAAGTGGTGCCCAAGGACAAGAACCCTCCCAACACGGTCACACAGAGCTCCATCGAATCAAAAAAGGTCAAAAGGAGGCTTAGGAGAATATGTCTCCTGTATTCTGTATTAACTTGAAAATGCAAAAGAATTTGACTTATTAAAAACAATAAAAACTTTGATCGGCTCAAACACATTACTGTATGACCAAATTTTGTTCGGAACACCCTTTTGCATCGGAGGTTCTTCATGGTTGATATTTGTTTCAGCAGGACCGGCCAGCTTTGCCAACGTTCCCACTGATCTTCGTTTATCTCTTGATCCCACTGTATCCCAGTGCGCTAAATATCTTGCAGCAGTATCTTTCCATGAACCATGAGAAAACTCAACAGCCCAAGCGAATCGTAGAAGCTCATAAAGCATTGCAGGACTTGCCTTTTTGTAGAGCGATCATCATTGTACACGAATAGCTGTACATGGCTTTTGAGTTGGGCGCAATAGCTCAGGGCGTCTTCCTCCGTCAGCCATAGCATGCTAAGCATTCGTCCATATGCCGTGGTTTTTTTTTCCAGAAATAGGGGTTGGCTAAAGGCATCCGTATCATCCCTCAAGCGCTGTTTCACGTAACTGCTATTCGATTGCCAGTTTCGCAACTCTGCTATGGATTAGCTTCACTTGCTCCGCTATCTCAGCTGCTGCAGTTTCCGTGCTGGAACTATCTAGGTAATTGTCGACCGAGTGATTGGATTTGATTCCTTCTACGGTTCTCGGAAAACCACCGGTGAATTCTGTTGCGTTTCTATTTTTGACATACTGCGCCGACGCTGGAGAGCAAGTAGCTCCAAAGGTGGCCACAACCATGACGTAGACCTCCGGTAGAGCTGTCGGATCCTTACGAAACAGGCAACACAGTGATCATGATTTGATACAACATCTTCTTAATATTGGCGGTGGCTGTCACTGCGTACTGACGGAATCTTGACAACACGGCGGTTAACGACGTATGTTGATCCGGGCCTTTGAGTGGCATTGAATTTAGAGAAGCCCTGTTGACTGTTGCTGCGGCATCCCAGATGAGACGTATATTTTCTGGTTTCTTCGGATTCACCACCACTCCAAGTGGTAAATGCCCAACCCGTTTAGGATTCACTGTCTTCAGTTCGTCTTTTCTGGATCGGTGTGCGTAGCCCTCCAGCTGGTATTCTCCAATCTGCCGGTGAATATTCTCCTTCAGCAATGGATTTCTCTCCATCCGACGCTTCAGCCATTCCATAGCTATCAGGAAGTTCAATTTTTTTCGTACTTCCACAACAATCCGGTCTCAAATCGATCGCCAATGCGTACAGTGGTCTTCTTGAGAATATTCTGGGCTCTTCTATAATCGGCAGAGAGCAATTCAGTTACCATTTAGGCACCGACGTCCTCGAGAAAGAAATAATCTTTCACCAGTTCATGCATGACACGATCATGGTCGCAATCACAAGCTTGAAAATTGAGGGTATGTGACAAAGGAGTTTTCGTGGCGACCGGTTCGTTGATGTCTCTATCTTTCACTTTCAACGGAATGATAAATCGAACATTAATAACACCTATCAGCAACTGAGGGACTGCGTTTCCGCACCGAAAATTGGTCGAGCTCTGAAGTTCTTGAACTTGTCCGCGAAGGTGTTGATTAGCAGTGTCTGTATAGGTAGAGCGAGTTTCTTCACGGTGCGAACATCCTCTAGTGTGCGATGCTTTCCTTCGTTAGGCCCTGATACCACGAGCTGTAGCTGCTTCGAGTCTGCTTCGATTCTAGACGCATTGCCCGTCCAGGTTAGGCACAGTGGTGCTGAGTTTCCGCTGACACAGATCTTGTTTGCGAGCTCCTCTTCCACGAGCGTGAGGGATGACACATCATCCAGAACGGCGAATGCTTTGACCTTTTTTTTGCCCGTAAAGCGTTACGGGAATAATGCGAAATAGTAGTGATTGATCCGGCATTCGATGCGCGTGATTTCCAGCAGATGTTCGACACTGCTCTTGGCATTTTTGGTCCACTGTTCGGTTGATTACTGCATTAGAATGCAGTAGCGGGTTATGGCGAAACATGCATCTATTGATTCCACACTGGGTAGCATTGCGACAATTCCTTCTGCAATGCGCATTTAAGCAGCTGCGACAGAGACAGAGTTTTTTAATCCTTCCGGTATACTGACTCATTTTGCTTGCTGAAATCACAACGCCGTTCATAAATTCTCCGAAGGTCATGAAATTTGCCACTCCATCTTCACATGTGCGGGCAACTTATCCGCCAGCTCCATTAACAAACATGGATTCGTCAGATGCAACTGCTGTCCCACTGCTTCCAGGTGATCACACAAGCTTTGCACCGTCACTCCAAATTCTGTGCTGGAGTCGATCGCACCTTGTCTAGCAACACGCCGATCAGCAGTTCCGGACGTAGAGTAGCTAAAGAGTGTTGTTCACTTGTGGTACTGGAGCATGAGACGGCTTCTGACTGCTTCATACGCTGCACCTTTCAGGCACCATGGCTGGTTAGATTTTCGACACTTGAAAAACCACACGTAACGTTTGATTTCACAAAAGCACTAATAAAGATTGGCCAGTCCACGGGTTCACCGGCGAAGGGGGGCAAATTGCGATAAATAATCTGTCGGGCGGCTAACTGCGAGGGAGAAGGTACACAATGTGGCAGATTTGGTACCAAATAAGTGGGAGTTACACATGTCGTCGGCATACTGGTTGCCGGAATAGTGGGAGCATTTGGCTGCATCTCGTGGGAGTTGGGATTATCATCCGCACTTGAGGCCCATTAAGTTTGATTCCTCCGCAAAAGTAAGTGAAGGGAGAGGAACGGTTGGGGCATGATAGCCTTGCGTTACAGGCTTACTACCAAGTAGGTTTGTTTGAGCTAAGTAAAACTAATTGGCCCTAAATTCTCTGATATCTCTTGACATAGATTCAGGCTCGGTTGAGCAACATTTGCATCAAAAGTATGGTTAACTGGTGGCTTACCTGCTGGCATTACGAAGGGTGCAGGGGTGATAAGAATACCGGCTCGATGTCTCATGTTACCTTCTACGAACCGTTCGGAAATCTTCGGACCGGTTTTCGGAATTACATCTGTACTTCTCTGCTGGATCTCTTCGATGTGTTTTCGATCCGCTGGCGGGTGACTTTGCTGGGCTGAATTATTTCCCATTGTTGTCAAACGAGCATCTTGCTCTATGGCCGCTGATGCTGCTACTTCAAACGTTCCTCCTGATGTCACTCCCTCAGTGAGCGCTTCTCTTTCAGACGCTTCTCCAGCGGGAATTCCTCCTCCAGCACCTTCCAGACCTTATCCAACTCGTCACTCGATCCAGGCTGGCACGACGACTCAGGCGGCTATGGTTGCTCCCGTTCTCCCTTTCTTCATCCAGCAGTTCGAGCAGATTGTATTTTTCCTGCATCATCTTTCGGTCCTCCAACGTGCGTTTTCGTAGTCCACGCTCTTCTTCCAGTGTCCGTAACCTCAGGGTAATACGATACGACCTCCCACTAGATTGTGAAGTTACACTCCCCGGCATGCCATTTTTGAAAGTCCATGTTCGTTCTGCGACCGACTCCGTCACTACCACACAACGCATGTGCCACCAGCTATCGCACTGGTCACAATGGACAAAATTATCGTAGATTACGGGGCGCGAGCAGTTAACACAGTCTCCCGTTTGACTAATGTTCGGAGTGCGAGATGACTCGCCAATTTGTAACGTGCAAAAGGTGGTTAGTGGTTTTCGTCTACTGGAACGTTCTCCGGTTCGTTAAACGGACGGCTTATGCGCTACCTCCTAGGGGGGGCATCCGTCGAGTCTTATTTGCCTGGCAAGAAACCCAACCCAAGGTCGGGTTAATTTAATCAGAACCAAAAATTGATGTTGGGACGAAACTAAAAAACCCAAACGGTATGATGGATCGAAATTCTCCACAACTAGAGGTCGCTTCAACTGAGGCTCAAGAGATAGTTGACGCTATCGGTCGTAATACCACACACAAAATCCTTCCTGAGTAAACAATGAATCGTCAGTTGAGTGAAGTGCAGTGTACGCGATGCGGCAAAAAATATTCCGCAGTAAATTGAAAAAAAAACTTATTTACAACTGCTATAGCCGCTA
Source organism: Aedes japonicus (assembly GCA_034211315.2). Taxonomy (NCBI): domain Eukaryota; kingdom Metazoa; phylum Arthropoda; class Insecta; order Diptera; family Culicidae; genus Aedes; species Aedes japonicus. The sequence goes on from JASCZW010005340.1 coordinate 190,897, forward strand.
GCTCAGCAAAGTCTGGGATTAATCTGACAAATGGAAATAGAACATGTGATTTTCCCACTTTTGTAGCTGGACTGGACAGCTGCTTTGTTGTAAAGGCATTGCCTAAGGACTGGTTAAATTCGAAGAACGCCTACAGAGAATACCTTATGCAGGCAACCGAAAGCTTCCTCGTTTTGTAGAATTCCAGTTCAAGGTGAGTTTTTGAAAAAATTCTAATTTTTTTTTTCTAATTTTAGGAACTATCGAATTACAAACCAGGTCCAGCATCTTGTAGGCATATAAGAGTCGTATGCGTAACGGGCGGAAATAACCAATGGAGATAATAAAATAATAATCTCAGCCTCTACATCAACTTATGGAAATAATACCTCCAATAATTAATAATTGAATAATTAGCAAGTGATAAACAGATAACCATATAAATAAATAAATAAACAATGCATAACAAATCGATCAACAAAAACAAAATATTCCATAATAAACACTAATTCCACTTATTACAAATAATTAAATTACAAAAAAATTCGATGCAAACATCATATATAGGAGAAAATAAATCATCTAATGGTTCTTTGTGGTACTCCTCATCAACGCTCCCATAGCTCCGAGTTACTGGTATAAAGGTCATCGTCCTGGAGTTAACCACATGGACGCGCTCTGTCTTCTGGTCGAGAGGGTAAGCATCGGCAAAAACAGCATCCTTCAGCAATGCTCCTCCTACTGGAACAATCTTTATGTAACATAACCAGCACATTTGAAGGGATTCTTCTTGGGCCAAGCTATTCAACTGAGAGCTACATAGCTTGCAAAATCGTTTAACATTTTCAAGTGCTATTCAGAATAAGTGTTCTACTGAATCATCTTCTTAAGGAACTTATAACTGAATATCCCAAATATCTTCCCATTTGGACCCTGTAGATCGTAGCAATGGGCCCCTACGACCCTTTTTACCACGGCTTGAACATATTTCGGGGCTAGCTTAGAGCAGATTCCTATAAACTCCCAACCGTTCTTGGGTTTTTCGGAGATCAAATATAGAAACATACGACGTGTATGTTTCTATACGTTAATAAATACGATTGAATAAATTCATTGGCTGAAATTCGTGGCTGACGTCTTAAACAGTAATGAATTTATTCAATCATGTATCTTACTGGCTAACTTACATTCTATGCGCTGGGGAGAATACAATTAATTCATACTGGTGGGGATCAGTATTTGCACCACTCACCGTCGTTCTCTCCGAGATCTATAAGTTATAGCATGACGAGAAGAGCAAATGTGTGAAATAGGCGGTGCATGTTAAAAATAAACCCAACAGCGGGAGATAATTTCTCACCCGTGTTAGGCAGTATTGGGAGACGGACAAATCGCTAGAACTAGAAACAAGCAACAGGTAGTATAAGAGCCCGATCGGTTGCATAACCTTTTGTCAGTCAAGGAAATTTCCCCCCTTGCCTATCCTGCATGGAGTAGTATGACAAAGGGTTATTGTGCCTGATCGGATACTACCGTTCAAATGCCCTCCGCTCGTTTTCAATCTTGTATCTTTCAATTTTCAAAGCCTGCCGTTGCCCTATACGGAACTATCAATAAAGTTTCTCTTCATGTCTATGCGTTCTAGCAATAAAATTACTGTCCGCTCCTAGCGCTTCGCATGGAGATGAGAAATTATCTGCTTCTGAAAACTTCATCAAAGATCGTTATTTCCGCGCTGGGGAGAATACAAAAAATAACAATCAAAAGTGAAATAAAGTTCTGTCAAGTTAGAATCCGGAATCACTTATTGTGTTACAGCGGCACGGAAAGTGACCGCTGCAAAAAATATTTTACAGCGGTTTATCTATCTAGGCGCCCACTATCTAGGGTATAGATTTCACGGTGTTTCGTTTTGATCGCAGCAAGCTCTGACCACGAACGGTTGAGCTTTGGTGAGCTGTCACGTTTTTTCAGTATTTTTGTGTGATGAAATTTATCCTTATTATTTGAGATTATAACCGTCGCGGGTGATAGTGGATGCTGTGTTTATGACCAGAGTCAAACCTAAACATCATTTGTGTGTTGAATAGAACTAAAATCCGGTTTAAATGGATTTCGAAAACGAACCGATTGGTACACGTTTGCTGATTATCCGGGTGAGCGCTTTCCATTTCACTGATTTATTTGCCGTTTCTTCCTAAAAGGAACGATAATTAGTTGTCGAAAAATTGAAAAACTTGATCACAAGAGGTGTGTTAACGATCTCGTGGATGGAAAAAGGAAGGCTGTTTTTATCAGTCATGAAGCTATTATACGCTCGGACGTCACCTTATTCCGATACATCTTTTCATTCGAAGTTTTTCGGTTTTTACCAGAATACGTCAGGGGAGCAAGTTTGACGTGCATTTTCTTCCGTTGTGTTTTCCGATATTATAACTCAATTATTATCGGAGTAATTCATTTTTGACCCTTAACTGTATCGCCATCGTAGCCATTCTTGGCTCACCGGTTTGTACCTGGCTATCAAACTCAACTCCAGGACTCGGGATTATCTCTCCGGACACCCGGTATCCTGCAAACACCGTTCGGCAAACTTCTCTTGGTAAACCAGTTCCACCACGAACCAGTTCCATTACCGACATGGCATTGCTGTAGATACAGTTCCACAGTTGAAGGAGTTAAGTTCGAGATACGATGCTTCTTTTGTTCACCTGCAATGCCATATGGGGCAAGCTTGGCCGTTTTGAATAGGAATCATTAAGGTACCGCGGAAAAAGCAGAACGCAGTTGAACCTCGCAAGTGATTTTCAGGTAATTGTTATCCTTTTTGTCCCCTGAATTAAATGAACTATATTATATGATCACATCACTTATCAAGGTGAATCCTGATCCATTGAGCCCTACCCTACTAATATAGAAAAACCTCCTTCCTGTGATCTTCGTGGGGATGTAGTGGTAAACACGGTCCCTAATCAGCAAAGGTCACACTAACTTTCCTTCCCTATTCCCAACTGATTGCAAGGACGTGGCCGGCGCCGTTATTGATTATTAAAGAAATTGAGTCACTGAAACGTGTACAGTGAGAATGGTCGGTTACTCCCAGCCCCATTCAGTTGATTCATTGTGCAATTTCACTGATTCTGATCAATCACGAAGTAGAAACCATTGATACGTGCAGTCAGTCAAGCTAAGCTAAGCTATAAATTTCACGGTGTTTCGTACAGTGGGTCAAAAGTTATTAAAGATGGAAGCCGAGAGAAAAAAAAAAATCTGCACACCCACGTCGATAATCCAACGTGGTCCGCAATAAAAATCAAAAACGTTGAAAATCACCAAATCAACTGAGTATGATGTGCTCAAACGTTTCAGGGAGCGAAAGAGCGTGGATCGAGTGCCTCAAGGTGAGCGTCGTAGTGGAACATATGACCGCCAGCTGAAACAGAAGGTGTTTTCATCGATGAACATAAATCCACCCAACTACCAGCAGCTCTGACCCATCGAGATATTTTGGGCAATAATGAAGCGGAAGCTTAAGAAAAGTGGAAAAGGGCTCGGGACGCAACTCAAATGACCAAAATATAGAACAAATGTGCCAAGGAAGTTGAAAATGCGAATTTTCATCAGAAACGAAGAGAAATGATTTGTATTGATACTTATTTAACTTATATTTATTTATCAGTTGTATTTTACTTATTTTCACGTTTATTTGTTTTTAACTTATACTTATACAAATAAACACGTTTATTTGTATTTAACTTATTTTCACGTCAATCCGTCACCATCACAGATGATTTTATTATTCAGGATTCTAAATGGACATAGCTTTAATGCAAAATTCTGCAGTTATCAAAGGCTCTCTATAAAAATTGCAGTGACTGTAGAAGTGCATCTAGCACAAAATGCAAAGCACGGGTGATAAGGAATTTCTGTAGAGATTGGAATCACAAGTTAGACCAATAAACGGTTCTAGGAAAGGGTAGAACGATGCTCGCCAAGTTTAGGTAAGTTGATTCGTATTTGTGCTTCTGTACCGGCTGTAAAACAATATCGTTATTGTCCTGATTAACAAGATAGCAAGTCGAGTATGAACAGCCAAAGAATTAAATACTCCGCAATCAATTTCTTAGTAAGCCTACAGGGCTTTTAACAGGCAGAATTATTTCAGATCTCATTATGTGCCTTGTTATCCTGGAACATGTTTCCGATGGTGATCTTCTTCGCTCACTACTTCAACAGCTCATCGGCTGATAATTTTCACATTTAGTTCATATAACTGCCACAACCATCGAAGTCGGAATGAGCATCCAAAAGCGCACGCAAATAAATTTCAGCATTTCTTCTTTTCAACATGAAAAATTCTACCGGAACAAAAAAACCTTGGGTCAAAAGCCATTTAACGAGAATCCTCAAGATGAGTCAAAGTGCAACCGAGAAAGTAGCGGAAGCAGTGCCAATGCCGGAACATCTCAACCAGTCGGCAGTGATTTGGGCGGATTGTTGTTCATTGGAAAAGTTTACGCGCGGTGCAATTTTCAGCTTGCGGTGGCTTTGAAGATTCATTTCCGGACAGTGCCAATTGTCCACGGTGGAACACAATGGGGTGGTAGGGAACGGGACGTGTTTTCGCTAACTAGCCTTTTGAGGTTGACTTTTCTGCTTTTGAGTAGCAGTAGTTCTTTGATTTTGCGGTGGCCTCACTTGACTGAAGATAGGAAAAAGTTGTCCGTTCGAATGGCTGGGAATGTTAAGTGTTGCAAATGCAGAAGAGGAATTTCTTAATTAGTTTATTCAGACTCCACTGTGGGAGTTTCCATGGACCTACCGGTTTCGGAACTGTTTCATCTTTTTTTTCTACTCTTTATGACAAATTATAAGTATGCTGAGAAGTTTGGAAATGATGGACTTGTTTTGATGAGCACACATTCAATTTTAGGTGCTTAACCTAAAAACAAAGCTATCCAAGGGATACTCAGTTCTCAAAGGGAAGCCATTTGAAAGAAACTATAGTCCAACTTTTCCATGTTTTGCTCGTTTTCGTATCTAATCACATTTCCCCACTGACTGTCCGGAAAAACTCATTGAATTTGTTTTGCGATAAAATCGCCCCTTTTTCAGCTTTTGTGAAGCTCAACTTTCCCGCCATTATCTTCCAGCAACTCACATCAAAATAGGAAAGATGTCATTAATTTTATTTGTGTGCCATAAAGTACAAGAAAGCATCTAAGGGAAGTTGAACGGTGAGCACACTATCGCAAAAAAAAAAAAGAATCGAACTCTAGCCCAACCGGAAGACAGGGTGCTTAAGCTCAACTCGACCCGTCCGCTGTTGCCGCCAGATCAGACCGCCGCTGCAAAGGTACCGGTGAGGGTGGTGGAGTAAAACTTTTAATATGCTTATTGGCTTCCTGCCAGTCTCCGTCAATATCGTCGCCGTTCGTTATTCGTTGGCAAGCATCGACAACTTCCTCTGGCAATCAACTTGTCCTTCCCGTTCTCCACGTCTGCCCAGCTCATCGATGACAATCAATAAATTCATAGCCCTGGACTGACACTCGAAACTTCACCATCTTATCATTCAATTGAATGACACTCCCATCATTCACCAACAAGTACGTGCAAGTTGGAGAATGCCTCCAGCAACAATCGGCCTCAATAATATTCCAACCAGTATAATCTACAAACACAGGAAGACTTGCAAAACAAACGCATGGTTGAAGTCATCGAACATGGTGAAAACAACCCTCCAAACACTGTATCAGATTGCATAGCTTCAACCCCCCAACGATGACGACGACGACGACGACGACGACGACGGCCGTTCGGTTGGCCATTCTTTCTCCCATCGCGCTCGGAAAGTGTAAACAGGAAAAGCGGATTGATAAACATCCGGCCAAACGCGAACCGACCTCCGGACACATGCTGCTACTGTTGTTCCACTGCACTCGGGTGGTGGTCTTCCTCGATCTACCGTCTCGCTCATTTTGCCAACCATGTCATCATTTCGTACGACGAGAAATGCCACCGGGCAACATGGTCGCAAAATAATTTCACCACCACTTGAGTCTGCTCGATATCGAACCATCAGACAACCGACGGGAACATGTTGCAAATTCTGTTGTGCTGGCTGACCACCGGTTGCCAGTCGATCACGCTTGGAAATTATAGTATAATTAGATTTAGAAGTTGATGAAATTCATAGATTTGGCGGGCATTGCTGCTGCTGGTAGTTGAATTTCCAGATTGTTTAAGACATGCCACTATAGAGCCATCGAAGTTAAATGCTTTATTCTTCATATGGAAGTTAGATATAGATATAGACCAGCTAATGAAAGTTCATCAGTTGTACAACTTATTCCTTTAAACCCAAATAATTTAGCTGAAAAAATGAGATTGGTACTTGGTACAACTATCCTTGAGACGACCCCACGTTCGGCGCGTCTCGCCGAGGTGAGAACGATAAGCGCGTTATCACCAGGTAGCTGGCCCCCCTATCTTATTGCATTTGTCTTGAAAAGAGCTAACATCGCGGCGGGCCCTGAATCATGGGCCCCTATGACAGCTGTTGAATTCAGCTAAAATTTTTATTTATTTATTTATTTATTTAACCAATTTAGTTCATCGGACTTATTGTCTACATGAAACAACTTAAAGCTAAATAAAACGGGCATTACAAACACGAGCCAAAAAGTGAGCTGAAGATTCGCCAAATTCAAACAATTCTTCGACAGTCGTAAACGCTCGCGTCATAGCTGTTAGAGGTTCGTTGTTTCCAAACGCTGTTCGATGGAATCGGGGTTGAAGAAGAGTACCACTCCGTAATGCTCTCGGAGGAACTTGGATGTTCAGTTGAGAGAGAAGCCTCGAGCAGTCGACCTCTCCATTCAGAAGTTTAGCAACAAAAACCGCTTGTTGATTTTTCCGTCGGCGTTCCAAAGTATGCAATTGCAGCAGATTGCAGCGATCTGAATACGGCGGGAGATTTTGGGGATCACGCCATGGTAGATTACGCAATGCCATCCGGATAAACCTGCGCTGTATTGTTTCCATCCTCAAGCTCCAAGTCAATTGATAAGGAAGCTAGACCAAGGCGGCATTTTCTAGGATCGGTCGTACCAGTGAGCAATAGAGAGCTTTCAGGCAGTACGGGTCAGTGAAGTCTCTTCAGATTTTTGACACAAACCCTAGCTGGCGATTAGCCTTAGAAATCACAGCAGAGCGGTGGAGGTTAAACGATAATTTATGATCCAGTAGAACACCTAAATCGCTGAACTGGTCGGTTCTATGTAGAACGACGCCATTGATGGTATAGTCGAAAACAACCGGCTGCTGGATGCGGTAATACGACATTACCATACACTTTGGAAATAAAGTGTAAACAAACCTTCCAGCTCTATCCAGATTAGAGAAACTTTCAAAAACTTAAATTATTGCAGTCTTATTCAGCACTCTTTTTCCATTTTTAAAGTGGAAATCTGTTCTGAGGAAGTGTCTTGAACATACCCGGACGGAGTAAAATTAATCGCATGAAGGTCATAAACATTATTATCAGCTGAGATGTTGGCTTCGAAAACATGGCGGCACGTCAGCTACCTGTTTGACACATGATCAGCAAGCTGTCACTCGAACTCTAGGTCGTTCTTTGACTTCCCATACATTCAACTATGGTCCAGATCACTAATTTACGAGGAAACATGCCCCAGCGCCTTATCTTGCAACTTTACAGCAAAGTGATGTTGTACAACATGGTTTGTATCACCAAAGCCCCCTTTTTTGGTGTTGGTTTAAATTAGGGTGGTCCCCATTTTCACGGACATACAGAAACTAAATTTTTTAATTGCAGAAATAGACGTTTACATTCTTTGGCAAAGTTTTAGCGCAGAAAGTTTCATGAAATTTTTATCAATACATTTTTTTTTGTAGCTTAAAAATTTACCGATTTAGAGCAATTTTCCCTCATCAACTAAGGGTGTACCATAAAAAAATGGTTTTTTGCCCTTACTTTTATATTTCGATTTCCATTGTCAGATTTTAACGAGTTGTTGGATTTATGTTTTTATCGCTAAAATCTACGTTATTACCTCGGTACCACTGGATGACTTCCCGGCTGTAGCGGCAACTCGCCAAATTTGGCCAAAACTTCACGGGACCTTTATAGGCTTTAATGAAAGGTAGTACCCGGTTTTTGAGGCATTCTTCCTTGTAAAGATTCGAATCCATCGTCTTATTCGTCACGAACACTTTGGTCGCAGCTACATATCCCAGGATAAAAGTTTGCATAAAAGCAAACTTAAACTTTGCAGAAACATCTCTGTCGCCATGTAGAATTTTTGGCCAGAAAGCTTTCCGAAATCCATTTCGACGTAGGTTTCATCGTCGATGAGCAGGCATTCTTGATACTTCGTCAAAACCTGCTGGTACAACATTGCTTCAACGTTCTGTTTGGTTGCTTGCTGGCTCGATAAGAACGATATCCTGCTCGCAAACAAATTCTTCGAACGGTACTGCGAGCAGTAGCGTATTTTTGTGCGATTTCATTATCTGATAGTCCAGGGTTTGTTCTGACAGTTCTCAACACCTTCTGGTTCAGCTTGCGATCATATGTTCCAATATGACTCTATGCACGCTCTTTTGCTCCCTAAAATGTTTGAACACATCATTCACGGTTGATTCGGCGATTTTCAATGTTTTTGCGATTTTTATTGCGGACCACGTTGGATTATCAAATGCAAATTTTTTTCTCTCCTCTCAGCTTCCATCTGGAAAAACTTTTGACTCACTTCACGAAACACCGTAAAATTTGTAGCACAGAAAGTGGACGTTTAGGTTAATAAACCACTGTAAAGAATTCTTGCAGCGGTCACTTTCCGTGCCGCTGCAGCACAATAAGTGATATCGGATTCTAGCTGGGCAGAACTTTAGCAATTTTTTTAATGTTGGTAATGTTCTCTTCAAATTCCAATCAGTGCTAAAAAGTGTCTATGCATTGGAAAGAGTCTAGGCACCTGCCTTGAGTTGACGCGTTTCTCTTTTCGCTGTCATTTTTCTTCCGTTAGTTTCAGGAAAAGCTCAGTCAAGTTAATAAGCGATGTAAACTGTTTCATCGAAAAAAAGCCGCTGTGCATAGCGAAGAACAGAATGATCAAACCGCATTCGTTGATGATCTTCGTGTGTCGTTGCGTATGCTTCGGTTTGTTTAGCTTTTGTGGCGTTACGCTTCTCGGAGGAAGGCAATTCGGTAGCTAGCATTTGGCAAAGTTCTCCAAATCCAAATGCAGTTTTTCGGCCTCATCGGAAAAATTCACACCTTGGCGATCGGCCGTACGGCAGTTAACCGGGAGCTTTGGCATAACCGTACACAATTACGAAGTTCTGACCGTTTTCAGCTCCTTCTTGGCTTTTCCGGTCACTTCCTTCTCGAATTTGACCTCGAGTGAAGAATTAAGAAGAAGCTATAAGCAGAGACTGCGGAGGAAGGGCAGCAAGCGCTTCTGCAAGCATTCCTCTCGATAAATCTGCCCGTTTATGGTGCCGGTTGTAACTAACGGCTTGCTGTACCATCCGCACTCGCAGTTCGCCTGAAACAACAGGTACTTCTTCGCGAATTTGTCCATCTTTCTCTTCAGGAACTTTTCCGGAACCTCCATGCGGGACGTACCGACAAAAAACTTGCGTCCGGGGATTTGTTTGGTGTCCGCCTTGATATATTTCTCGTCCTCCATGACGAGACAGCCTGGCTTGACCAGCCACTCACGGTACAGCTTCCGCGCTCGCAATTTGACCACCGTGTTTTGCTTGTCAGTCCGGTTGGGCGCCTTCCTGACCTTAAAAACACTTCGACGAATTGACCTTTTTGGCCACCTCTCGGGTGGAAAGGTTTGCGTTATTCTTAAAGTACTGCCTTATCTTCCGCGCCTTCTCTGGGTATTCCGTTTTTGGTTTTCGGTCGCTTCCAGCGCGCCGCTCGATGGTCTTCGTCTCCTGGAACATCTTAACAACGCGAGACACGGTGGAATGGTGGATTCCAAGCCTTTTGCCGATCCATCTGTGCGACTGACCAGGATTATCGATCACCGCGCCCAAGATTTGCTGGCGTAGCTCTTCTTGTTTCGAATGCATCTTGAAAACTACTTACACATAAACAAAACACTCTAAACTAGTATTACCTAAAATTTAATTAATTTTTACCCAGGCGATAGAAAGTGTCGCATTTTTTCCGAGTGCAATCTTTACTAGGAGTGACTACGACAAGCGCTATATAAAAAGCTGTTCATCCAGATCATAAGTGAATGGAGCTTTAAACCATAACGATTCGTCTAATGCTTTGAATAAAGTAGTCATTCATGGTAAAAGATAGCATTGCCAAGCAGTGTTGCCACATTTTTATCTGTACCGGTACCAAAAAAATCTTTTTTATCTGTACTTCATCGCAGGAAAATCTGTACCAAAAATCTGCACCGTAATAAAAGTCATGTTTACACGTTTTCTAAATGTTTTTATTTTATTGAGTCAAAATTCAGCAATGAAAAAAATGTGCTTGTATCGGCTTGTAACAACATGCATCACTAATTATCGTTCGGACGATGATGCTTATACATTTTTTATAAAATATGCAGTCGAGATATTTTGAGTGAGAATCATGTTTGTCCGCCCACCTCGCCGATTCATGAGGTCCTTAGATTTCAAAATAGAGTTCATTGTGTCATCGCCGAGCCGATTCCTCAGCTTTGTTTTGCTGTTGTTATACTGTAAGAAGATCCTTTTAACAGTGGCTGAAGAGTGTGGCAAAATGCATCCCGTGCTATTTTGAGCTTCAATGCTCGAATTTCGTGCTCCAAGTGTTTGTGAATTTCCTTCATAGCAACCGGGGAAAGCCACGCTAATGCTGGAAAGATTGGCAAAGTATCTTGGGCTTAACATGGCATTGATGTTGCAGGCTTCAATACAATTCAACCGTCGATATCAAACCGTTTCTGCAACTGTTTCACCAGTTCCACAAAGAAACTTCGACATATGCCCCGAAAAATGTTTGGTTTTCGCTATCCATCGATGTCAACGCTTCTTCCGCTGCTAGCCTAACATATGTAGATCATATTTCAGCTTTTCAGGTGATTTTCTAAATCTCTGGCATTACCGCTGCACTACGACGTCACGTATGATTCTTCACAAATATTTGTAAGAACCATCAAGAAAAAGTGTTTCAGTTCTTCGTACAACATTGTGAACTCCGGCCTTTCGGGCTGGAACAATCTATTAAGCCTGTTGATATGAGGTAAAATGTAATCCAAAAAGAGCAGTAACGGCTTGGTCATAGAGTTTTGCAAATGTGGTGGTATTTGGTCTGATTCTTGTCAATATTGGAGTGGAATTTGAAAAACAGAAGTAACTCGGAATATCTAGAATGACACCTCTTGACCAACGTCTCTAGTGACAATCATTTGGTAGCCGATTGGTGTAACATTTTCAACGGTTGAAGGTCGAGAATATCCTGAATCATTTGAAATTCACTAGTTCGCTTTGGTTTGTTTGATATGAACCTAAGATGTCCTTCAGAAGATGTATCATGTAATCTGGATGTTTTTCGCAAGCATAACTAGAACACAGAGCCAGTGTGCAGTCAAGTACATTTGACAACAACTATATCCGGGCAATCTGACTTTAACTATCACATCACTGAATTTGAATCCCCCATCATTACTGCAGCTCCATCAGACGCTAACCCTTTCAAACCCTTTGTTAATAGAGTTGAAGGAAATGTTGTTTTCCACTGCCCACGCAGAAATGTTCAGTTCCGCCTGGGTTGACAAAGCTTCCTCGGAACTCAGAACATTGGCGAAACTGTCCATTTTGGAATCGCCGTCGCCGCGCACTACTTGCACAATAATCTGTAATCTGTACCGTACAGAATCTGTACCAAAAAAATCCAAAAAATCTGTACCTTTCCAGATAAATCTGTACCTGTGGCAACACTGTTGCCAAGCACTGTGTGATCCATGAAACATTTCATCATTATGCTGATAAATTTAATCTCGTAAGTAATTAATTAATATTTTATCGCCTAATGTGTAATGCACCTTCAGCTTGCTAAGCAAAATAAACATACAACAAAAACATTGCAAATTTAGATTCAAATACTCTGCCAGAATGAATCACTTCCACAAATCAGTGAACATTTTAAAAGGTAATAACATCACTGTCGATGAGCGACTGAGTAAAATGGAATGCATCAGAAGTACAAAACAAATTTCGTTTAAAACTGCACCAAGCTGACTTTTCCCTTGAACTAAGTTGACACACGCGAGAATGCTTTCTTAAAAGGAAACGTTCTTCCGAAAGATCTAGATACTGTAATGAGCTGCAAATGAAATGAAGAAGCTTTAGAGTAGTCACTAATAGATTGCTAAGTGAAATGCTTTTCGCTCTAATTCAAGTTTGGAACTGCACTTCCTCTTCTGAATTGTAGTAGTGCTTTCAGCTCTGATTCACCTGATTATAGTCTTCTTCGGAAATTTATCTCTGTGTACATACCTGTAAAGAAAGGAGAGAGAAAAAAACGATTAAAATATGGTTCGTTGAAAATGTACAAGCCGCTTCAAGTCCTTCCACTTGCTGAATTGCGAACATCGCCCACCACCAATCAAACCGTGCAAACAATCTTGACTTAATTTGCAAATCAACTCTCGATCAACTTCGTCAGCGCGCTCTTTGCATAGTCGCCACACTGGTAAACCACCGTCGAGAAGTTCCTTCGCTGAGCCACAACACTATCGAACAGATTTCACATTTCATTTGGCGTCGACAAATGAAGCAATTTGTTGAGTCATTAAATTTCAACACACAAAATCATCAACCAGACACGAAATGCTATTGACACAAGAAGCGGGATAAAGGCAGCAAAGAAGTGTCGAGCAAAAGTTTTTCCTTTCCCGAAATCCTGCAATATCCATACGGAACATTGATGGGCTGCCTTCGGGGAGGTGGGTGTGGCAAGGAGCTGCCTTTTGCGGATTTTAATCAATTTATTTACTTGCACTTCTTCGCATCTCACCACCATGGAATTTTTCGGCATCTCGGCAACTAGTGCAAGGACAGGACTAGCTCCTCGGAGAGATCAGTGCTCCAGATGGTAATGGGAAAGTTGCATGAAAAATTGAATTCAATCTCAACCCGGTCCCGGTGGAAGATCATTGCTATTGAAACTTGAACCTCGCCCGACCACCGCCCGTCTCCGGAGTCCTAGGGCTCTGGATGGGTGCGGTGGGTGATGCACTCAATACGGTCATGAAGTTGACGTTGATATTCGGAACGCAACGGCCGGCGAGTAGGTTGATAGGTGGCGTGGGGCGGAGGCAAATTTGCGATGCGGTGAAAAGATTTTCACTTGAAAGGATAACTAAATTAATATCCTATTTGTTTGCTCGTCGTAGTCGATGAACAGCAAAGGCATCAGGTACGGCAAGTTTCGCTTTATTTGGTAGTAATTAAATTTTCGATGCCGTTCATTTAGCGGGAGACATTTATGGTGAAGCGCATTGAAATTAGATTCAGTGGTGGCATTTTCGCTTCAATCGAGTGTTTAACGATGTGGTTGGTTGAAAGAGTTAAATTCAGAAATTGTTGGAGCTGTGTGTGAGATGTGGGTTTTGGTTAGTTTATTTATGCGATCAAATAAATCCGGATTCACGGATTAATGGTTTCATTTCGTTTAATGCTATTTATACCAGTTGCTTGTCATGCATGTGTAGTAAATAGCGGAATACATTAAAACACTTTACAAAGTCGAAATTGAGACACTTTTAGATTTTATAATCATGAATTTGGAGGTGATTATGGGTAGCAAGAGGAGAACACGAAATGAAACGAGCACCAATAACTATGTAGTTTTTGAAGAATTCTGTTTGGAAAATCGTTTAAGAATGTATCAAAGAAACAATTTTTCAATACCTGTTTATTAAAAATTGATTGATTCTCTGATTGCATCAGTTACTGGGAGAACCTCCCATCGAGGACATCGCTCAATCGGTCGACTACGATGGGCTGGGCATGTCGTAAGAATGTCGGACGATAGCCTTGTTAAAATGGTTCTCGAAAACGTACCGACGGGTACAAGAAGAGGCGCACAACGAGCAAGGTGGATCGATTACAATGGAGACAACTTCTGTGTACAGCAGAGGCCACACTGGCCTTGGTCTGATTGGTAAGGGAAGTATGATTCTCTGATAAAAAGCAAAACAAAAATGCAATTCATGAATAGCTTATCGTCGTTATTTTATTGGTCATGGACGGTGATTTTAAAATGACGTGCTTATGTATTTTTTTCGTCGTTTTAGCGATATTGATCCGAGCTGAGTTCCTCACGGAAAAAAGGATCGGAGTTGTTCGTCATGTAGGTCAGGAAGATATCGATGGTAGCATGAACATCGGAACGGCTCAAGCGGGTGGGAGAATCTGGACTCAAGATGGTGTAGTGTTCTTTCTCTAAGCCTTGCTGGGCGATGGTACTATTAGGGTTCCTGGTAGCACGCATGTTGCAATTAAGTTGAGAAAATATAAATTTGCCTTTGTTAGTCATAATCAAGTTGCTGTAACTAATTATGCTCGTGTTGTGCTACTTGGGTTACCTCAGGTCTGGTGCGTCACGTTGATGTCACTGGTGATAACGACTTGCCCCCCGCCGCCAAGTTAACTTGATGATGTCTTGCCGTAGTTAGAGCATCTGCCGAGCCGTCGCTGGTGTTTGTTTGCTTTGGGCAGTAGGCCGCGATGATGGTGATTGGGCCGGCGGGAGTTTCCACTTCAACTCCTATGGCCTCGATGACTTTCAGCTCGAAACTAGGTAGCGGACGGCAGCTGGTTTGGAGCAGTAATGCGATAGCCAATCCTCTCCCCTGAGTGAATTCGGTCCTGCCTTACAATACGAAAGTCGAGGATATAGAGATTTACCTCAGGCTAGAGGTGCGTCTTTGTGATTCTGGCGGTGCCGATATCCTATTAACAGAACAAGCGTTCCAATTGAAGATGTTGATAGTTTCTTCAGGGCCCATGTTGGTTCATGAAGTTGAGCAACACCCTGGTGGCGGCTTCAATTTGTTGTTCCTTGGAACGGCAGCGACTTAGCCCTTTGTACATTGCTAGTATGAACTCCATCATTTAGTCCGGGAGAAGAGCGAGTCATCATCAGAAGCATGAGCTGAGGTAAAGCGTGAACCTACGATTCTCCAGGTTGGAAGGGGCACGTCTTTCACTGACGGCGCTGTTGCGGCTGCTGCGAGTCGTTGTTGTACGAAAAATACTGGCTAACGGATTTCCTTCTGATGATTCTGCTGGAGAGGTGGAAGATTCGGCCCGCTGTACCTGAGCGGCGGGAAGTTCTCAACCATATTCGGAGGAGGTTGAAGGCGGTTTCGCTCAATCACGGTTTGAGTGGACGCCTTCGTCTGCATTTCAAGAGATTGCGCGCACTTGGGACAGGCACAGTTTTGGCCATCATGCAGGCAGCCCCCTCCATTTGCTCACATCTTGCTGTTTCATGCACTCCTGCTCACTCGCGAAAGCATGGTTTCATATGCCAGTTCCTTGTTCCATGGCCAAAGGAAAGGCAGTTTGTACATTGCGTGACGTCACACTTCGTATGTTCAAGAGAGCTCGCACTTTGCAGAGGTCATTCATTTTGACCGAGCCCTTCTCCAGGGGGACCAGAAAAAGCAGATCCCGATGGTTTCGTGCCTCGGCCCGGTTCATGAGGCTTGAGGTTAAGTCGTTTCAGTTCCTCGACGATATCACACCGGTAGTCAACGAATTACCTTCAGTGGCTTCGATTCCAGGAACCGTCTTGTAGCTTTGAAATCTTCTTCGATAAAGTAGATGATCTTGGTGCCCATGCTGCACAACTTAAACAGCGGATGGGTGTGGGTCACCACAAGCTCGTTCCTGAGCGCAGCGATTTTTTTCTGGTGATGCATAGTGGCGGGATTATCACTTTTTTCGGCACCGTCTGCTCGGACCGGAAACGTGACCAAACTGTTGCTCACCAGTAGTCTGGAATTGTGATCCAATGAGCCGGGTTTGAGGTCATGTTGGCGGTCGTTTTGAACCGCATGCTTGTTGGCTGCAGGCAGCCGCTGACGTTGAATAGTGGCTTAGGAAGAAGCACCCACTATTTTGTTGTGCGTCATCACAACAGTGATTGGTGTCGACGAGTTTGCTTAGCTTTGAAGCTTGCAAAAATCGGGGCACGAATGACGAGCGAAAAGAAAACGAAACTCTACACTGCCGAAAAGCGCGAGAAACGGAAAACCACACAACGATATCTAAGTTGGATTACTACTGGTGAGGTCCAAACAAAGATCGATGCGCAGCGGAGAAAACAAATTTTACTGCTCAAACGTCAAGCAAAGATTGGCGAACACGTGGTGTATGGCTCATCTCTCAGCTCTCAAAAAGCTAAATGAACCTAAACATACCTTGGTTTGATGGGGACGCCTGGACGACAAGTTACTTTGATTAATGGAAACGTGTGGTAAGATAGTTAGCATACACTAAAAAATAGACCTTTTGAAAAATGTTGCTCAAAAACTAAGAGAAGCTCTTTAGTCCCGATACTATAAAAAAAAAGTATAATCTTTGCTTTCTGAACAAATTTTACAATCAAGGATTGTTTCTCTTCTGTATATTTTGTGGCTTAGTAGTTCAAAAGTTATATATAATTGTAAATGTAAATGTAAACTTACAAAATTCCAAATTCCAGATTCCAAATTCTAAAGTTCAGACACCAGATTCAGATTCCAGATTCCAGATTCCAAATTCCAGATTCCAGATTCCAGATTCCAGATTCCAGATTCTAGATTCCAGAGATTCCAGATTCCAGATTCCAGATTCCAGATTCCAGATTCCAGATTCCAGATTCCAGATTCCAGATTCCAGATTCCAGATTCCAGATTCCAGATTCCAGATTCCAGATTCCAGATTCCAGATTTCAGATTCCAAATTCCATATTCCAAATTCCAAATTTCGAATTACAAATTACAAATTACAAATTACAAATTACAGATTCCAATTTCCAATTTTGGAAATTGAGAATTGGAAGTTGGACAGAGGGAATTGGAAATTGGAAATTGGAAATTGGAAACATGAAAATTGAACATTGAAAATTGGAAATTGGAGACTTGATTTCAATTCCAATTTCCAATTTCCAATTCCTATTCCAATTTCCAATTTCCAATTCCAATTCCAATTTCCAATTTCCAATTCCAATTTCTAATTTCCAATTTCCAATTTCCAATTTTCAATTTCCAATTTTCAATTTCCAATTTCCAATTTCCAATTTTTAATTTACAATTTCCAATTTCCAAATTCCAATTTCCAACTTTGAATTTCAAATTTCCAATTTCCATTTTCCAATTTTCAATTCCCAATTTATAATTTATAATGAACAATTTTCAATTAACAATATACAATTAACAATTTTCTATTTTCAATTTTTAAACTTCGATTCTTAATTTTTAATGTTCGATTTTCAATTTTCATTGTTCTATTTTCAATTTTCAAACTTAAATTTTCAAATTTCAGTTTTCTTGAAGTTTGAAAGTTTCGAACCTCAGTTTTCAGACTGCAATTTTAATACTCTAATTTTCAAACTTCATTTGTCAAGCTTCAATATTCAAACTTCAATTTTCAAACTTCAATTTTCAAACTTCAATATTCAAACTTCAATTGTCGAATTTCAATTTTCAGACTACAATTTTAATCTTCAAATTTTCAAATTTTTAATATAAAATCTCAAATTTTCAATATTCAATTTTCAATTTTCACTTGTCAAACTTCAACCTTCAAACTTCAATTTTCAGACTGCAATTTATGAAAATTAAAGTTTTAAAATTAATGTTTGAAAACTGAATTTAAAAAAAATGATGTTTGAAAACGGAAGTTTGCAAAAAATTCAAGTTTTAAAATTGACGTTTGAAAATTAAAATTTAAAAATTGAAGCCTGAAAATTGAAGTTTGAAAATTTAAGTCTGCAAATTGACGTTTTACAATTGAAAATTGAAAAATGAAAATTTTGTATTGAAAATTGAGGATTTCAAATTGTAAAATCAAAATTGAAATTTTTAATTTAAAGTTTGAAAATTTAAAATTGAAAATTTAAAATTGAAAATTTAAAATTGAAAATTTAAAATTGAAAATTTAATTTTCAAAATTGAACATCATGAATTGAAAATGGAATAAGGAAAATTGATAATTGAATATTTTAAATTGAAATTTGAATTTTCAATATTCAATTTTCAAACTTCAAATTTAAATTGAAGATTTCAAATTGAAAATTTAAAATTCAAGTTTGAAAAATGAAATTAAAAAATTGAAGTCTGACAATTGAACAAGAAAAGTTGAAGTTTGACAATTAAAATAGAAAATTGAAGATTTCAAATTGAAAATTTCAAATTGAAGTTTGAAAATTGAGGTAAATATGAAACTTGAAGTCTGAAAATTGAAGTCTGAAAATTGAAGTTTTGCAAATTGAAATTTGACAATTGAAGTTTGAAAATTGAAGCTAGAAAATTGAATAATGAAAAATTAATTCTGAAAATTGAAATATGAAAATTGATGTTTGACAATTGAAAATTGAAAATTGAATATTGAAAGTTGAAGATTTCAAATTGAAAATTTGAAGATTAAAGTTAGAAAATTGAAGTCTGAAAATTGAAATTTGAACATTGAAGTTTTAAAATTGAAGTTTGGCAATTTAGGTTTGAAAATTGAAGCATGACAATTAAAGTCTGAAAATTTGAGTCTGAAAATTGAAGTTTGAAAATTGAAAATTGAAAATTGATGTTTGATAATTGAAGTTTGAGAATCTAATATTGAAAATGACAATTCAAGTTTAAAAATGTGTAAATTGAAATTTGAAAATTGATGTTTGCAAATTGTGGTTTGAATATTGAAATTAAAAATTGGAAGTTTGAATATTGAAGTTTGACAATCAATGTCTGAAAATTGATGTTTGAAAATAAAAGTTCGATTTTTGAAGTTTGAAAATCTCCTCTGGTGTGAAAAATTAATGTGCATGTTTCAGCGATGGCACTATTTTATATCCTCGTATGAAACATGACTAAAGCATAAAACTAAATAGGGTTCATAATTTGCAAGCTACTCAACAAGTGCTGTAATTAATTTTGCTACACATAACCGAATTAACTTTAACGACAACTGTATCACACCATGAAAATCAGGCTCCATCTTCCCGGAAGGTGTGGAAAACGTTTCAATTTCACAGCGCTGTCAGCTGGCGATAAAAAGAATTACCCATTCTCATATTACGTAATTAACGTCGGAAAATATCTGGACATGTGTGCCACCGCCATCGGTCGTCAATGGCTTCATTCGATGGGAATGGGCACAAACAGCTCCAAAGCAGCAGACATCGAGCGACCTGAAGGTGCTAATGTCCAATAAAGACCCAAAGGCCGTTACAGAAACCCTCTTCATATCTTTGCCAGCATATGGCACTCCTGCCACATGGAGGAAAACTCTCCACCAGAAGTGAAGCTCTCAGGAGGGGTGATTCATAATATATCTTTGCCATCTTATCAACCCACTTTATGCATTTTATTCCTTCAAAATACACTTGTTGTGGCATTTTACGACATTATTAAAAATCTTCCGAAAAAAGCAGAAAATCCCAAGACAATTCTTCGTATGAACTGGCGGAGGAGTTGTTTGGTCTTCCTATGCACGGATCTCATCACTCGCCAGTCGGTCCATATCCGAAGGTATGGTGTATTCGTCTTATTTTGCTTCTTCTTCAGTACGCTCCGTTGGGGCATTGTCTTCTCCAAGCGCAACATCTTTCCATGATGATGGCATGCTTTTGTTTTTTTCTCGGAGGTCGTTATTTTTACGATTTTTATGGTTGGAAAAGCAGCATAGAACAGCAGCTGCCTTTGCCTTTTGCCACCAACAATATTCCTACCAGTGCCTTTTACCTTCCAGTGTCAGTTGTCGATGTGGTTTGTTTAAAACGAGATACAGCCAAAGGACAAACCAGAACATCATTGCCATTAGCCATTTCTCCCGATGTCTGACGAAATCATTGCCGATATGGTCGATGAACTGGTCTCAGGCAATGTTTGTTATCCCGAAACGTAACATAATGTTGACTGAGTTCACGTGGACTTGATAAGAAAACAGCGTTCTGGCAATAACAGATCTGTAGTGAGGAGGTTGATAAGGAACCTAGCCGTAGAGCATTTCACTGGAACATAGATATTCTGATTTCAATTTCAACTGTCAACAATGAATCTGCCCTTTGATATGAAGTCTTTCCCTTACATGCAACCACTCTGCTGAAACCTATTTGATCCAATCAGAAAGATCAATCAAACTTTCTGTACTTGGTTAAGCTACCCTTTCCATCATTTTTTTTTTCATGAAAAATCTTCTATCTCTTCAAGCACATTACTCCTATGAATTAGCTTTGACGTCCCTTTGGAATCAATTCTGCTTAGTGCTGACAGCACCTGACAGCAAAGACTCCCCAACTGATGCATGCAACTTGCAATCATCGATATGTTCCCGCAGGCCGACTTGACTATCCCATCTGAAATGCATCGTTAAAATTGATTCCCTGAAATGCCTAATAGCCATTCACCGGCTGCTGTCTAATCGCAAAGGTTTAACTTTTCACCTTTCAGTGACCCTTGTCTCACTCCCCTTGGATGCACCGTTGGTTCCATGCCCACGAGCAGTTTCATTCGAGGATGTGCAACAACATGGAAGCGAACCGGAAATGCCCGCCAGGAGAAGCGAAGTACACAGGCTGTTGCATCAGTCTTGTGGGCTGTTATTTTCCACAGTGAACAACACCCCAGCAAAAGGTTGGGAGGGAGACGGGGCAGACCATTTTCAAATTTAGTGTAGATGCAGTGGATTGGCTACAATTACGTTAGATTGGAAGTCACTTGTGATTCGAACAGGGTCTCAGAACATTTGATGGCGTGTTAATGGATTCTTCGCAAGGTGCAATCAAATTCGGTTCGCGATGACAGGTGGTTTATAATTTTACTTTAAAATGTTTCAATTTTCATTGTTCAAATCTCATCAGGGGATTTTTAACAATCCAGTATCCATCTTCTGATAAAACAACAGATAAAAAGAAACTGTGTAAGCGCCGTCGTTTTAGAATTACAAAAATTAAAAACCAAAAGAATCTCGTTATATCTTATGAAGAAGATAAATTTGATGAACAAGTTGTATGCCCAATTTTGTCAGTTTTTTCGCTGGAAACTTCTTCCACAAAATTCTCCACCAAGTTCGTCAATTTCAACAAAGGAAACTCCATTCACCGGGTAATCTGAAAGATTTTTGATTAAAGTAGATAAAACAGCAAGCTCTTGTACAGTATTCAGGTTTATCCGTCGTTTAAAAGTCATCATGACAAAATGCTTCTAGGCGTATTTATCGCGTCTCTACAAGAATTGAAATGTTTTCCGCAGTTTTCATAACAATAAGAACTTTGTTTCTTAATGAAGTATGACCTGATGTGTCAGAGGTCTTCAACAAACTAAGATTAAACTGAAAAGCAGCTTTTTCAACACAGTTGGGAAAAACCTTTACATACGACCTTTACATAATTTTAATAAATACAAGATTAGGCTATGAATTTGTATATCAGCAACAAAATCAGACGGACATTTCGTAGGTTGAACGATACAATTCCATAAAATTTGCCAAGAAGTTCTTGGTGTGGCAGGCGATCTATGGGTTCGGCAAATTCAGCAAGCCGTACAAACCGGAAACATCAACGGCCAAATATATAAAAGAAAAATGCCTCCAGACGCGCCTGCTGCCCTTCCTTGGTCCCACGAAGTTGATACTCTGTTTGGTTTGCCGAAATACCATAGAAAAGATATCAGGAATGCCTTGCACGTCGTGTCATGCAGCAAGGGCTCAGTAGGGATTGTTGGTCAAGACCTGAAGCTAAGAGTCAGTTCCATTTTGGAAATAACATTTGCATTTAAAAAGATACACAAAAATTGCCGTGGGTTTACCTTCACCCGCTCTAACAAAACTATCCATGCAGCATCAATCATAGTAATCCTTGAGTTTGCAGACAACATTTGACAGCTCTATCAGTCGAACTCTTTCCGTGATGGCAAAAACAGTGAAGAAACTCCTTTCAGAAGTGAACGAGTTCAAAGAACGGCACCCCACCGCGTCGAAAACGGACATCGTGCGGCACTTTGTGAACGCCGGATATGCCTACAACATCTTGGCACTATTAGACAACAATCAGAGCATGGAAAGAAACCCCGGTTCCGGACGGTTGACGACCCTGAGCGACAAGAAGCGCTAAAGGATGCTGAAGAGGAATACTGAGGGAAAAGTGGCTACATCGCTGCGTGCGCATGGGTGGGAGGTCGGCGAACATGAACATATTTCAAGCTAAACAATGCATTAGGTCCTAAATAACATTGAGAGACTCTCTTTGTCGACTCTCTCTTTGTGTTCCTACGGCTATGGAAAAACATGTTCAAGTATGTTCAGCATGCATAACGGTAGTATGAAGTGTGATTAAGGATCCAATGCATCGAAAACATCAGCAAATCGTTTAATAGACAAGCTATTAACCAACGAAAGTCGACGAAGAGAATCTTTGAATGTTACTTAGGACCAAATGCATTGTTCAGCTTGATTTGTCAGGAAGCGGACTGCGCGTCCACTGGTTTCGGAGCTACATGCAATGACGCAGCGGCAGCGGCTGAATAAGATGGTCAACTCTATTTTCCCGGCGAATCGCGACGTGGCGGTGGTGATGGACGTCGAGATCTATCTCACTCTGGATGGCAACGACTGGCAGGGTACTTCGTATTTTACTTCCCCCACGAAGAAAGTGAGCTTAATGAAGTTCATTTCACACACCAAGTTCCCCAAGAAGGTGCTGCAGTGGCTGACAATCAGCGAGAAGAGGATGTCAAAGCCATTCTTCTTTCGCTGTGGACTGGCAGTGAACGGGGAATTTTATAGTACGAAATGCCTGCCGGAAGTTGCGTCGTTCATCAAGAAATACCATAAAGGCGAAGACGCGGTGATCTGGCCGGATCTGGCGTCGACCCACTACTCGAAACGATCGTTAGAGGAGATGGAGCGGCTGAATATCGATGTGGTACCAAATTCGGCGAACCCGCACAACGTTCCCCAGCTGCGTCCCATCGAGAATTTCTGGGCCAACCTGATGCATAAGATCTACTCCAACCATTTTGTCGCGAACACTGAAACGAAGAAAGAACTCAAAAATATGCCTACACGCATTCGAAAATATGTCTACTCACATTCCATGGGAAGTTCAGCAAAAGTAATTATCTGCCTAAGCTTTTTTTTATAACCATCCGAAATAGTCTATTTGTTTTAATGCAAACGTTATCACATCAAAAAAAAATTCTACCTGCTACAGGTGGTCATGTGCCTGAAGGTCGCATTTATAATTTTACTTTTCACTTTAGGTTCGTAGTTGCAGCGCGTTGGGATCACCCTTGCCTTAGATTCATTCTACTCATTACATGGAATGACATCAAAATGGATTCCCTTATTTAATGAAAATATATTTGATGAAGGAAAAATACCTCAAATTTATAGCGTATAATTAGGATCTTTGTGCAACTCATGCAGCATTGCCATCATTAGGTATTTCATTAAGGTACCCTTCGTTGCATATTTTAAACATCCGTCTTTCCACACATAACGCATTTTTCAAAAATACAGTTTGACAAACATTTATTCCACTTTACATTGTAAATTCAGGTTACCGATGTCGGAAACATCTTATCAAAATTTTGAACTGCTGATTAATTTGGTGAAATATTCAAATGACCGTTGCACGTAAGATATTAACACAGAGCATTTATTTACTGAGCCAACATCTCTTTCTACATCATAATCGTTACTCCACGCACGGAGAATACAGACAAAACGTTTATAATATATAAATTTACTATTTTTTTTTTTGAGTTTCGCACTGATTTATAATCGTTTACTGAACAGTTCCTGGTTGGTAAATGACTGGAAAATGCGTACCATTGGTACTTCGCGTACCTGCAGGTATAAAATCAATCCTACTGCGATCCTTAGTCTCTTGTCCAGTAACTCCTATCCCTACCTCCCCGTGGGGCCGACTGTGGTATGAGTAACCATTAAAAAGATCGTTCTCCATGTCAGGGGCGGCTCAAAACAGCGTCTGTTCTCCATGTTAGGAGCGGCTGATCAACGTTCTCGTGCCAGCATAAGACTCTAAACAATGCTGTGCATGATGGTCTTCCGGCGAGACAGGGGATTGGGAAGGCCCACAAAAACGCCCTTAAAAAATCAATGTTACAAATAATACAGAAGTTAATACGGACCGGAACAATCGGCAAAGACCTAGGCGAAGAAAAAAGGACTACAATTGGAAAGTCGGAACAAGTGACTGCAAATCGCTCTGCTTCCCTGGCTGCAAAAGGATAATATACGACGAACGTCAACCACGTAACCTCGAAGTCGTAACACTGCAGGAGGTTTGCTGGACATGACAGAAGGTATGGAAAAGCGGGCATCGAGCGGCTACTTTTTACCAGAGCTGTGGTATCACAAACGAGCTGGGCACCGGCTTTGTAGACCTGGGCAAAATGTATCAACGCGTGATTGGATGGTTCTCGATCAATGCAAGAATGTGCAAGCTGAGAATCAAGGGTCGTTTCTTCAACTACAGCATCATCAACATAAACTGCCAACATGAAGGGAGACTCGATGACGAAAAAAAGTGTTCTACGCGCAACTAGAGCAAGTGTATGATGGCTGCCAACAACGGGACGTAAAAGTCATCATTGGCGACTTGAATGCACAGGTAGGACGGGAGGCAATGTACAGGCCGGTAATACCATACCATATGCATACCATATCAAACGACAACGGCGATCACCTGACCAAAAAACAGAGAATCAAATCGACCATGTTTTAATTGACAGGAAATTCTTCTCCGACATCATCAACGTTCGCACTTACCGCCGCGCGAATATTGACTCGAACCACTACCTAGTTGCAGTATGTATGCGTTCACTGCAGTATGCGGACGCCACGACCTAACATTGGGCTACTACGGGAAACCGGAGATGCCCAGGAATACGCGCAACAGCTAGAAGCAGCACTACCAATGGAAGAACAGCTTGGCACAGCTACTCTTGAAGATGACTGGAGAGATATTCGAAACGTCATTGGAAGCACTGCTATAGTGACACTAGGTACTTTTGCACCGAATCGGAAAAATGATGGTAAATGCTATCAGTTACTAGAGGAGAAAAATGCAGCACGGGCGTTAAGCAATAGAAGCAGTATACCATGCTAACGACACACGCAAATTCTACGAGAAGTTGAACAGCTTGCGCAAAGGCTACGCACCACAAGCCGATATATGCAGAGATCAGCAAGGCAACATTCTCACAGGAGAGTGTGAGGTGATTGAAAGGCGGAAGCAGTACTTCGACAAGCACCTGAACGGCAATATTACAGCGAACGAAAGTGGCACGTATGGTGTATGATGTATGATATGTATACCCATTGAAGCACGGAAACTATGTAAGTCCGACAGCAGTGAGCTTTCCTCGCTGTTAGACTTGATCAAGCTTTAATAACCACTGATTATCCTAATCATGCCATTGTATGAAGGGCTAAAAAGGGGTTGGGTGGCTCGATAGGCAACATCACTTATACGTATCCACAAGGATATAAAGAATCTCCTTCCAACAACAAGATTGAACAATTGGTCAAAAGAGCAAGCTATCTAACATGAGGATGTCCCAATGGGCGGAGAGAAGAGCCCGCCCTCTATTCACAAACTGTTAACAATGCAGAGTTGGCATTTCCACTCTCCCCATCCAGAGTGCTTCAATCGGGTGCCCTGATGGTCCCTCCCATTCCCATGAAATATTTATATAATAGTGTATATATTTATGTGTTTGAAAAATACTGCAATCACTCGGTATCTATTATTTATGATCTTTTTCGGTGGATCCTGAGATATAAGAAATGTTGTAAAGTGTTAATGTGGAGAGTTTTGTGTTTTCGCGCTTAAGCACGTTTTCGTTCGTTTTCAGCGAAAGCAGCAATCTCCAAAAATCTTGATTTAAGGTATCCTAAAAAAAAATTGTTAAATTTTACAAAAAATACATTTATACATTTTAATCTACTGTTGCCATGTTCACTATTTGCTGCTTGGTGTTGATTTTTATAACAGCAATACGCCTTTATTTTTGCTGGCTTAATAATGTTTGCTCCTGTGTAAGGAAAACAGAGAAGATTTTATTGACAGGGAGTTAAAGACAAATGGACGTAACAAACAACAAGCAATTTTTAAATCATCTATGAAGTAAAATCAATAGAACAATATCATCAAATATAATGATATTGTGAGTTATGATACGGTACTGACAAAAATTGAACTGTAACATCAGACACTATCCGAATGGCAAACAGCTCAGATTTGGAAAAGGTCCATTTGCAAACCGGAATTGAAAATACATTAGGTAATAAGTGCAAAAGCCTTTGGACATTATATAACATAATAATTAAAAGTATATATAACCTATTAGGTGAAATTTTAAAAAAATATATGTTAAAATATAAATCCTGAAAACACCAGTAATGATCAAAATGATAATGATAATGATAAAGAAGATTGATAATGGTTATGAATAAACAATGTCCTATTTGATAATATGTAGAGTCAAGGGATATTATAATATCGACTGAAAATTACATCTGTGCCGACTGCTGTTTTGTTCCAATTGTAGAAAAACTTCCGCATCCATTATGAACCAGAAAATTTAGACAATGTATGACATGAGAAAAAAATAAGGAAATTTTAAATTTTAAATTATTGTATAATACCTGATGACCTGGTAGACCTGAAAGATATGATAATGGGAAATTATGATATGATTTACCGATCGCACCCCCTCACTTCGCTATTGTCAGATTGACAACATTGCCCAGGCTACGCCAACCAGCGTCTCCATGTTTCAGCTAGCAGTCTTTTGTGATCATATGACTCGTGGAGGCGTGAGGTAGGAACTTGTGAGGACCAGAGGTCGGTCGCACCCTCCTGCCAAGTTGTCAACTCACCATTTGAACCTATGTACCACAAGCCGATATGTGCAGAGACCTGGAAGGCAACATTCTCACAGGAGAGTGCGAGGTGATTTTAAAGCGAACAAAAGTGGCACGGTAGAAAATCTAGGAACACGTGAAGAAGTTGACAGGATCCCAACCCCAACCCTTCAGGAAGTCGCGGAGGAAATTGGTCGGTTGAAAAACAACAAAGCTGCTGGAGTTTCTCAACTCCCAAGCGAGCTATTAAAATACGGTGGCAAAACACTGGCCAGGGCGCCGCCTATCACCAATTTCAAAGGAGTCCGTGGGACAATATCAAGCGGGATCCATGAGAGCTCACGCTACTACGGACCAGATTTTCACGATTTGGCAAGTGCTGCAGATACGTAACGAATATAACGTGCCCATACGTTATCTTTTCATGAATTCCAAATCAGCTTATGATACAGTCGATCGAGACCAGTTATGGCTGATTATGCACGAATATGGATTTCCGGTAAAACTGACGCGGTTGATCAAAGCAACGATGGATCGAGTGGTGTGTGTCGTCCGAGTCTCAGGGACACTTTCGAGTCTCTTCGAATCTCTGTGAGGGTTACCGCAAGGTGATGGATTGTCGTGTTTGTTGTTCAACACTGCATTGAAGGGCGTGATTCGAAAAGCTGCGATAGACACGAGTGGCAGGATCTTCAGTAAGGCTGTAGAACTATTTGGCTTCCCCGATGACGCTGATATCGTAGCACGTAACTTTGAGACGATGGCAGAAACGTACATCAGACTTAAGGCTGAAGCTGGTAAGATTGGGCTTGTGATAGCTGCGTTGAAAACAAAATACATGAAAGGAAAAACCTAACGAGAAGACAATGCAAGCCTCCTACCACGAGTTTAGACCGACGGTGATGTAATCGAGATAGTAGACAAATTCGTGTATCTGGGCTCATTGGTGACCACCGATAACGACACCAACAGAGAGATACACAGGCGCAATATGGTTCGCAGTCATGCCTACTAAGCTAAGATCGCACAAAGTTCACCGAACTACTAAGTTGGTCATCTACAATACATTAATTAGACTGGCAGTTCTCTACGGCCACGAAGCATGGACATTGCTAGTGGAGGACCAACGTGCCTTTGGTGTCTTTGAACGGAGGGTGCTGCGAATTGCATTAGCTGCTGGGAGGACCTCCCATCCCATACATCGCTTAAATCGGTCGACTGCAATGGGCTGGGCATTTCGTAAGAATGTCGGGTGACAGCCCTGCTGAAATGATTCTCGAACCAACGGGTACAAGAAGAAGAGACGCTCAACGAGCAAGGTGGATCGATCAAGTAGAAGGCGACCTGCGGACTCTTCGCAGACAGCGAGGCTGGTGAGATACAGCCATGGACCGATTACAGAGGAGACAACTTCTGTGCAAAGCAGAGGCCACGTCAGCCTGGGTCTGATTGGTAAGGTAAGGTAAGAGGAAAAACCGCCAAACTCGCCAGCACTTCGCCCATAGAGAAAATTCTGAGCGATTATGATGGGCAAGCTTGGAAAAACAGGGAAAATCTTCAAAAACGACAAGGATTTGAAGTAAGAAAGGATGAAAGTGTATAAAAAAGATGGCAAAATTGTTGCACAGGATTTTATAATTCTTACTACTGATTTTTTTTTTGTGTGTAAGATCTTTGCACTTTTGCGAAAATGAGAGACACCAACCTGTGACGCCTTTCCGGTTGAGTACCGCTGTACTGTGATGGAGGCAATAAAGGGTGTCCAGCATCAAATTACTTCAGGGAAAAAGGCTAAAGAAAATTACCCATTGGGTATTTTCTCTTGAAAATTTGGGTAGAAGTTGCTTAAAGTGTTTTGTTTGTATAAGTCACGTTCAAGTATTGAGAAGCTAAGAGAGGCCTTAACTCGATAATGCAATTTCGATATAGTTCTCATTTTTATGTGATTAGTGCTCTCCCATCCTCAGAGAATTGAATATATCAAGTATTACAATTACCTTACAACTACACAAAACTTGCTGAACAGACCTCGTACAAATAAGTTAAATGAACTAGGAAGAACCACGGGAGAAAAGATTTATTTAGTATGACCAATTGTATAACACGATAGCTGAGGTGAGCCGGTAAGGCATCTGAAGCAAGAGTCCTCTACCCACTTTTACAAAATCATTTTTTTATTTGCTTCTCAGTTTAATCTTCATCTACTCTTTAACTTATGTACATGCGTAGATGGTGTACATAAGCTAGCTTTTTTTTGTGTACGGGGAGAAAAACCTGCAACCAGACTTCTACTTCTGAAGAACTAAGATTGTGGGGTTTAGGGTCTGCCAACCATCGACCCACTGAAACCCTTCCGTGCCTCTTGTCCCCCTCCCCCTCCCGGCCGGAACTACCTTTCGGATATACTTCGGGGAGTAGCTATTGTTCTTTGAACACTCGCTGAGTCCAACTACTTAGTGCTTTAGTAGTTGGCTAGTCTCTTCTTTGGAGCTCTTGGACGATCTGGGAGATCACTGCACTTCCAGTGTTCCAGATGTTCCGGTCTTGACGCATCCTCTGAACAAAATTATTCGGAGTAGTGTCCTAACCGACCACGGCCATCGTGCCTTTTTTCGCAACATCAAAGCATAGGCATACGAAGATTACATGTTCTGCGGATTTCTCTGCTCCGCGCATTCAGGACACTCAAGGGACTTGGCGTGCCCGTACTTCTGCAGGCACTGTCTAATGCTCCACTGACCCTTTTTTTCTTATGTTCTGGACAACCCACTGCGACCAGTTATTTGATCTTTTGTGGTATTTCTCTTTGTATCATTTGTTTAGTGCGCGTAAAGTAACTTCATCACTTTTGAGATGTTTACTGTGTTATTGAGTTTTATCCATTTTTGGTTGAGTTGAAAAGTTACTCAGTAGTTTTTTTTTTATATTCACGATTTTTTTCGTGGGTCGTGCGATCGACAAACTGTCGAATGGATCGCCATCTCGAAAACAATGAAATTATCGAAAAAATCTAATTAGCTGAATGCCAAAATGTACGGAAATTTGATTGTTGCATCCTTTGTTTCCTTTATCAACGCTTCGAAGGGAAACATTTTTCCCTTGGTACACCAACTTTCTCAATAACACAACTAATGTAACTTAGAGTTTCGTACCATTAATTGAATTAAATGATGAAAATTACACTCCGATGCCGAAAAACTTACCGCAGCCGAGAACAATGGCTGCTCTCCTTTTCCGGGAAATGCTGTTGCAGAAGCGAACAACAAAAAAACCTTTTTTATTTATTCTTCACCCAATTGAAGCAGATAAAAGCAACGGGAAACTGTTTACACTTTTAGAGGAAAACTTCAACTTGCAGGCAGGCAGGCAAGCAGGCAGAAAACAGCGCCAAAAGCCCGGACAGACTTCCAAAACACCTTCAGCAGTGGGTATGCAACATGCAAGGCACAGCCACTCCCCACTGCACTGACTGGCGGCGCGAGTGGAAGAAGCAGAAATGTGTGTCGAACTCTTCTGGGCCATTCTCGTTTTGTCAGATGTCTGCTGCTGTATCGGGCTCTTACACTAGTGGGGCAAAACAACTTTGCTCTCTTACCGACAGTTTCTTCCTGTTTGGATATTATTAAATTTCACTACTAACAGCATTAAATTTGAAATGTTCCTGCACTGTGTTCGTCTTTATTTGTGCCGGAGCTTGGCGCTCGGTTTCACCCTAAGGTCGAAAGGGAGGCAGAGAAAGACAGGGAATTCCAGCGAAGCAAATGTTACATTTCGCTGCAATCGGTAGGTGGGTGAGTATCTAGGAAAGTTTTTCTCCTATTCTGTGCGATTTTGCTTTTATTTCCAAAGAGGGGCTCCTTTAACATTGTTGAGTTCACGGCAACGGTGTGCATTGGGACCGGCTTAAAGGGAACTGTTACAATGTAATTTGATGATACGGTTCAGAAATCTGCAATTTGATGCAAATTTGAAGAATGAAGGCCTTCTTGCAATGCATGGGAAATTGTGAGCTCGGTTTGCATGTAAATTCTACTCTTGAAGTGCGATCAGGTAGGTTCTTGATAAATGGGATGGAAACATATTCAGCATTAGCAGCCCATCCAGATGGACAATGCGCTTTTCGCTCTAATCACGCCTGCTTGAACTTGTTAGCTTCCAAAGGTGTTTGTAGACCTTACAAATTCTCAACTTCCCAATGGTACAGTGCGTATCAATTTCTTCAAACGAATTCATATTTATATCTTTTTATCGCAAATACATTCATCGATCCATCTCAATTGAGTCTTCTATAGGCATGAATTGTGATCCACTAGGTGAACCATTTTAAACAGTAGTAAATCATGGTCAACAAAACCTTGGAAAAACCAACCATAACTGTATGTATTCAGATTATTCTAATACTTGATAAACTAGAAATGATTGAAATTACTAGAACATGTTGAACAGTGATTTTGGCGGCTAGGGTAGGGTGTCAAACAGTTTTTGGGTGTCAACAATTTTTAATAATAAGCGACTGTCACGAAAAATTTAACGTTTTGACTTATTCGCAGACACGGTTCGTTGTCTTGCTGGAAGAGCACTATTTTCTTCAGAATATGGTTAGAATTTTTTGAGATTTCTTTATTCAATCGAACCAGTTCGCCCATGCAGCGATTGCTATTGATGATCTGGATTTTTTCAAGGTAGTCGATGCACATACCTCTATGCGGATCCCAAAAATAAGGACGCCACAACTTTTTCAGCTGCCTGCCGATTCGACTCAGGAGTGAAGTAACCCGAGCAAAGGATTATACCAAATTGATAACAAGTTCTATTACCAGGTTATCATTTTTTGATCACTGAATATGTTGTCATTCAGGCAGAATAAACAGCCAAAATAACATAATGAACAACAAAAAAATACTCGTTGAATATCATAATAATAACTTATTTTGTTGTCACTGCGAACAACTTGATAACAAATCCTATTATTGTAAGCAAATTTATTGAAATGGTATCAAATTCTGTTATCAATTTGAAATCAAATTCTGATGCTGATAACTGAAAAAAATATTTTGATTCAAAGCAACATTTCTTGTTAAAATATGCTGGAAATATTCATAGTTTTACAATTCAACCAATAACGTTCATAATAAATAGTGTGTTCAAAATGATAACATATGATAACAAAATTTGCCAATAGTGATATCTAAATTTGTTATGTGATAACAGCGGAAAACAAAACGATAACTGGGATAAAAGAACTTGTTACTTATATGATATCAGTTTGTTATTTTCCTTTGCTAGGGAATAGAGCCATGTTTCGTCCATCGTTACATACCGATGCAAAAAAATCTTTTTATTTCGCCATAACAGCTTCAAACAGGACTCGGAATCATCGACTAGTGTTGTTTCTGGTCCACTGTGACCTGTCGTGACCTGACCGATGTTTTCAGCTTTGATAATGTATCTTCACTGTTGCTGCTGCTACTGGTCTGCTGCCTTCAAAGTTCTTTACAAGAATGAACTGAATCAGTACTTATTGAATTTGTTTTTTATTTCCATTCTTTGTCTTACATACTAATTTACAATTTTCAAATGTTTAAGCCCAGTGAGTTCTCCAGCTTTGTTTTAAATGTTTTATGTGTTTAATGTGTTTGATGTTCTCTATATTTTAAAGCTTAACAGTTCAGCCGTTGGGGCATTGTTAGTTTTAAAATTTGCACTAAAGCGATCGTCGAGCATTTATATCTCGGCCAGACGGTGGACCTCAGATGTTCTTGCCTCGGAGGGGTGTTCAGGATCATCCTGAGGAAATTATTTTGAACACGCTGAAGCTTCAGGTGATGTGCTTTTGCGCAACTCTCCCAGATTGGCATGCCGTATTTGATGACAGGAAGTATGATTTGCTTGTAGACAGCAAGCTTGTTTTTCAGGGACAATGTAGACCTTCTGTTGATCAATGGGTACAGTAGCTTCAACAGAACGTTACACTTTGTGACAGTTTTGTCAACCTGCTCCCTGAAAATAAGCTTGCTGTCTATGTTAACGCCAAGACAGACAGCTGATTTGGACCATTCCACCGTTGTGTTGTTTAGGCTTATTTTACAATTCTCAGGCGGAACAAGCTTGGCAGAGTTGGAGTGTGGAAATAGGATGACCTGGGTCTTCGCCGCATTGATACAGACCTTCCATTCGGTGAAGTCAGACAGAACATTCAGGCTTCGCTGTAAGCGCTCTTGTTGCCCTACCATTGTGGACGACTGCGGTATCATCGGCGAACAACGGCAGAGATCCATTTTGAGGGAACGGGGGTATGTCCGAGGTGAAGAAGTTGAACAGAAGTGGACCTAGTTTACTTCCCTGCGGAACACCGGTGGAGGTCTCATGTGCATCAGAAACTGCGCCTTGCAGCGAAATACTGAATGTTCTGTCCGACAGATATTTTTAAATTATTTTCACCAGGAAGATAAGAAGATTGTATCTTTTAAGCTTATAAACCAGGTCATCGTTCCACACGTTATCAAAGGCCTTCTCGATATCGAGAAGTCCCATGGCAATAGACTTGTTCCGCTTGAGGATGTTGATTACTCGGTTAAGTTGGTGCACTGTTGAGAGACCACGTCGGAATCCGAACTGCTTGTCGAGCAAGATGTTAAGCTCGTTTGCAGACGATAGAATCCGACGGTGGAACGCTTTCTCAAACAGCTTGGATAATTCTGAGAGAAGACTTATTAGCCTATAGCTCTTGGAACACGAAGGATCTTTTCCAGGTTCCTGGATGGGGATGACTTTGACTGACTTCCAACACGAGGGGAAGTAGCTTAGTCGGAGCCATTGGTTGAAAACCATCGCCAGATGGTTATAGAACTGGGGGCTAAATTGCTTGAACTCCAAGTTCATTATGTTGTCGAAGCCTGGGACCTTAAAGATCTTTGAGCTTTTGATATAAGTCAACAATTCATCAGCTGAGATCTCCAACTCTTCTGTGAAATCGTTGAGGCTTAGATGGATGTTAGTAATAAGCGCGCTAATGGCAGCTTCGTGTGGACTGATGATGTTTTGTCCGAGATTATGGGAGCTGACTTATCTCAGCAGACTTTTCTGCAGGAGTTATCAATCGATCCATCAAGCTATTGCTGTCTAATGGGATCAACGGTGGAATGGGCTTTGACTAAGTTTTTAAAATTTTGGTCAATTTCCAGAACGGTTTTGCACAATGTGGGAGAGAGCGGATCTTGTCGGCAAACTTGTTATTTTTAAGGTCAACCATTCTGGTCTTGATAAGTTTCATCACTCATTTACAGTGACGTTTTAGCGTTGGCAAACCAGTTCGAACTGAACCGAAATAAGCACAGCTAGCTGGTATTAATAGCTAACGGCTTACTACAAGTTTTATTTCGTTCCACGCTAAGTTGATTATACTCAAATCGAATGATAATACCTAAATCGAAAGGTAAATTAACACTATTCAAATCCATCAAAACATTTAACGTTTTATTCACACATACTCTGTATACTATAGTGGCCACTTTATTTTGGCTTCAAGAAGATGAATTTAAGTAAAAGAAATGCATTTTGATAATTTATGTGCCTTGCTTTGGCCTTCAGGGCCAGCTGCATGCACTTCGGTATGTTCTACAACAGAATCCTTAGGTGCTGTGGATCAACCCCTCTCGAGGCGCGCTTCATGGCTTCAAAATAGTTGAATTTATTGGTAACACCAGTTTTGTCAACTCTGACATCGGGAATCGCCCACAAATTGTCGATGGATTTGAGATCCGGGCTTTGTGGAGGCCATTCCAGTAGTTTGATCCTGTAAGACCGGAATAAAGACTAAGTCGGACAGCATGCGGGTCGGTTCGTTGTCCTGCTGAAATACGAACTTTTCCTCAAGACCCGTCCTCCAGATTTTCTCGTAGGTTATTGATGTAAGAATCGAGGCTATCCACTCCACTCCACGAAAAACTCGCCCAGACCATCATATTTCCTCCTCCATGCTTCACCGTGCCTTGG
This sequence comes from Aedes japonicus, assembly GCA_034211315.2. NCBI lineage: Eukaryota > Metazoa > Arthropoda > Insecta > Diptera > Culicidae > Aedes > Aedes japonicus. The sequence continues at coordinate 225,997 of JASCZW010005340.1, forward strand.
ATGTAGCGCTCCTGAAGCTCCTCACCCGATCTGCACTACCGAACCCGCCGCTTTCGGTTAAAAAGCTCGGATTTTAATTCGTCCGTCCAGAGAATCGTTTTTCAGAACTCTACGGGCTTATCAGTATGCTCAATAGCCTGAGCCGTTTGGCTTTGTTTGCCTAGCTGACAAATGGACGCTTCTGGGCAACATTGTTAATCAGCCCCTGTGCTACAAGACGGCGACGATCAGCTCGACCAGAAACTGATAGCTGAAGGGTTTCCTGGATCTCACGGACAGTTACTTTTAGGTTTTTTTTGACTTCGCGCATTATCTTGGTATCCGTTCGTGTATCCGTTCTTCGCTTCCTTCCTCTTCCTCCTCCACCACGGCTCCGAACGTTTTTTGTTTGGGTAGAATTGTCCCAACCGCTGCCTTGCTAATACTGTACTTCCTAGCGACAGCTAGCAGTGCGATTCACCGTTTTGCACATCACGAACCGCCAATTTTCAGATACACAAGAGAATTGCTTTCGAAATAACTACGTTCTCCATTTTTCTACTGAATCACTAAATAGCACCCTCCCCGAAGTAATAGCGAAAAGTGGTTCCGGGGACGGTCCAGGGCATAAGGCACGGGTGGGTTTATAGTAGGTCGAGGAGTTGGCACCCTCGTCCCCACACCCTGAGTTCTTTAGGAGTCTGATTTTCCATCCCGTCTTTATATGAAAAAAAGTCGTTTGCTTCAAAAAAAAAGAAGTAAAAAAAATATCAAAACATAAACAGTCCAGGGGTCTTTCAACGGAAACTTATCGAAAACATCGATTTTTTGAGTTAGCACTTTCTTGTCACGTTTTAATTTTCAATACAAAGTGATGTTTAAGTTCTCTAAGTTGAACTCTTTTTTTTATTAATATTCCATAAGTGAAACTTGAGAAGAATATAAAAATAAAACATTAAAAAAGACTTCAGTGTGTTTACTTGAATTTGAACCGAATACATGAGATAAATTCAAAGAATGATGAGGCGGGCGCTTTATTTTGCAAATATTATTTGCATGAAATCTCGTATTCAAATGAATCATAATCTTGATTCACAGATAATCGTTCTATGGACAAACACATGATTCAAATGATTTCAGATAAATTTGGATACAACGAATCTTATTTTGCTTGGATTTTTCAGTTTCTCTTGTAAACTCCTCTATAAATTTATCGATCGATACATAATCTACGAGGTGCAATTCAGAAGCTTGTATGCGACTCTTAATATATAAAAACGACTCATCTTAGCAACGAACAGCTCGCAGAGAATCATGCGATTGAATAAAATCCAGAACGCAGAAGTAAACAATTACAAAAAAAATTGAATAATACATTTTCAATCCCATTTAATTTCCGTTATCGATTATTAAATTATAATAATAATGAAACTTCACTAAATCTGATCAATCACGGAGTAAACTTTCATCATTTGATTTGCGCAGTCAATGCATTATGGTCCAGATCACGAATTTACGAGGAAACATGCTCCCAGTACCTAAACTTGAAATTTTTCAGCAAACTGATGTTCTACAACATGGTTTGTATCACTAAGGCCCATTTTTTTATGTTAATTAAATTTAGGGTGGTCCCCATTTTCACGGAATTACAAAAACTTACATTTTTATTTGCAGAAATAGACGTTTATTTTCTATGGCAAAGTTGTAGTGCATAAAATTTGATAGACTTTTCATATAATCTTTTTCGTAGCTTAAAAATTGACCGATTGAGAGCAATTTTCCCTCATCAACTTGGGTTGTACCATAAAAAAATGTTTTTTTTTTGACCAAACTTTTTTATTTCATTTCTCACCGTAAAAATGTGTTCCAACGAGTTTTAGAACTTTTAGAAAGACGCGTACTTTGGTAAACTAATTTTGCCGCTGATTGGTTGCAGCAATCAATAGCTATTGAAGTTTTTTCTAAAAACATAGACCCTCTTCAAGTGTTGATTTCTTCGATTGGGCAACACAGAAAAACAATTAAAGACGTCATTTGAAAGGGCATTTTATATTGTTTAGCATATGTGAAAACTAAAGATGTTATTTCTGTATCTTGATAAAATTATATTTGAATCGGGGATGGTTTAAGAAGAAAAACTTCAATAACTTTTGATTGGTTAAAGCTAGATGCAAAGTTAATACATCAAAGTACGCGCCTTTAAAAGTTCTAAAACTCGTTGCAGCACAACTTTACGGTGATAATTGAAATAGAAAGTTAGTACATTTTTTGTTGTACACCCTAAGTTGATAAGGGAAAATTTCTATAAATCAGTAAATTTTTAAGCTACAAAAATAAATTTACACATGAAAATTCCATAAAAATTTTTGCGCTACAACTTTGCCCTAAAATGTAAACGTCTATTTCTGCAAACAAAAAAGTTAGTTTATGTATTTTCGTGAAAATGGGGACCCCCCTAATTTAAATCAACATAATGTTGTAGAACATCACTTTGCTGTAAAGTTGCAAGTTTAGGCGCTGGGAGCATGTTTCCTCGTAAATTTGTGATCTGGACCATACTTCAATGTAAGGTAACATTAATTTAGAAATTATGTCACAGTTTATTAAGGTTTTGCAAATTATGCAAAACAATTGATCAGATGTTTTACCGTTTAAAATCAAAATACTGTTCAGGAACATTAGTTCTTTGTTTCCTACTCACCAACTGAAACACAATGAACACCTTGCCATTAACAGGAATTTAATTTTTAACGAAAAAACGGCTCTTGATACCCGACGATGGTGGTTATGATGATGGCTCGATAAAATAAAGAAGAAATCTGATAAAATGTTGTATACAGTCATACCTCGATATAACGTAACCTCGATATAACGTAACTTTTACCTCGATATAACGTACCTTTTTCCCCCTATTTTTTGAAGTTTATTGTTAGCGTGATTTATCTAACTGTATATTTTTGTTTTAAATTATTTATAAATCTGTCCAGGCTCAATCGAATCAACTTCACAGAGCCAAGTTTTCATATTTATATACATCAGGTATCTTAGAAACAAAGTTGTTCATTCCTAGAACTAAAGATGTCCATTCTTTTGATCCGGTCCATTTGAAATAAACAGCCCTAATACACTTCGAGTGTCCTTCAACCTATTGCCAAACTATAAAATAAACCGCTAGCTATTTTGACATTTCAAGTCCATCGGTTGCCACATCTGAAGTGCAATTGAAATAAGATTGTACTAGGATGGGAAGTACAATTGAAGTGAGAAAAGGGACTTGGCTACTTCAATAGTACTTCAATTGTACTAGGCTCCGCTATCTGGGAAGGTTTGGTAGAAAGTTGCTTGCGATGTTGCGTGCAATGCTTCAACATGGCTTGTATATGCCGTCAAACTGTTTTCTGTTTTCTGTGGAACAACCGGAACGCGGTCAACATCTGTATTTGCTGAAGAACAGGAATTAGATGAGGTAGGACGCTCATGGTAAACAGATGCTTATTTTAAAGCTAGTGAAATTTTCACGCCATCTAGAGTTGAATGGGCATCGAGTTCTTTTCAACCTTTAAAAACAGCTGGGAGAAATGAAATTTGCCCAGCACTGCTCCAGCAGGGAGCTGATTGAATTGATCAGAGTTAGTGTTACTCTGAGTTATATACCAAAAGCATGCACAAAAGTTCGAGTTGTCTTTATTCTAAAAGTGGGAAAAAGTGATAATATGACGTCTAAATCTCTTAGACCTACCAGATCTCTGATCTAGTAAAAACAATGGAAAAAAATTGTGGACGACTTAATTAAGTCAACATGCTTAATAGAGTCTCCCTTATGCAAAAACCAATTTGCCTACCAATCAGGAGAATCTACCATAACGGCCCTAGAATCTCTAGTTAATAAAATCGAGAAATCGTTTCAAGCCAAAGAAATAGCTTTGGTAGCTTTTGAAAAAGCATTCGACAATGCATCCTATAGCTCAATGCGCTCCGCAATAGAAGCAAGGGATAACTGTATTATCGAATGGAAAATGGCGAGCTTAAAGACCGAGAAATGTCTGCCGAATAACTAACTATTAGATCGACTAAAAGCTGTCCTCAAGGAGGAGTCCTATCGCTCTTATTGTGGTCCTTAGTAGAAGACGAGCTTCTTAAAATACTAGCAGAGCTAGGGTACAAGGTGATTAGTTTTGCTGAAGATTTAGCTATAATAAATCGTGGGAAGTTGGATGACACGATGTCTAGGCGGTTACAAACTGCGCTCAAGGAAGGAGCTAAATATCTTGGTGTTACTTCGGATAAAAAAAACAACTGAAAATCTAGACAAGGTTATCACTAAGGCAGCAAAGGTCCTACGGGTATATAGTAAAGCAGTGGGTAAAACATGGGGACTACGACCAAAAACTATCGATTGAATTTATTTTGCAATAGTTCTCCCGACGTATGCTTCGCTTATTTTGTGGCCTAAACTTAATGAGGTAACCACTCAAGTGAAGCTTAGTAAACTACAGAGGCTTCCCTATAGAAAGTTTGTGTCAAAAAGAGTGTTGTAGAACACGTTTGGAGTCAAGTTTTTGTTTAATCAACCACATCACTACTTCAATTGTAGTAGGCTCCGCTATCTGGGAAGGTTTGGTGAAAAGTTGCTTGTGATGTTGCGTGCAATGCTTCAACATGGTTTGTTTATGCCGTCAAAAATCTGTTTTCTGTTAATTCTTTGTTTTAATGTATGTAGTAGGAAGCTCGCTATTAAAACTTCCTAATTATTGCACAACTCATAATTCAAGAAGGTCGACTAAGTCGAAGGATTTTTGAATAATGGATCGTGTGTCGCCTAAGCAAGACAAAAAATGACAAAATAATGAAGAAGTACAAAGTTTGGCCTGCATCTACCGTCTATGCCATGCAAAGGACAACTTTCTAAAACAAGAAATGGTCAACTAGGAGGAATCTGTATGAAATGATATTCCCTGAAAACAACATGATTTGTATTGAATTAATAGCAAAACGAAAGCGTTCCAAGATTCTTCGATTCTCACAGGTTGACGAAGCTCTCTACATCTGGTTTTTGCAGAAATGCTACAAACTCATGCAAAAAAAAATTCATCAACCAAATGGTTGGAATTGGGGAATTCGGAAGCCGTGGTTATGTGGAAAAAAAATAACAAAACCCAACGGCATTCGCTAACTGAAAATCAATCTTTTTCAAAAGATCATCAACAAGAACCTATGTAGAGAGAAACGCTACCCTAGCAGCACACTTGTGGCAAATCCGTTAAAGTTACTTGCATGCAACTCAATTAAGTCACAATCAAGTTACTGCAACCAATATTGTCATTTTTGTGTTGTTTGGGAAATCAACAAAGATTGGATCACGTTCATGCCTTGCAACAACATGGATGGGTCGCTCAAATTACCATTAATGTTGATTGAAAAGTCTCACAGACCTCGAGCATTCAAACACCTTTAGGCAGGCCATTGACAAGCCTATATCAATAGCAGTGATTGACAGTAGACAGGATGTCCTGGGCCCAAATTGATTTGGGCCCGCTTTGAACTGTCAAATAGAAGTCTAATAATTTGTTTTGGTTGTTTGTTTGTTTGTAAAACACCACAGAAAGCGATCTTTCTGCTTTGTATGACGTGCACAACGAAAACGAGGATCATCAAACAAAACTTAAACGAGCACCAACAGACACAACTTACAATGTTGACATTATTTTGACAGCTGAGCTTGCTGAGATGTTGTCTACGTGAAAAAGTGGTCCTTGTCATAGGCTTGCCTTTAGGAGTTGCCTGTATACTACAGGGCATCCAAAAGTGCTTGGATGGCAGAGGAGCTCTTTAAAGAACAGTTTTTTGGGGAATTCATTACGGAAGTGACCACCTTTCTCAAGTCAAAAGGGCTATCCCTAAGAGCCGCTCATTACAATGCAGATGAGCTAAAAACTGCCGATGGATCCATTTTTACCATCTTTCTCCCGCCGTTCTTCAACCGATGAATCAGAATATCATTCAGATGTTTAAGACGCGCTACAGGCATCTGATGATGCAGGAAATTCGTGGAGGAGAATTTGACGAGTGCATGAAGAAGATCAACATAAAGAACTTAATCTTTTGGGTCGCCAAGCGTGGGAGGTACTAGTTCCAGCTGAATCAATTCGCAAATCTTGGAACATGCTTGACAATGTACGTGAAATCGAGGATAAGTATGATGTACCGCTGTCGGTCGTAAAAGACACGATGAGAAGATAGCACAGACCGAAGAAATCGACGAGGAGTATGCCGATTTCGAAACGCTGGACGATAATGAGATCATCGCTTCAAGTGTTTTTCACAAAGATGCTGATGAAGACATTTCATATGGCGGTGACGACACAATGCAGTTAATGTCAACGCAGAAAGAAGCATCACAATCTTCGAGTTTTGCAGATGATGACGAATATGTAAACGTGTCGGATGAAGCAGTCTTAAATGGATTCGATCTTTTAATCAGATACGCGTAAGAGAACAACTGGCCACTGACTACACAGTTCTCGCAGCGGCAGATAGGAAGTTTTTTATGTGCTTTAACACATCTATCATAACTACAATCGAAAATTGATGCTTACTGGCAACCATGGACCATTTTGACTTTTTATTCGCGCACATAGTGGTCGAGAGATTTACCCCCTGGGTAGTCTGGAATAAGCTGAAATCAAAAGTTGGTTCACCTTTATTTATGCAACATTAAAAGAATACTGGTAAAAGTGATATTCCAGAAAAGATAATATGAGAAAAAATATATAAAAAATGTTAAAAAAATTGAAGAAACAATAAAAATAAAAATTAAAATTTATTGGAAGAAATTGATAAAATATGTGTAAGAAGGGCTGGAACACCCTGCTGGGTGAATAACATTGATTTTGCGTTAATTCTTTTAAATAAAAAAAAGTTACAACAAACATTCTTGGAAAAAATTTTTGCTTCGATATAACGTAACGAAAATAAAAATTGAGTTACGTTATATCAAGGTATGACTGTATACCTAAAATAGCAAAATGTAGTGTGTTTCGAATACTTGCACCTTGATTTATATTTCAACGTAATTTATAGTTACATCTTTAAAAACAAAATCAATGACGAGCTTATTCGAATGCACAGTAGACAGCCGACGTTTACATACATCAAAAAATCTTTCTCTCCGAGAGACTCATCTTCATTCCGCGTTTGCCCGGAACAGTTTCCCCACCTCGCGCTGAAATCATCATACCTTCAGACGCTGAAGTGCGTTGGGCTGCGGAAATTGTACGAATCCCGAGCGCATTAAATACAAAATCAACAAAAACAAAATTAATTCCGGCGTAAATTATATTTGCACTTAAAATTGCTTGTCTAATTGGATCTGACTTGTGCGGGATCGCAGTTCTGTTTGCTGATTCAAATTGCTTCCTGTTTGACAGTGAATTTAAAGAAAATGTTCTGTTGCAGGAATTGAGCTATTAATTCCTTTCCTGTGGTGTGCCGAGCGCTTCGACTTCAGATGCAGAAATCTATCGAGCAACTAAGCATCGAGTTAGTATGCACTACGTAGGTGCTGCCACTGCGGCGAGAGAACGGTTATGAAAATATCAACAATAAAAAGGCTGCTGCGAATGGCTGAAACCTCTGGGATTCCGTCATGCCCGATGCCTGCGTGCCATGCCGTGGGAGTTATTGTTGGTTGGGTTGCGAGGGAGACCCAGTCGTTTGATATCGGCACGTTCCACAAATATTTGCACCAATTGGAAAAGCAATCTATTAGTGATCGCACTCGATTCGTTCCTTCCGGCCTGGCCCGCAACCCACATGGACCGAGAACCGCATTGCCCACAGGATAAAGGACCGTCGGGTTGGCCGGGGTTTTTGGCTGAAGGATCTAGTGTTTCTCACGCTTCGGTCATCATCTCGCGTGGCTATCTATCCTTTTCGGCGAATGATGTGCGGATATTATTTGTGGAATGGCGGGTATTATTGTGCGGTTTATGATGGATAAATTAATTCCTCCGGACTGCGAATTGATATTTCTTAGACAAATGGATTTCGTCAGCGTTGGATATATATATGGAGGGATCTTTATTGCTGAAATCGTAACTCATTTTGATGGTATCGTTATGTTTGATGAACTAAACCCATATTTGGAGCCCAAATATTGCAGTTTTTCCTCCCTCTGGTCTTGCTCAAACCATGGACAGGTCTATGTTTATACTTGCTCATAGAGGAAGAAATAAATAGTTTGCTTTGTGGTGTTGCATCGTGTAGAGGAAATATTCTTTCAATATGATACATCGCGTGGGATATTGCTTTTTTTTCTTCCCATGGGTGTATTTACACGTTTGCGCTATTGTGATTAGGAAAACGTCACATTGAAAATTAACTTATGATACTAAAGCAGCAAGGAAACAAACATTCTGTCATTCCGAACATGAAAAATTAAGCAAGCGGCCTGCCGTTAACAAAATGCACTTCGAAAGTTAACAATTGTGAACTGTCGAGGCTTGCTGCTTATTTGCATTAATATGATTGAATGACAGCAAGTCGAGGGAAGTATACTCGCAAATAATTTCCAGATCATTACGGAAATCTTCCTCAGCCATTTCCAGCATGGCCATGTTTTTTTTTAAACTAAGAGCTCAATTTCTCGCACGAACAGCAAACCTCGTTACACAAAGTGCTCCAGATACCATAAAAAATTTGGTAGAACAAAAATATTGCATTTACGCAATGGTACCAATAATGGTCACTACCCATGAAATGCACAAAACTTTTTTTTTACATAAGACTACGTCTTTGTTTTCTATACTGGGGTACACCTTGGAGGGTACACTGGCGAGCAGTCTTTATCTAGAGAGGCGTTGGTGCAGTTGGCTGTAGGTGTCGATGCTCCCGTTAACTACGCTGCGAGAAACATGGCTGCTGAAGCCTACGAGTTGGCGGGAAATGCTGCCCGTGACCAAACCGAGACAAGAATCATCTCTCGTTACCTGCAGAAGGTCACCCACAACGACGAGGAGCTGAACCAAGAATACCAAAAGTTCAGTCGCGAAGCATGTTTCTCCCCCGTCAACTAAATCCGTCCTTTTCAGGACAACCAAATCAGTTTGCCAACTAAAAAGTTTGTTTGGTTGAATTTTTCTCTTGTGCTGTTTAAATTTCACTTACCACGCCCCTGCTGAACCTGGTAACAGATAATTCGAGCCATTCATAACCAATAGCTAAACGATTTGTTTAAAGTTTGCTTTTTTTGCAATCACTGCCCACTTTTTGCTGGCATGTGATGATTTCCCAGTCACAGTCATCATTCGCTTATAACTAGTTGTTTAATACTGGTAATGTTCTCTTCAAATTCCAATCAGTGCTTAAAAGTGTTTCTTTCGTTTTAGTGTCTCGGATAGAATTCTTACAATTCGAAAGGAACCAAATAATGTTGAGAATGTCTTAGTGAAATGTCGCAGCATATGGCTGTTAAGTATGTGGCTCCATAAGAATCTTCTACGCGTTCAAGATAGTGACCCTCCCAACCATCGTAGAAAATACAACCGGGACCGTATCATTAAATTCAAACGGCTCTTTTCAGGGCCACCAAATGCTATCTAAAGAGTTTAAATTAGAATTTTCTTCCTAATGCTGGTCTAACGATCCACTAGCACTATTTCGATTTAGACGTCTATCGGCAATAATAGACTTTTAATCCCCAAACAGAACACAACCATCTACAACGCAATAAGGAGAATGATTTCCAGGTGGTCGAACTCCCTAGCAAAGGAAAATAACAAGCTGATATCATATAAGTAACAAGTTCTGTTATCTTAGTTATCGTTTTTCGCTGTTATTGCATAACAAATTTAGTTATCAGCATTGGCAAATTTTGTTATCATATGTTATCATTTTGAACACACTCTTTTTTATGAACGTTATAAGTTGAATTGTAAAACTATACATATTTCCAGCATATTTGAACAAGAAATTTTTTTTTTAATCAAAATTTTTTTTTCAGTTATTAGCATGTGCAATTGATTTCAAATTGATAACATAATTTGTTACAATTTCAATGAAGTTGCTTACAATACAGGATTTGTTATCAAGTTGTTCGCAGTGATAACAAAATAAGTTATTATTATGATATTCAACGAGTATTTTTTGGTTTCATTCTGTTATTTTGGCTGTTTATTCAGCCTCAATGATTCATATTCAGTGATCAAAAACTGATAACCTGGTATTAGAACTTGTTATCAATTTGCTATAATCCTTTGTGTGTGGATGATGAATATAATCATTCCTTAACAACTCTCTATATACACCTTGTCTATATGACCCATCCCTACCGTTCGCATCTCGCCCGCTTGAGGTTTCATACAACCCTGCCTCCTCCAACCCGATCACGTTGCCCGTGAGCTCGATCTCTTTCGTATCCTGGCAGCGGTGAAGGTAAGACATGTTGTCCGCAGTTAGATGAGTACAACAACTTCAAAATGGTTAGTCTCTTGGTGGCCGAAATTGCACACTTTGCTCCGGCATATCAACAGGATATGCTCTTATGGTTACTGTCGTTTCCTTCAAAGCGACAAGCATTATGAACAGCTTCGTCAATGACATTTCCGAGTGGATTGATAGCGTAGCTTCCCGACTGACTCAAATTTGCGGATGGCCCTGAAGTCTTTGGAAATTCAAACGGCCGTTCGATGCTGTTGCCGGGCGACTTCATGACGAAACGAGGTGGCGGCAGTAGCTGTTTCCTTGAAGCCAAAATGGCTCTTTCCAGGGCCACCAAAACAATTGGAAAAGAAAGTTGACATGTCCTTGGGAGTGCTGAGGCTGAATTTAGTCGATTGCGAAAAATATCTTTCGTGTGCTGAAGCCGTAATGTTTTCGACATTTGCATATTTGGCAATGTTGTACACACATAGGCCTAGTAGAAATCGTATGCAATTGGAGGTGAATAAAACCAGCCTCTTGGGTAAAAATGGCCCGAATGACTAATAACCTATTCGCACTACAAGGCACTACGTGATATAGAGTATCTTGATATCATATGTCATACATATTATTTCCAGTGAATGCAAGATGGCTTTATTAAAAAAAAAAAAAGGGTGAACGTTTAGTGCATGGGAATTAGATTTGGAGCGAAACCAATTCCGGCCACTCTTTAAACAATCACGCAATCTAGATTGCACATTGCTGCGTAGTCCTACGTCACCTTTGCGTACAACCCCATTGGGCTGTACCTTATAGTTTTTTTGAATAACTGAGAATAGCTTGTTTTAAAACAATATTAAAATATAAATAAAAAACAAAATATGTGACCTTTTGAACAGTTTGAAACTCTAGGATGTAGCTCTAGGATTTTATTTGAATGTCGATCGCAGCAAGCGCTGACCGACGACGGTCGTATTTTGCATGAGCTGTCACTTTTTTTTCTGTTTGTTTTAAGTTGGCTTAAATTTGCGATTGCTGTTCGGATAGTCTAGCTCCTCTAGCATTTCAAAATTTCCAGGGTGTAATAATTTGATAGAAAGTTCGATTACGTGTTGTTGTTGTTCGTGCCAGCATTTCCATAAGAAATGTGGTACCGATATGTCTAGGAGCACATTACCAGCAAAGCTGGAGAAGTACCGTTTCTGGCATTGTAGAAAAAATGGTGGTGCTGGTGGACTTTCTATGGTCAGATTTCAGAACAATTCCGAATCCGAAAGAAGAAAGCGTAATTAAGATAACTAAACGTCCATTATGTGTTTTATAATATATTTCAATTTTCTTGCCCACTGCTCCATTTTAATTTTTCCATCGTTGCCATAGAGACGCATTGTTTTTTTATTTTCACTCCGCTGAATATTTCAAAATAGGGTAACGGGATGTAATCTCTGCCTAGCTCCTTGATTCGGCCTATGTGCCAAATATGTCATTATTTCTTCGATAATCAACAAAATCATGTTGCTATCAGCATGACCGATTTATTTCAAAGCAATTGCGACATAATTAAACAATTTATAGTATCTCACTTCCGCGTAGTTTTCGATTTCCTTGACTTTTTAGACACCATGACTTTGCTGGTTAAGCTGAACAGATTATCTATACGATCTTTGAATGATCTAAATTTGCCGAAACTGAACCTATAAACCAAATAATGCAGCCAAGATGTACAGAATATAGTCACACGTTAGAAACTTACAAGTCAAATTGGTAAAATAACAATGATTTAACAAGCAAACGGTGGACCCAATGTTGCGGACATATTTTTTTCTATGTTCCCAACTATGGCCTGTTGTATGAAAAGCGTAGTCAAAATGTTGTTATTGGTAACATTTACAATACAGGTGTCTGAGTTTCGGTTGAATGTTGTTCATATGGCTCATCTTAACACAAATCAAAGGAAAAAAATCTGTGTTGTGTGAATTATAATATTTGATTGTCGAATGACCGCTTAATCAAATGTTTAAATCACTTAAGTGTTTCTTAGCAGTTTAAGTATCGTTTGATTTGTGAAATTCTTTGTTGGGTAGAGCGAATACAGCTGGGAACGCCTTGAATCAGAAAATCAGGAAGAAATCCGTACGAAGATTGCATTTTATAAAAAATCAATCGAATGGGACGAACTTGCATCCATGATTAGACCCAATTTGGTACCCATAAACCGACATTACATCCATATCCCTCGAAAATTTCTAACTTTATAAAACGAGTTGTGTAACTTTTCGTGTTACATACTATCAGATGGCTTATTAAACATACCTTAGGAAGTGTATAGCTAGTTAAATTTTGTTTCCAGCTTAAATACCTTATGACTTACAATGAAAAATGAATTCGATTGTTGCATATTAGGCTGAGTCAAGGGACACATACCCTATAATCATTTTTTTTGCCAAACGCTTTAACGACACAGCAGTATAGCATCACAGAAAAATTTGGTGAATAATTCCGTTTCATTCTCTCACATATTTGTTTCCTTTTTGCTAACACTGCTTCGGTACCATTGGTGATGAGGAGTGACTCTTAGTCGGAAGACACGCCAGCCGGGTTCCTTACCCGTAAGTAAGAGACACACCTTCCAGGATTCTCATGTTTCCAGGTGGCTATACAAGCATAAAGAAGTGTGCTATTTCCCCCTGTTATATCCAGGATGTACCCGGTATAGTCTAATGAGAACCCGGCATACATTGGAAAATCCCTTAACGTTGTGCTCAGGAAAAGTTGGACTTTGACTATTGGCTTCAGTGACAAATTCTTTGAGGAAAATAGAATAAGGTATTATGGTGGTGAGCATAATTTGTTCATATGGAGCTAGTAATGAGCTATTCTGTCTCTTAATATTCCATTTGATTTCTATTGTTGGTTCTGGCATTGCTCCTCTCAATATATAATATCATATTTTTATTATATCTGTGATAATTTTCTTGATAAATAATGTAAACACATCAATCAAATTAACGCTATGGGGGGCGACCCCGGCGTATTGGTTAACATCCATACCTCTCACGCCAAAGTCACGAGTTCGAATCTCACCTTCGGAGAAGTTACGAAAATGCCCAAAAGTGGTGTTTGAGTGACACGACGGGAGATGAACCAGGACCGAGGCTAAAAATCTCGATAATCAAGAAACAAAAAAAAAAAAAATTAACGCTATGGAATTATTGATCACCCGCCAAAGGATTGTGCACCTTGAAACTATATTATTTTTTTATATATTTTAATTAAACTAATATGCTCTGCGTACTCTGTAAATATATGGCTGCTTACTAAAGCCATGTGACAGGAGGAAGGAGCATCCTGAGATGAATGAGAGTCTCATTTCAACCATTTTTTTTTTTCATTTGTTTTCACCATTGCATATCGATATATTCACATACATTATTCGTATTTGAAGTTACATAGCATTTAAAGAATTGGAATATCACGATATCAACCCGGAATCACGGAAGTCTAAGCATAAACTAGATTGATAAAACAATATATTCCTAGTAATTACATATTTAATGTATGCAACAAATGCGACCATAGGTATTAGCCCCGAGAGCATCCTTACACTTCGCTATAATCGGTCCTCAAACTCTATGTTCCAGTGGAATAAACCAGCTTTTAAGCTTTTTTTCGAATTCTACTAAAATATACCACCCACACTAGTGAGTGGCTCAAATAGCATCCTTTGGTAAGGAATTCTACTGTAATATACCACCCACACTTGTGAGTGGCTCCGAGAGTTTCCTTACTGTTGGTTCAAATCGGTCCTCAAACTCGATGTATTCTCGAAAGAATTAATGTATTCTTTTATTCCAATGAAATAAACCACCAACACTTGTGAGTGGCCCCAACAGCATCCCTACTGTTGGTTTAATTCAGTGTCAAAATTTGAATAACTTTAATCTGTATCTCTGAACAGAGAATAAACCGGGAACATAGTTAAACATCTTAATCGCTGCCGAAGTCAGCTGAATTCAGCACACCGGTTACCAAAATGGATACCGCTGCGAACCCAACTATTTTATCCAACTTCCCAGTGATTTCTCGTGGAAGTGGAGAGGTGTTCTTGGCTTCAAATAAAGCGAGAATCACGTCAACATATTCCTACCCATTCCCTACTTGACCTGAATCCGGCGAGGCCGACATTGGTATTGCCTTAGCTTGAGATCACCTGTTTTTACGCATTGAGGAAGTATGCTAGTCCCAAGCATCATTTTTAATTCTCTATGTAACAGCTGATCTGGCAATAATGGAGTAGCAACCTCTGACGGTCAATCATGCTCATGCTCATGCTATTTATTTCATCTAACTCTAACAGCTTGTTTCAATTCAAAGCACTTTCAATTACAAATAAAGCTATCAATTATCAGACTTAAATCGATTCCGACAGTACCCCTAGAAATATCGATTCCTACATAGTTGGAAAGAAACATGTAATGAAACATGAATAAAATGCTAGATTTGGAATAAGTTTATGAGATATTTTTCCTAAATTTGAGCCAAATAATGCCTGACTTTAGTTTGCTATTTTCTTGATTAAATACGCTTGGTTTAGCTTTACTAGTGAACGAGGAGCTATTTAACGTATTTCGTAAAATTCTTTTTTTTTCTTGTAATTCTCTTGCAAAATAAGTTATCATAGTGGTTTAACTTAGGTGCGTGTATTTTTATGATATGACATTAATTATGCCATCCAAACGCCAAAATATATCGATGAAGGCTCTCTTAAAAACTCTTAAAAATAAATAATCATTGAAACAACCCTTTGGGCAATTCTTTTAGCTTTGGATTTTCCACATCTGAACATATCGTAAGTTTTTAGCCAAGATAATTTCTATTACATTCAGATGATCAGACAACGATTATTTGCATTATGTTGATGTTCGAGAATTTCATAAGGTTCATAAAAACCATAGAATCCATTCTTTTGATGAACAAATATTGATCTCTAATCTACCGTAAACTGTCCCTACCGTTGTTGTCAAAACACTAACCATCTGAACGGAATCAACTTAGCCTTGGAATAAATCATATTCTTCGATGAAAAATGAATACCGTTGAAGGAGAACTCCAGACCAAACGCCATCCAAAGAACAGCAAAACATCATAATAGAACCAACAACAACACAGCGGCAACCATCAAGAGAGGAAGAGGAAGAAAACTGTTGGCTGCTTTTCCCCTCGCTTAACGAGCGCACCGGAGTGAGTTCCCAGTTTGTTGGAAGCTGGCTTCCTCCGAGTGGGGAACCAGACGAAAGCCTCACCGACTGGAGGAGGAAGACTTACAGCAGAATCGCATCATCATATAAGACGCAAACGACAGGAAAACCGACAAAGGAAGAACCCATCCGAGTGCGGCGGTCCCGTTTGGGGAAAGGGGAGCAAGAACGAAGCAAACATAAAAATCACAGCAGCGGAAATGAGTTCTTTCAGAAAGGAAAATAATTTTTAAGTCTTCAAATAGATTTACATCCGCTGTGAAATTTATTTTTATTATTATAAATAACATGAACTTCTTTTATGATTATGGGCTGTGTATCGGTAACTGAGAGGGATGCGGAGGAATTCCAAGTAGGGAGACAGAACGTGTGATGTTTGCATGGGCTTTCAAAGAAACTAACAACCAAAACACCACCGGCACTGGTGGCAGCATCCAGCGTGATAAACAAGTGAGAACCAAGAGCATCCAACCGTATCACGCTCGAGATGCCAATGGCAATGGCGACGGCTGACGACGACGACGACGACGACGACGCCGGCTTATGATAGCGATGGAAAAGAAAGCGGTCCTTTTTGACGGACTTGTTAGTCGAACCGTACCGCATGCGACGTAAATACCGTCGTTAAGCAGTGGCGATTTGTGCTGCTTCTGGGACTTTTATGAAGCTTTTACGAATTGGAAATTGTTTGCGATTCACAGTCAGTGAAAATGTCGTAGAACGAAAAGTTGCCAAGCAAGCATAAAGTTCAATCGAGCTGAAATTCAAAGGCATCACATACCTCAGGCGTGTTCAACAAAAAAGAGGACAAAAACGGCGAATCAAGGACAAACAGTAACGCACAAAATGACACGCCATGCGATAAGAAGGATGTCGTAATTGAATATTGGTTACTGCCGGATGCGGAGATATGTGATGTGCGTGGAAATGGTCCCAATCGTTTGCTGGGCAATATGCAGTTGATTTGATTGGCCATTGTTGAAGGGATGTTTGAAGGATGAGTTGAGTTTTATAAATTGGGAGGAGATTTGAAGAAATTTAATGGCCAACTCCAACTACATTTTTTAAAAAGGGGGACAAGCTAGTTGGTAGAGGTTAAGTTCCTCCGGAGATAGCGGACCAATCCGGAGATAGCGGGTGCGATTCTTGGTTCGGTCGAGGAGATCTTTCGGGTTGGAAATATGTTCGACTCCCTGGACATTAAGTAGGATTGCGTTTGCCACACAGTATACAATTTCATGCATTGACATATTCATATCGAAAGCTCTCAATTAATGACAAACAACTGACGATAACACCTTCTTGGCCGAATGCAGGACATGAACTCGCTTTGGAGCCGAAGTGCACCACTTTTTAGTCGCTTGTTTTGATTCAGGATAACGGTGGTATACCCAAGGCGCATCCATAGTGCTGAATCGATACAGGAAACCATTTTTATCCTTTCGAAATTGCTCCAAATGTTGCTCAGAAAGTCTCATTCAAACGTGTTTTTCTTGGATTGTTAGCAAATGCGGCACCCATTGCGCACACAGTTTTTTGAAACCCAAAACTTCAGCCAAAATATGCCATGTTGTTCCATGGGAGATGCCTATTGTGTCAGTTTTCACATCCATAGTCAATCGATGATCTTCGAAAACCATATCCTGTAATTCGCTATGATTTCTGGTGTTGAAGCCCATTTCCTGATGTCCTGACGTGGATCGTCTTCAACGCTTGTACGGCCACGCTTTAACTTCAAAACCCATCGGTGAACGGTTGGAAATGAAGGAGAAGACTCCTTTAATATTTTCACCATCTCTGCATGGATCTCAGTAGCCGATTACAGCCAAAACAAAGCGAAATAAAGAATTTAATCACTGCACGATATTCGAATTTTTCCATGACTTTTAACTTTTTCTTCTTCCTGGATTTTTGACGCTCATTAAACGAGCTTTAGCCTGCTTCTCAACTTAGTGTTCTAGGCCGCATTTACACAGTTATTGATTTAGAGTTTGCTTTGCCAACACCAAAGCATGAATTTGTATATTGTGTGGCAAGCATAATTATACTCTATGCCCAAGGAAGTCGAGAAATTTTCCAACCAGAAAAATTCCTAGACCGGTTGGGAATCGAAACCGCCACCTTTGGCTTGGTGCCCGTTCGTTTACCAACTACGCTATCCGAGATCTCTAAAAATGGCTTGTAAAATAAGAATGAATTTAATTTTGAGTACGTTCTTACGAAATTTTGGTTTTTATACTGCTCCAAAGATGTCACTATTTTTTATTCAGGCTTTGTGCACAAATGACGTAACGCAAAAATACGGGATTTTGGACCCCCTTCCCTCCCTATGTAACAATAAGTAACACGTGACCAGATTTCCCCCCTCTAATAACCTAACCCTCACGGAAACCTCTCCCGCTTACTTCTCAATTGTGATTAAATCATCACAAACACTATTATTGTTGTTGTTTTTATGTTTAATTCTCAATTGGGTGAATTGAAATTAGTCAAGATTGAAAACATCAGTTAATTACTTTCATTGAAGTAACTTAAAGCTTTTATAAATATTACGAAAAACATTGCACTTATTGTATTGAATGTTCTTAAAACTGTTACACATATTAGTTCGAGTTTATATTTGCCTAAAATTTAGTTTTCATTTGCCTATTCCAATAATTATAATCCAATTATTATTAATTATATTGAGTCTGCTTTGCGCATCGGCTGTGAACGGTTGTGTCGCTCCTTTGTTGCGCACTATTCTATTACCAGGCATAGCGCATTATCTCTTGCCCAGCGGCGCGAGTAAGCGAAAAAAATACAACAATAAAGTTGCGGTCAGGTGATATATGTTGGTTGCTGTGGGTGTAGATCTTGATTGATTTTGTAGTTGGTTTTGACCCATACTATTGGTTCACAATAGTCGCCGAATCACCATATTAAGGATTTCCTTGTTTTCCTATGAAAATAGTGCGATATGTTTGTGATTGTACTGTGATCGAGTGGTATGGGTCATTACTAATCAGCTAGTTAATTACGACCTCCCAGCAGCACACTTGTTGCATACCAGTGAAATCAACTTCAATGCAACTTAATGAGCTCACACTCAATTCACTGCAACCAATTATGACAGTTTTGTGTTGCTTGGGCTATAACCATATGCGTCGTATTACCATGATGTCAGTTTTGTTATCGGGCATAGTGCGTTATCTACTGTTTCGATCATTTATTGTTTGGTTCGTGTTCGATGCTTTGTTGCGAGCTGCCTTTACTATCGGGCATAGCTCGGTATATTTTTTTTTTTCGAAGAAGTTGTGTGCACTCTCGATCTGAACAAGCCGATTGACACATAAAGAGTGTTCGATCTGTTGTTTGCGGAAAAGTTATGTTATGATGTTATTATATGGAAGTGAAAGTTATGATAATGATGTTATTATATGGAACAGTTTCTGTGAGAAACTGGACAGACGCCTGCGGAGATGGGTACAGGTGACTCGTGAGGTAGTAAGTGCTCCCAAGGACATGGAGCAAGGCAGGTAATTGTTACCCATTGCATCTCCCTAGTAGCACACTTGTTGCCATTTGGTTGAGATAACATTATTATGACTTATTTAGTGAAGTCACTACAACTAATTATGGTCGTAGTGTGCTACTTGGGCTGTACTATTAAAATTTATTTTTAATAGGTTTGCGTCGACCATCAGTTTAATTGGTTAAATCGGTTGTGAAGATACTTCGTTCCGCAATATTTTGTTATCGGGCGTGGCGTTCTGTATATTGTTCGTTGCACGAGTGATCGAGTGAGCATGAAAAGTCGTGGTTCGCCGGGTAAGATGGATTGGTGGTAAGCAGATAACTAATTGTGATCCAAATTATTCGTTCACCATGCTCGTCGGGCCACCCTATCTTGGAAACACTGTCCCATCTTTTTAAGTGACTAAAGCGGCATCAGTACTATTGTTGTAGATCGGTCCAAGTTGGCTCTCAGGCGTTGAGGTGAATTGACTTGTTTTCCTAATGAAATAACCCTATCACACTCTGTGAGTGGCCCCAATAGCATCCTTGCTGTTGGTTTAAATCGGTCCAAAACGGCTTCCCAGGATTGTTAAACATTTTCTAGCTTCCCAATGAAAACCACCTGTTTGGAAGTAGCCCCTTTTAACTACACCACCGTACTCGAGATGCACAAATGTGACCTACATTACATGAGATACCAAACCGAGCAGAATATGGATCACCGATCAGGCTGATGGAGAGCGCTTGAATCGTGCATTGCTGTTTGTTTCTATCGGCATCGACGAGGCTGTCGATATCCAGCGAGAGTGAGAACAGCGGCGATCATGAGTGGTCACTCATGGACCCGATCGGAAACATCGCACGGGCGACAGCAGTCAGCTGATGACCAGAGTGGATGTGTAATAGGCAGATACCAACAGACCACCGATCGTGTGTGAAGGCCGCGCGCGGGTAGTAGATTATAATTCGATGATTTGTTAGCCGTTAAGTAATAGAAGTTAAAATAAATGTTGTATGTCCTTAAGTGAAGAATAAATGTTGTTAGTGATAAGGCAATGAATGTGTAATAAATTGTTAGTCGTGTTTTGTGCATAACGTTTGTGTTAATTGGAAGGGATGAAAGGAACCCTGAACTGTGTGTATGAACATTTGCTAGATGAGCAGTAACCCACAGCTGTTTTGTGGTTTTTTTACATCAACCACCGGCGAGTGTTGAGGAGCACCCACAATTGAAGGCGGAGGTAATTTTGTTCCCCAACACCACCATCACGCTTTGTGAGTGGCCCCAATAGTATCCTTACTGTTGGTTTAAATCGGTTCAAATCGGATATCGGTAGTAATTTTCAAATATTTCACGTGACAATCGTTAACCAAAACGAACCCTGGTGCAACCCAATCCTGTTATCCAAAATCCCAGTGATTTCTCGTGGAAGTGCAGAGGTGTTTACGGCTTCCAATAAAGCGAGTATCATGTAAACATATTTCTACCCTTTCTTTACTTGACCTGCATTCGGATCACCAGTTTTTACACATTGAAGATGTATGTTAATCCCAAGATTCATCTTTTGTTTCTCTGTGCAATAACAGCTGATCGGTCAAAAACGGAGAAGCAACCTCGGGCGGTCAATCATGCTCATATTCATGCTCATGCTCCAATTATTTTTAATTATATTTGTTTACATACTTATCAGAGTTTTCCTTTTGACCCGTGCAGTGCATGAACAACGGCGCGCTGTGTACGACTTATTCATGACGGCAGAAACACTGAACAACAGACGCAGTAACAAATGCATTTGGTGTAGGCTACACGCAGAGGAATATTGGGTAATTCAACGCGATGATTAGCAAATCAAACCACACATAGTTTCAGTTTAATGCAATCATATATTTGAAACAACAAACTTTCTTATCGAATCCAATATAGTTAGTCAATAATATTTTTAGTAGAAATCATCATTGATTCAACAAAATTATTTTGTAGAATCAACAATCAACACAAAAATTAACTTAATTTCTTATTGTTTCAATGGTTTTAATATAAATAACAATATTTTAACATAGGAGTACATTTCTCTTTTCTATACCGGGGGTCAAATCAAAATTTTGAAAAATGAGAGCGTTACGCAAAAGTGGAAGGTGTTTGAACGCTAATTTTTTTTTTCCTCTGTTCGGGACATAAACCACTGCGACCAGTAATTTGATCTATTGTAGTATATCCCGTAGCCTTTGTTTAGTGCATGTCGAGTTACTTCACCACTATTGAGAAATGACGAAGTATTCGGTGTTGTTACAGTTGTCATTGTTTGTTTTGTTGGCAATGAATCAGGTTTAATTAAAAGTTTCCGCTGTTTAAACCCTTTGTGAGCGACAGCACTCTTCGAAGGCGCGCCCCTTTATCAGTCAAAACCGGATTCATTGCAAACAAAACAAACAATAACTCCGATAGTGACCATGCATCAGAACCCTGGTCATAACCAATTCAAACTATAGCACATCAAATAGAAAATAAGAATTTACATAAATGAAGACTAACCATGTTTTCTTTGTTCCAAGCTCATCCTCGGTGGCGCAACCCGAGTATTGTCACTTTTCACAAGACATAAAATGTAATAAGGAAAATTATTCGTTCCTTTGACAACAAAAACAAATATGTTCCCTAGTTTGAATTAATTCGGACTAGGGTTTGGTGGTAGATCTGATACCCCGTAACGCACCACGAAAAGGTGATCTACCAGCGTTACGGGTTTGAACGCTTATTACTCTCGTTTGACTGAACAGAATGACCATTTATACATTATTGCATCAGCAAAACATACAAACTGCTTTGATTAAATTCAATTAAGTACTATTAGTATGAGTAGTTCAACTTTTTATTTGAAAATGAACTACTTTACAATACAAAAACAAATCTGCATATGAACAGGTTGAAAATATGTTTTTTTCCCTCTCCGGGTCATCAAAAACGGGTGACAGATGGTTGGACATTTTTTTTTTAATTTTGCATTTCTTGCACAACTTGGCCATATAGGGTAAGGGGATGTAATGTTAGCCTAGCTCCTTCATTCAGCCTATGTACCAAATGTGTCATTAATTTAGCGATAATCAACAAAATCATGTTGCTATTACGATGACCGATGTATTTTGAAGCAATTGAGACAATATTAAGCTACTTATAGTTGTTTACTCCCGCGTAATTTTCGATTTCTTGAACTTTTGGGGCATCATGATTTCACTGGTTAAGCTGAACAGATGATCTACACGAGCTTCGAGTGATCTAAATTTGGCTTAATTGGATCGATAAAGCGAGTAATGCAATTTGGATGTAGAGGAAATAGTTACACCTTACAAATTAACCGTTTACATAACTAAAATAACATTAAACATTAACATTAATTAAAATTATTTTACAAGAAAATCATAGACCCAATGTTGGGAATATATATTTTTGAATGGTCCCAACTATGGCTGGTTGTATCAATAACGTAGTAAAAAAGTTGTTATTGGTCAAATTTTAAGAGGAAATGCATGAATTTGCGGTTGTTTATATTCAAGTGACTCATCTAAATACAAACCGAAGGAACAAAATCATTGTATGTTGAATTATAATGTTTTCATTATTGAATGGCTGATGAATCATATATGAACATCACTTAAGTGTTTCAAGGCAGTTTTACTTTAGTTTGTTATGTGAAATGTTGTTTTAAGTAAATCAAATACAACTAGCAATGCCTCAATTGATAAAATTAGAAAAAAAACCATACAAAGACTGCATTTTGTAATAAATCCATCGAAGTTGCATCCATAAATAGACCCAATTTAGTGCTTATAGACCGACATTAAATCCATATTTTTTTAATGTTTCTGATTTTATAAATAGAGTTGTGTAACGTTTCGTGATACATACTACCAAATGTCTTATCAAACTAATCTTTGCGAGTGTTGAATCTAGTTGAATCTCGCTTACAGCTTTAAAATTTTATGAGTTATATTATAAAACGTAATCGATCATTTCATAATAGGCTGAGTTAAGGGACACATACCCTATGTGTTTCTACCATGGCCACTCCCATAAGAAACACATGCGGTATGTCATCAAAGGAACCACAATTTAAAACTATGGTGATTATTGGTGCAGTGTTCCACTTATGGCAACCGTGATTAATGCTACGAGAACAAGTCTTTTTGACGTATAGAAAGTGAAGTTTTCCGAGAATTTTTAAACATAGTTTTTAACTAGTAAAAATTAATACTTCTCTACTTGATGTTGTTTTGAGAAGGAAATAATTTCTCATCACCATGAGGCTCTAGGAGTAGACAGCATTTTTTTGCTAGAACAAAGTTGTTAAGAGAAAGTATTGATAGTTCCGTTAGCTCACGGCAGGCTGTGAAAATTGAATAGAAGTAGTTTGAAATTGAGCGGAGGGCATTGTGAGGTAGTATTTCGAAACAGGCGAGTCGGTGCGAATCAAAACAAACCCAAAAAAGGAGAGAGTTCCTCTCCCATGTGCGCATCATTAAACAGAGTGCACACAATAGATCGCTAGAATAACTACCCAACAAACATCGGTGTTGAATTAGAGCTTGTTCAAGCAAATTTGGAGAAGCTATTCAGCTGTTTCTTCTAGAATAGCTGAATAGCTTCTCCAAATTTGTTTGAACAAGCTCTAATTCAACACCGATGTTTGTTGGGTATACAAGCCACAGTGGTACATGAGCGTCTTTCCATGCGTCAATTTTTGCCTGTTGAAGTGGTGGACTTGTTCCGTTGCTACAACCTACCCCGCAGTGGGATGTTAGGCAAAGATTGACGTCAATGGTTCGAGTACCATTAGATACATGCTCTTTCGCTCAATTTTTCCAAAACAATCTGTTAGATTTCCTACCTGCCGCACTCTGACGGAACTTTCAACACTTTCTCTTCACATCTTTCATTCTAGCCAAAAACATTAATGTTCACTCTTGGTGCCTCATGGTGATGAGCGAACATCTCCTTCTATATCAAAATCGTTACTCCTCGCACGGAGAATAAATAACATAACAATTAATGTAAAATTTATTACTTTGGAAATGCATTAAGAACACTTAATTGAGAGCATGCGATAATAATCTTAATAAATGAAAAAAACCTGAGATTTGAAAGATACACAAAAAAATCTAATGAATTTTACCAGGCGCGTAAAATTTTCGCTCGTTTGTCCAAACCAAAGGAGGCGTAAACAACGAAATTGTTTGCAATCTTTCATACAAAAGGCTAGATTAGGCGTTATCTGGCTTCAACTCACATGAAAAATGCCATTATGCCAAACCTAACATTTCGTTTATGTGCATTACATAACGCAGAAAACTCAATGTGTCCATGTAGGAAAATAATAAAGGTAAACTAAACGTAAACTAAACGTTACGGTATTTATGTAACTACACCAACCGACAAAGCTGAATTCATTCAGGCTGGATGAAATGTGATTTATAAAGATAGCCCAATAGTTGAACAGCAGCAACAATAATACAGCTCGAAAATGACATCCGTATCCTCATTACATCTTGCAAAACGTAGCTCGTCCTGGCTATGGCCAATTTTCCTCCAGCTGGGCAACCACCGCAACAAGTAATGCGAGCAATATCCGCTCCACAACAAAACCGCAATCTTCTACTTTCAATTAGCTCTGCTCACTACTGGCATGATCTGCGCAGCCAACCGCTTCATTTCCTCTCTAGTGCTAATTGTAATAAAACATTTTCATTCCAGCAGGCGCAAAAAGGAAACTATAAATACTGCTCTGCTTTCATCGTCCTGAGCTTGGTGACTACCTATCTAACATACATTGTGCGGATGATTGCTCACCTGTGCTGTCTGTCTTTGTGGGTCTTCGTAAGAAAGTTTCCTCTCCTTTCGATCTTTTGGCATGGCTTGCTTAACAAATACAACATTATATTAAACAAGATAACCGAACTGTATCGGAGTATGATGTTTCGAACTTAGTGTTGAGCTACAAGACAAAGCGGTCAACAGGCAGCCAGCAACATACGCATGAAATGAGCCAGAAACATAAATTAGAAATTAGCACGTGAAAGGAAAATATGGTTCTCTGTGTCGAGTCTTATTCTCCCTTCTGGTCTATTGTCCTAGTCGAGAAAGTTCCCCACCACCAATCATCACTAAAGCAGGAGCTTGTGGTTCTCATCTTTTCATTATCACGTCTTTAGCCATGCATCGATATAGAATTAATTTCAATAACACAGTCGCACAAGTGGCTGCATCGATGTTGAAGAGCTCACTGTGTTTAATGCTCACTGACTTCACGGTAATATTGTGCTGCTCACGATATGTGTTAGCAAACTATCGAACAACTGCGTAGGCTCACACGATATGTAGCAGAAAAGCTTCTATGCCATGTAGAACAAGAATCAGAACGATCCACAGGCGTAGTGGTGAAAGGGTTTTCTTCAACCAACTTCATTGACTATCCTTCCGAAAATGTCCTTCGAACAACCCTGGCAGGAAGTAAGAAGCTAAGACTTTCACGAACCACACCTCCAGCATATACCCGGATACAGACTTCACTGCAGAACACGGGAGTCCTTTCTGTGCCTACATACAACCTGGTCAAGGATGAGAAGCATAAACACAACCTATCAACATAATCATGCATCCAGAACGTAACGCTGGAGATGGGCCTCTCCGGTGCTGCCACATTCAAAGCCTGGTCGAGCACAATAATCAATTCATTAAAGCTTGCAGCCACTTCGGACCCGTACAATCATCGTGCTGTGCTGAGTCAGTTTATCATCTGGTGAGAATTATTGCAGTTGCCTCCTGCTGAGACAGGATGCTGGTAGATTTATGCAAATTTTCAACCCAACTGACGTTTAAAGTACGTTTCACTGCATCCGATGTCACGTACAAACGTGTAGCTTTGCTGGAAAAATAAACAACCTTCATGTAAGCTGGCTCGCCATTTCTTTGTTGTCGCATAGTATTTCATTAGTTCAACCTTCAAATACAGTTGCTACCCTTAAAGATAGCTGGAATCACAGTTCATATTTCACGTTTCATCGAAATTTTGCACAAAAGAGCCTCTAATCTGACCTCATTACTTCCTGCTAATGTCTCGCTTTCATTTTGGATTCCGGAGCCAAGCCAGACGATGCCGCCCTCAAAATACCAGCCATTATCATGCAGACCGGTGGTGGCAACGCGGTGGTGATCCATCACACCCATGACAGCGAAACTCTGCAAGTGCATCATCTCCACATCTCTCCCCTACTTTGATGCATTTCGACACACAAAATTGCTAATGATTTTCAAAATTACACCCTCCGAGTAACGACGGTTGCCGACCCGAACGAAGCTCAGACGCGACGTTGAAACAGAAGGGAAGAACTCGATCCGGTGTCGAAAGAAGCGGAAATGGCGTTGCTCGGCAATGCACTGTAACTGCACACAGCGGCGTACGGTGCAGCGGATTTGAGACAAAAACTTGAGGAATCATATTCCGTATTCCAGAAGCAAAAATCTGTGGTGAATGTGGTGAGCATCGCTGCCATCATAATCTTCGTAACAATTCAGAAAAATGTCTTAAAAAAGTGGAATTTTGACGCAATTTCCTCATCAGTAATACAAGTTGATACACCAAAAGCAACATTCCATCTTTTGCATTATATCGAGAGGAATATGAGTTGGTTCTAATATGCAGAAAAATGCTTTAACATATTGGGCAATAATTTCATAACAATCAATCTTAAGTTTTCTTGATCAAATTAATTGGTTAAAGTCAAAAAGAAACTTGCTATATATATATATATACGATTGCCTAAATCTAATAAAGTTGTATTTGGCATATTTGAGGAGCATTAATCAATAACGTTTCACACTCCATTATTCCACCCATTGGTTCAGGTAATTATTTTTTTTTTCAGTTTTTTCCTCAAATTCAACACACTGTGCGGCGCCGTTGTCGTCACCGTTCATCATAGGAGAGCAATGCAGCGTCATTTTCATCCTGAATCCTTTCTCCGAACGTGGCGCCGCGAAGAAGTACGAATAATGCGCGCCCTGGGTCAAATTCTGTGAACATGATTTCGGGGTTTATGTTACACTGTAAATTGAACAGTAGTTGAGCTTCGGAAATCAATTAAACCACGATTGCCGACATAACTTCTGGAACAACAGATTGCTGTGCGGGAACTAAGAGAGACGATATTTTATTTCACTAAAATACTTGTTGCTGTTTAGTATTTACACGATTTTCAGCCTAAGACGACCTGGACCCTCCATATCGAACCCATCAACGCATGGATCGGAACCTACGGCTTTATTTTTTTTACCGAAAAAAGACGTGTTCAGAGATTTTTTTTCTCAGAAAACTTCAATGGCGTCGACTGGAGTTGATTCCAGACCAACTGTGGTGAGCGGCAACCATGCTTATCACTCTACCACCGGTGCCGTCAACCTTAAATAAAAGGTGATTCCAATAGTGATTTCCTAACATTCGGCAGTTGTTTGCTACAAGTCTCACATTAGCTTTTATTTATTCTGTGTGTTTTGTCAAATTACCGTGAAGTGTAATAGCTTTCAAAAACACGTGCAAATGATAAATAGTTTAATCACAGTAAGTGTTCTTTGCGAGCAACGCTCCAAGCTATTCGCCCATTTAACGGTTGCAATAAGTCCTACTGAGATAATAATCCGCAATGTGGTGAACAAATTCAAGAAAACTAATTCGATGAAAACTAAACCACCATCAGTACGTCAGCGGAACTTGAGGACTGCCGAGAATATCGGCACTGTATGCGAAAGTGTTCAAAAGAACCCGCAGCAGTCGATTCCGCGCCACGTACAAGAACTTAGCCTCTCACAGACTTCAACTTGGTGAGTTTCGCGTCGAGACTTGGGTCTGCACTCATACAAGGTCCAATTGATCTATCTAAGAAGCAGTGTCCAATGCCTACTTTGGATTCCGAAGGACGCTAAGATCGAACAAAGTTCGCCAAACTACAAAGTTGACCATCTAAAAGACATTAATTAGACCGGCAGTTCTCTACGGCCACGAAACATGAACATTGCTAGTGGAGGACCAACGCGCCCTTGGTGTCTTTGAACGGAAGGTGCTGCGTGCGATCTAGGGTGGAGTACAGATGGAAAACGGAACGTGGAGGAGGCTAATGAACCACGAATTGCAGCAGTTATCAGTTGCTGGGAGAACCTGCCCTAGTACATATCGCTAAAATCGGTTGACTACGATGGACTGAGCATGTCGTTAGAATGTCGGACGACATTATTGTTAAAATGGTTCTTAAAAATGAACTGAGGGGTACAAGAAGAAGAGGCGCGCAACGAGCAAGGTGGATCGATCAAGTAAAAGGTGACCTGTAGACACTCCGCAGACAGCAAGGCTGGCTAGGTGACCATGGACTGATTCCAATAGAGACAACTTCTGTGTACAGCAGAGGCTACACCGGGATTGGTCTGATTGGTAAGGTAAGTAAGTGCCCAGTTCATACGAAGAGTTTGGAATGGCCAAAATCATCGGGATCTTTGTATACAGCTGCTATGCACCCCCAGAAAAACCATGCAGTTCCACCAGATGCTGGATGTACTGACCGAGAAGCTGATCGAAAGACGACCAGTCGTCATCGGAGTAGACTCCAATGCTTGCACTGTGGAGTTGGGCAGCCGATGTACCAATGCTAGAAGCTCTGACAAAGTTGGAAGTGCGTAAGCACTTTTCGTAAGGACGGTCGTGAATCCGTCATCGATGTTGCCTTCTTTACTTCGTCGTTGATGACAAATATGAACTCGAAAATGTGTTAAGAGTATACTCATAGTGACCATCTAGCGATCCAGTATAGGATCGGCCAGCGAAATGCTGTTGCTATACAATAGAAAAATAGTTGCGAGTGAAAATAGAAGACGAAGGTCTTCGACAAGCAACTCTTAGTTGGGATTTCTTCGGAACGACAAAGAGCTCTAAAACCAAAACGCGGAGGAGCTGACGAATACATTAGCAAGGACATGTGACGCAACCATGCCGTGGAATTTCAACAACCTCTGCGCTAGTTTTCTCAGAGCCAGAAGACGTTTCCAGAGACCTAAAGCTACAGCAGATGGAGAGGTTCGTAGTGTGGTGCTCCGATCGGCCAGGCTAAAATTAATACGAGAGATAAGACTGGGTAAGACGAACGCTGCAAGAAACTGTGCCAAGTCGCTGATACTAACCCCTCGGGCAACGCGTACTGTATTGTCATGGCGAAGATCAAATTCCCAACAATGCCTGCAGAGCTATGTCCAGAAAAACTGAAGGTTATTGTAGATGGACTTTGTCCAACGCACGATCTAACGACGTGGTTATGTACACCGTACGGCAAACAAATGAGAAGTATTGCTAAGGGAACGTGAGGAACAAGTCTCGTACGAGGAACTAGAAGCAGTGGCGAAATAGATTAGGAAGAAAAAGGCTTCGGGTGCCTCGGGAAGGAAATCCTAAAGTGGCTCTGAAAGTGACGATTTTGGGGGTTACCAGACATGTTTAGAGATGTGCTGCAGGAATTCCTGGAAGAAGGCCATTACCCGTTTGGGTGGAATATACAGAAGCTGGTGCTGCTGCCAAAGCCAGGAAAGCCTCAAGGAGTTCCAGCATCGGATAGGTCAATATGCCTGTTAGATACGCGCGGAAAACTCCCGGAGAGGAGCATCCTCAACAGGCTGTAGAGATTTACCGAGCGAGCACGG
Organism: Aedes japonicus; assembly: GCA_034211315.2. NCBI lineage: Eukaryota > Metazoa > Arthropoda > Insecta > Diptera > Culicidae > Aedes > Aedes japonicus. The sequence goes on from JASCZW010005340.1 coordinate 255,880, forward strand.
GCTATCGAGGATGTAATTTGGTTTCCGGAAAGGGAAGTCTACGGTGAATGCCATTCGAAAAGTGGTCGAGACAGGCTTAAGGTGTCCAAGCAGAAGCGTAGAGGCGATCGATATTGCTCTGTTATAACAATCGACGTTAAGAACTCCTTCAATACCACCAACTGGGAGGCTATTGACAAGTCGCTGCGCAGAATTATGGATCCTGATTACTGGTGCAGATTTCGGAAAAGTTACTTTCAGAACCGAGTGCTTATCAATGAGAACTCCGTGGGACGGAAATCACTAAGCATCACGGCGGGAATTTCACAAGGCTCTGGCCCGACACTTTGGATCGGGATGTATAACGGATCAAGAGCAACTGGGCGAAGTTGAACAGTACGTTCAAGCTCATGGGCATGCGAGCGATGAATGCGTACAGAACTATTTCATCAGTGGCAGTATGCGTAATTGCCGGAATGATCCCAACTGACATCACTCTCGCGCAGAACAGTGAGTGCTATCAGCGGAGAAATATCAGAGTAGTTTGAAAGTTTGTGAGACCGGAGCCGATGGCCAGATGGCAGCGAAAATGGGATACGGAGAAGAATGGTCCATGAACGCACCAATTCTTACCGGATCTATCGATCTGGATGAAGAGGAAGCATAGAGACGTTAACTTCTACCTTACGTAGTTTCTGCCTGGCCATGGTTGCAATGATTGTCCGAAGTGCGCAGACGTCCAAGGAACACCAATCACGTGGTCTTTGACTGCTCACGATTTCGATCTTTGCGAAGCGCGCTACAAACCCAGGGTTAACGTCATCTATGGAATGTGTCGTGACAAGCGTGGAATGCGTTGAAAGGATGCGATGCCATTACGAAAATTATGTCGGCTCTGCATTTAAAACTGCCGGAGAACCAAAAAGTTAGTGGTTGAGCGCAGAGGATTGTCGGTTTCAGGGTAAGATTCATCGTCAGGGAACTTCCCGTCGTCGTACGGTAGATCATTAGTCGGGTGCTACTCGAGCCGATTGCGTCAGTATGTCAGAGCTACATGGTTTACCGTGGTTCGGTTTCGGGAAAACTTCCACTGCAGGGAAATCCTCCGTCGAAGTAGGGTAGACTACCCGTGACTTTTTTTTTTTTTTTTTTTTAGGCGGGATAGAAAATCTGCAACCAGACACCTGAAGAACTCAGGGTGTGGGGATGAGGGTGCCAACTCCTCGACCCACTAAAAACCCACCCGTACCTTAAGCCCCGGCCCTCCCCGGAACCACCTTTCGGTATTACTTCGGGGAGGGGGCTCTTGTGCTTGTTCAGCACCCACTATGTCTAACTACTTAGGGCTTAAGTAGTTAGGTGGTCCCTGCGACCTGCCTTTGGTCGTTTCGCCATTTTTGTTGGAGATAAAGGACGATCTGGGAGGCTGCTACGCATACCGCGTCCCAGATGTCCCGGTCCTGACACATCCTCGAGACCAAGTTGTCCGGAGTCGTGTCGTGACCGCTTACGGCAAACATGCCTGATCTCGCGCCGTCAAAGCGAGAACATGCGAAGAACACATGTTCTGCAGTTTCCTCAACTCCCGCGCATTCGCTGCATGCGGAGGACTGTGCATGCCCATATTTGTGCAGGTATTGTCTAAACAGCCGTGGCCAGACAATATCTACGTTGAGTGGAAGTTCACCTCCCCGTGTCGCCTACCGACCCACCCGGTTAGTTCCGGGATTAGTCGGTGGGTCCACCGACCTTTGGTGGAGTTATTCCATTCCCTTTGCCACTTAACCATGGAAACGGCTCTAGTGGTCTTTCGAATACCTCTTGTTCCACGTTGTTCGAAGCATTCTACGTCCTCTTTTATGACCATGCTTATTGGCATCATCCCCGCTAGGACGCAGACCGCGTCGAGTGATACCGTTCGGTAAGCACTAACCACTCTTAGGCACATGAGCCTGTGCGTACTCTTTAGCTGCTTACGTAGCTCTTGGTACTCAAGGCGGTGATCCATGCCGGCCCGCCGTACCTAAGTATGGACAGGGCGACGCTGGCCAGGAGTTTACGCTTACTCCCTTACACCGCCGAGCTATTCGACATCATGCGGGATAATGCCGATATAGCCATTGAGGCTTTCTTGCAAGCGTAATCGACGTGACTGACAAAGAACAGCTTGTCGTCGATCATGACCCCAAGATACCTCAAGAACCTCTTCGATTCTACTGTGCAGTTACCTGCACTGATCGTCGCATGTTGCTCCGATTTCTTATTGTTCACCACCGTGACCTCAGTCTTATGGTGGGCTAGCTCCAAGTGCCTGGAGCTCATCCATCTCTCCACAATGCCAATGGAGTGTGAGGCCGTTAACTCGACCTCTTCGATGGATTCACCACATATCTCTAGGGTAATGTCGTCTGCGAACCCGACAATCTTTACCCCGCTCGGGAACTCAAGCCGCAGTACCTCGTCGTACATCGTGTTCCATAGCACCGAACCCAGGATCGAACCTTGTGGGACGTCTGCGGTGATCTGTACACGTTTATGGCCTGCCTCTGTATTGTATACCAGTACGCGATTCTGGAAGTAGCTTCCGAGAATCTTGTACAGGTACCCAGGAACCTGTAGGCGCTGGAGCGAGTCGGCAATAGCCACCCAACTGGCACTGTTGAAGGCGTTTCTCACGTCAAGGGTGACCACTGCACAGTAGCGTACTCCTCGCCTCTTGCGCTGGATTGCCACCTCAGCCGTCTTGGTGACGGACAGGATGGCATCCACCGTCGACTTCCCTTTGCGGAAGCCAAACTGATTTTCCGACAGACCGCCTGTACCCTCCGTGTACGTTGTCAGTCTGTTGAGGATTACCCTCTCGAGCACCTTACCCGCTGTATCCAACAGACATATAGGTCTATGCCGATGGATCTCCTGGTGGCTTCCCTGTCTTTGGTAGCAACACAAGGTTCTGAATTTTCCAGGCGTCCGGGAAGACGCCCTCGTCCAGACACTTTTGCATCACCACTCTGAACATTCCGGGATCCAACAAGATAGCCGTCTTGATGGCCAGGTTCGGGATACCATCAGGTCCCGGCGCTTTGTTCACCTTTAGCGACTTTGCTATCGCAATGAGTTCTTCATTCGTCACCGTCGCCTCGTCGCCGGCCCCCGTTGTGCCGTTATCAATGCCCACGTGGCCACGGGTGTTCGGCGGAGCCGTCCACCCTTCCGTCGCTATGACAGCGTTAAGGTCTGGGATACTGGAACGCTGGTCATGGGACAAATCTACGGCGGCGGGGGGCCATGGACTCGGGTCGTGGCTCGGAAAGAGTCCCCCAACGATCACCTGCAGCAGCTCTGATGAACGCTCGGTTGGAGCCGCCGATCCTCTGGTTTTGACCATTACTACCCGATAGGCGTCACCCCACGGGTTCGCATTGGCCCTCTGATACAGACCCTCGAAGCAGGCTCGCTTGCTGGCCTTTATCTCCCTCTTTAGTGCGGCCTTCGCGGCGACTAGCGCCCCTCTACGCTCGATTCTCTCGGCGTCTGACCGCGCTCTCTGCACCCTCCGTCTTGCGTGGAGACATGTTCTTCTGAGGTCGGCGATCGACTTCGTCCACCAATACACCGGCGATCTTCCATTCCTCGGTTTGACTTCCCTCGGCATGGTCGCATCGCACGCTCGTATAAGTGTCATCACGAGTCGTTCGCCGCAAGGTTCCTGGGTTTCGCGTAAATTTCGTTCCCTCTCAAGCGCCTCGTTAAAGGTCTCTATGGGTGTAGCCATCATCCACCCTCCAATTGCTTATCAGCCCAGGACTGCTGAATGTTATATCGATAATCGATTCCGCTCCGTTTCTGTGGTAGGTACTCTTGGTACCCACATTGGCTAGGTCTACGTTGAGCCTAGCCAAGGCCTCCAGAAGTATTTGGCCCCTAGGGTTGGTAAGGCGGCTTCCCCACTCGAGCGCCCAAGCGTTGAAGTCCCCCGCTATTACCAACGGGGTCAGGCCAGTTAGCTCCGTTGTCATCCGATCTAGCATATTGGTAAACTTTTCGATCCTCATCCTCAGTTCCCGTTACCGGGTGGGATGCGGTATGGGTCGGAAATAATGGCGATATCCGATGCCGACTCGCTAACTGTCTGACACAGCAGTTGCTGGGTGACCTCACAGTGGTTCAGGTTTAGTTGGGTTACCTGCATTACTGTTGGCTCTTTGGTATACCCTTAGCGGGTGGGCACTTGGCTCCCCCCCCCCATGACTCACCGTGAAGGTGGGATGTTCTATATGCCCACTTAGCCTACACCAGCCGCCAAAGGCATGTTTCAGATGCCTAGAGAGCAGGCACATGTCCTGGGAATGCAAAGGCCCAGATTGTAGCAACATGTGTAGAAGGTGTGGCACCATAAACGGCCAAATATATAAAGGAGAATTACTCCATAAGCACTTGGCCCTTCCTATCGGATCCACGATGATAACACTCTGTTTTGTCCAGATCGTTTCATTACGCAAAACTGGAGATGGAGTAGTACAAAGCCAACAATGTTGTTTTTGTACCGAAGGAGTCAAATCCGCCAAACTCACCAGAACTTCGCCCAATAGCAAATTGTTGGGCAAATATGAAAAGTAAGCTCCAAAAAACAGGGAAGGTCTTCAAAAACGATAAGGATTTGAAGAAAAAGTGGATCAGAGTGTGTGAGATCTTTGCGATGCGCGCTACAAACCCAGGGTTAACGTCATTTATGGAATGTGTCGTGACAAGCGTGGAATGCGATGAAAGGATGCGATGCCATTACGAAAATTATGTCGGCTCTGCATTTAAAACTGCCGGAGAACCAAAAAGTTAGTGGTTGAGCGCAGAGGATTGTCGGTTTCAGGGTAAGATTCATCGTCAGGGAACTTCCCGTCGTCGTACGGTAGATCATTAGTCGGGTGCTACTCGAGCCGATTGCGTCAGTATGTCAGAGCTACATGGTTTACCGTGGTTCGGTTTCGGGAAAACTTCCACTGCAGGGAAATCCTCCGTCGAAGTAGGGTAGACTACCCGTGACTTTTTTTTTTTTTTTTTTAGGCGGGATAGAAAATCTGCAACCAGACACCTGAAGAACTCAGGGTGTGGGGATGAGGGTGCCAACTCCTCGACCCACTAAAACCCACCCGTACCTTAAGCCCCGGCCCTCCCCGGAACCACCTTTCGGTATTACTTCGGGGAGGGGGCTCTTGTGCTTGTTCAGCACCCACTATGTCTAACTACTTAGGGCTTAAGTAGTTAGGTGGTCCCTGCGACCTGCCTTTGGTCGTTTCGCCATTTTTGTTGGAGATAAAGGACGATCTGGGAGGCTGCTACGCATACCGCGTCCCAGATGTCCCGGTCCTGACACATCCTCGAGACCAAGTTGTCCGGAGTCGTGTCGTGACCGCTTACGGCAAACATGCCTGATCTCGCGCCGTCAAAGCGAGAACATGCGAAGAACACATGTTCTGCAGTTTCCTCAACTCCCGCGCATTCGCTGCATGCGGAGGACTGTGCATGCCCATATTTGTGCAGGTATTGTCTAAACAGCCGTGGCCAGACAATATCTACGTTGAGTGGAAGTTCACCTCCCGTGTCGCCTACCGACCCACCCGGTTAGTTCCGGGATTAGTCGGTGGGTCCACCGACCTTTGGTGGAGTTATTCCATTCCCTTTGCCACTTAACCATGGAAACGGCTCTAGTGGTCTTTCGAATACCTCTTGTTCCACGTTGTTCGAAGCATTCTACGTCCTCTTTTATGACCATGCTTATTGGCATCATCCCCGCTAGGACGCAGACCGCGTCGAGTGATACCGTTCGGTAAGCACTAACCACTCTTAGGCACATGAGCCTGTGCGTACTCTCTAGCTGCTTACGTAGCTCTTGGTACTCAAGGCGGTGATCCATGCCGGCCCGCCGTACCTAAGTATGGACAGGGCGACGCTGGCCAGGAGTTTACGCTTACTCCCTTACACCGCCGAGCTATTCGACATCATGCGGGATAATGCTGATATAGCCATTGAGGCTTTCTTGCAAGCGTAATCGACGTGACTGACAAAGGACAGCTTGTCGTCGATCATGACCCCAAGATACCCCAAGAACCTCTACGATTCTACTGTGCAGTTACCTGCACTGATCGTCGCATGTTGCTCCGATTTCTTATTGTTCACCACCGTGACCTCAGTCTTATGGTGGGCTAGCTCCAAGTGCCTGGAGCTCATCCATCTCTCCACAATGCCAATGGAGTGTGAGGCCGTTAACTCGACCTCTTCGATGGATTCACCACATATCTCTAGGGTAATGTCGTCTGCGAACCCGACAATCTTTACCCCGCTCGGGAACTCAAGCCGCAGTACCTCGTCGTACATCGTGTTCCATAGCACCGAACCCAGGATCGAACCTTGTGGGACGTCTGCGGTGATCTGTACACGTTTATGGCCTGCCTCTGTATTGTATACCAGTACGCGATTCTGGAAGTAGCTTCCGAGAATCTTGTACAGGTACCCAGGAACCTGTAGGCGCTGGAGCGAGTCGGCAATAGCCACCCATCTGGCACTGTTGAAGGCGTTTCTCACGTCAAGGGTGACCACTGCACAGTAGCGTACTCCTCGCCTCTTGCGCTGGATTGCCACCTCAGCCGTCTTGGTGACGGACAGGATGGCATCCACCGTCGACTTCCCTTTGCGGAAGCCAAACTGATTTTCCGACAGACCGCCTGTACCCTCCGTGTACGTTGTCAGTCTGTTGAGGATTACCCTCTCGAGCACCTTACCCGCTGTATCCAACAGACATATAGGTCTATATGCCGATGGATCTCCTGGTGGCTTCCCTGTCTTTGGTAGCAACACAAGGTTCTGAATTTTCCAGGCGTCTGGGAAGACGCCCTCGTCCAGACACTTTTGCATCACCACTCTGAACATTCCGGGATCCAACAAGATAGCCGTCTTGATGGCCAGGTTCGGGATACCATCAGGTCCCGGCGCTTTGTTCACCTTTAGCGACTTTGCTATCGCAATGAGATCTTCATTCGTCACCGTCGCCTCGTCGCCGGCCCCCGTTGTGCCGTTATCAATGCCCACGTGGCCGCGGGTGTTCGGCGGAGCCGTCCACCCTTCCGTCGCTATGACAGCGTTAAGGTCTGGGATACTGGAACGCTGGTCATGGGACAAATCTACGGCGGCGGGGGGCCATGGACTCGGGTCGTGGCTCGGAAAGAGTCCCCCAACGATCACCTGCAGCAGCTCTGATGAACGCTCGGTTGGAGCCGCCGATCCTCTGGTTTTGACCATTACTCCCGATAGGCGTCACCCCACGGGTTCGCATTGGCCCTCTGATACAGAACCTCGAAGCAGGCTCGCTTGCTGGCCTTTATCTCCCTCTTTAGTGCGGCCTTCGCGGCGACTAGCGCCCCTATACGCTCGATTCTCTCGGCGTCTGACCGCGCTCTCTGCACCCTCCGTCTTGCGTGGAGGCATGTTCTTCGGAGATCGGCGATCGACTCCGTCCACCAATACACCGGCGATCTTCCATTCCTCGGTTTGACTTCCCTCGGCATGGTCGCATCGCACGCTCGTATAAGTGTCATAACGAGTCGTTCGCCGCAAGGTTCCTGGGTTTCGCGTAAATTTCGTTCCCTCTCAAGCGCCTCGTTAAAGGTCTCTATGGGTGTAGCCATCATCCACCCTCCAATTGCTTATCAGCCCAGGACTGCTGAATGTTATATCGATAATCGATTCCGCTCCGTTTCTGTGGTAGGTACTCTTGGTACCCACATTGGCTAGGTCTACGTTGAGCCTAGCCAAGGCCTCCAGAAGTATTTGGCCCCTAGGGTTGGTAAGGCGGCTTCCCCACTCGAGCGCCCAAGCGTTGAAGTCCCCCGCTATTACCAACGGGGTCAGGCCAGTTAGCTCCGTTGTCATCCGATCTAGCATATTGGTAAACTTTTCGATCGACCATCTTGGCGGTGCGTAGCAGCTGCAGAAGTACACTCCATTCACTTTTACAACCGCAAAGCCTTCGTTTGTGGTAGACACAACCTCCTGAACCGGGTACTTGCCCGTCGTCCATAATGCCGCCATATTAGCCCTGTCCGCGAACCAGTTCCCGTTACCGGGTGGGATGCGGTATGGGTCGGAAATAATGGCGATATCCGATGCCGACTCGCTAACTGTCTGACACAGCAGTTGCTGGGTGACCTCACAGTGGTTCAGGTTTAGTTGGGTTACCTGCATTACTGTTGGCTCTTTGGTATACCCTTAGCGGGTGGGCACTTGGCTCCCCCCCCCCCATGACTCACCGTGAAGGTGGGATGTTCTATATGCCCACTTAGCCTACACCAGCCGCCAAAGGCATGTTTCAGATGCCTAGAGAGCAGGCACATGTCCTGGGAATGCAAAGGCCCAGATTGTAGCAACATGTGTAGAAGGTGTGGCACCATAAACGGCCAAATATATAAAGGAGAATTACTCCATAAGCACTTGGCCCTTCCTATCGGATCCACGATGATAACACTCTGTTTTGTCCAGATCGTTTCATTACGCAAAACTGGAGATGGAGTAGTACAAAGCCAACAATGTTGTTTTTGTACCGAAGGAGTCAAATCCGCCAAACTCGCCAGAACTTCGCCCAATAGCAAATTGATGGGCAAATATGAAAAATAAGCTCCAAAAAACAGGGAAGGTCTTCAAAAACGATAAGGATTTGAAGAAAAATTGGATCAGAGTGTGTGAGATGGCGTAAGTGTTGCACAGGATTTGATGGGTAGCGTTAAGTTCAAGGCATTTAGCCTAAGAGAGAGGGTTGAATTAATCAACGTGGCAGATTATGGCTGTTTATTAATTCCCTGAGAAGTACAAAAATATCCGACACAAAATTAATATTCGGTGATCATCTTTGTCTGTTGTTTTTTCCCTAGTACAATTTCAACAAAAGAAAATTGCAATACCATGATAGTTGCAAATACCAGATTTTGAGTGTTATTTGAAAACCAGCATGCAGATTCCAAATTTTAGGGAATAATAAATTGTTTAAAGACATATTGAAAAGGCATTCTAGCAAACTCTTCTGCAAAATTTTTCAAGAATGTGGGTGTAATACCAACAGGTTCTGGCCAATTATGATTAAGGTTGTAATGACCTGAAACTTTTTTCATATATTTCAGATCAGATAAACTATATTTTAGGTCTCTAAAATAAGCTAAAAATGTGACCATTACATATTACAACTAGACAAATTTGGCAAGTTCAGCTATCGAACGTTCCCACCAGCAACACAGCTCAAAACAATTAATCGTTCGTAGAAACGTCGATGAATATTTAGCAGTGCAGAAACCCGTTTAGCAGCAACGCGTATGATGCACTGTCCTCGTAACTACCATAGTAACTATCATTATCGTCATTATTTGCTGGTCCTGTGATCACCAACCGCTACAGCGTTTAGCACCGTCATCGCCGAGGCCATCCTCTGTAAACGCTTTGGAGCTTTGTGGGGTGTATCCCCTGTATTAGTGCCACTCACTACTGCTGGCTGGAAATAGGAATGACGAATCTAGATTTGGAATAACGATTCAAGGGAGAGTCTTATCGTGGCAGAATCAAAATAGTGCTTCACCTGTCGCCCAGTGATGGCATCCTTGCATTTTCCGTGGACAGTTGCAATTTGCAAGGAAATGAAAATGGGCTTTGCGGGAAAAGACTGTTTATTTAAATGATTGATTAAAACCCATTTAATGTAAATATGAAGGGAGGATAATCTTTATTAAGCCTGCATATTATTGAATTTCCAGCTCAGCAGTTCTCGCTCATATGATATTCGAGAGCGACAACCTTCGAAGTAACTGACAGCACACCTGAGGATGATTGCGATACAGTCCGACATAGCGGTGGTTGAGGAGTTTTCCTGTAAGTCCTTTTATTGATGTGTCACAGCAAGTTGGATCAGCGCTGAAGCTCATTCAGATCGGGTTATAGATAAACTATTTTAATGCCTTTATAGCGATGCAGTAGCAGAGCTGTCTACATTCTCCCGGTGTCACTTTCACGAATCACAAGAGTGCATGACCTCGGTTCAATAGATTTGTCGAGTCCAAATGAGATTCACGAGTGCAAAACCGGATTAAGCTCCTCTCGAGCAGAGCGAGAGGTTTGTGAGAGAATGCATTAGTAGATGGGTAATACCATCCAGGACTGCGAATCGAATGGAATGGACTTTTGTTCAACTGTGTGTTTGCACAGTTTTAGCGTGGCAAATGCAAGCGGAAGCTTTTCCCGCACAGAAATGGTTCCATCGCGTTGGTTGACGTGCAACGAGTACAGGCAACGGAGTGCAACACAGGACGTACGAGCACGATACCAATTGGCGGGTCTCGGAGATTTTAACCTGATTATACGCTACTGTTTGAGTAACCTCCAGTCAAGCAAAGCTTCAATCAAACGCGGGCTTACAAATTGTAATGCCCCTAGTCAGTTTGGTTCTGTTTAGATGGTAAAGGAAATTTACTAAGCTCTTTGGAACTGGGCAAGTGGAATTAAACTTTCAGTTTCCAATTTCGAGTGCAGCAGTTGCTGGGCGAAGTAATGCGCCGGGTGGGGATCGTGCTTTGAATGTAAACTTATTCAAAAGGTTCTTCGGCGAGTAAGATTCCATTGTAGCTGTGCACAAAAATGTCAATGGGCCATTGATGATAGAAAAAAATGTTTAAAGTATGGTGAGTAGGAGGCAAATTTCTCGCTACCCTATGCTTTAGTGGTTTCAGTATTGGAACTCATTTATGACGGTGCACAACTAACTTCAAACGTGTATAGGGACTATTTGTGTTTATTGTTGTCAATTAGGGGTGGTATACGTTACATTTTGCTCTTAATCCTAGTTATAATGGAGGTAATAAAACACATAAGATTAATTTAAATAGCGTCTGGTTTACATTACTTATGTGGTGTGCCCATTTCTTGTACATATAATGCTTAACTTCATAACTTATCGATCGATGCCTAACTAACCCTAAAAAGAATGTTTACTTAAGAGTTTCGTTCATTCATTGTCATATCAATTCTTTCACCATTGGCATTGTAGCAAGACGTTTTTTTTTTTCTAAAGGCCGAGTTTTGGCATAGTTTGTTCTGTAATTGCTAATATAAAAGAGATTTCTGATTCTAAGCGGGTGGATAGGAATATAAACTTATATATTTTCTGATATCTCAGGTGCATTATATCTTTGTGCAATGACATCATTTATGAAAGCTACCATAGTTAAGTCCTTTCGCTTTTGTAATCCCTGTAAATAAATCAATAATCACCGGGATGCCAGCGGTAAGTAGACCAAATAGTACAATATTTTTCTGAACTGATTCAATTCTATTATTATGCTTGTCTTGATATGATGAACATGTAGTGCTTCGATCGTATGAGGATCATTGAAGTGCAAACTTAAACTTTCAATAAACGCAAGCATGTTGCTTGATCTATAAATAATGGGGATGTGTGGCAAACATGTTTACGGTTGCAGTCAGCGATGCCAATGTTCCTGATTTTTCAGGATTTTCCAGACTTTTTAGCATTTTGCCTGAATTCCTGACAAGCACAATTTTTTCCAGAGTTTGATAAAAATTCCTGATTTTTCCTGATTTTCGTAATTTTTATCAATCCAAATTAATTTTAACCGAAATAAATAAACCAATCAAAGTAAGGGAGTTCTGCCAAAGCCTTTACTAGTTGGCTACTCTGGAATGGAATTGTCAAAAATCATCCAATAAAAAATCTCTTCTGACCCACTCTTCTACCAAAACGATACAAGACATCTTAAACTTTGCGGTTTACCTTTTTAGTTTTTAATATCACTCTCTCGCAGGTCTCAAACAGTTAGTTAAGTTAAGCAAAAAAAAAGTTAAGTTAAAAAAATCAAAATACAACTCAGCACCAACATTAGATTAGGGCGAATCTGCTTTTACAAACAATGGCTGTCGTAGTCTTCATAGTCTTGAACAAAAGGTCACAAATACAAATTAAGCACTCCTTAAGGAAGACGAGCATTGTGTCTATCCACTGATATTTTCAATTTGAGGGAATTGTATTCAACTTCCGTTAAATTAGCAGACAAAGTCAATGTTTACATAAGCAGATTCGCGCTAATCTAATGTTGGAACTGAACTATACCATTTATGAAACTGAAAGAGATAAATATATGTTATGTAAGCTTTTTGGTTTTAAACAAACGGTGTTTTTACTAACATCAGTTTTTTACAGATAAAATGACTAACCTGATTTTATCCTGAATTTTATTTCAAATACTTCCTGACTTTGTAAAAATATACTTGGCAACGCTGGTTGCAGTATTCAGAAACTGCCTAACAAAAGCCCTACGCTCAATTTTAAACTACTACCTCTTCTATTCAATTTTGACTACTACACCCAAAAGTTGAAATTGTAGCAAAAATTGCAATTGCAGTTTTTGCAATCATATCTTGAGAAATCCGCATGATTCTGATAAGGCAATTTTGCCCATCATAATCCACAAAGATTTTTATGGTATAAACAAAGCCATGCAAGTGTGTGCAAGCGGTTATCGCTGTGTGCCTAGTGCCTTGATAGTCGCAGCAACCGTTGGGTTTTTGTTCAACCGTCACCAACTTCTCAATAATGGCACAGAACGCCGCTACGCCATTTGCCACTGTTGCTATTCCGCTATCAAGTGTTCTATTTTTATTTTCACTCGTCATCACACTCCCATCTCCCTCTCAGGTCACCATGCGATTTATGAAATAAACGAAGCCATGTAAGTGTGTGCGACCGATATTGGCTTCATTGTTGTAACGTTGAGTGCTTCATTGTTGTAACATTGAGTGACAACCGAAGCAACTGTAGGACTTTTATTCCGTTTACCTCAACTTGTTATGGTGACTGGATGGTTACAATAAGGAGCCGTCATGCTGACGGTCGCGGTTCGATTCTCGGTAGCGAATCGAGATCTTTTTTTTTGTGGGCCATTGAATTTACTACTACTAATCAACTGCACAACCTCACACACACATTGAATTTTTCTAACCGAATTAATGTGTTGCTTTTTTGCCCACGACCAATGTTGCATTTTTTCTCCAAGTTACGATCCATTACGAGAAATGAAACCAAATCATGCGAAATTGCATTACAATCTTGCTTTTTTATTTTGGGTGTACTAAACTACTACTACTTCTATTCAATTTTGAAAACCTTCCGAGCTCTTTCGGACCTATCGACGTTTGGTTCTAGCAGAAATTGCTGTGTTGCATGTTTACATAAATAATGCTGTTATAATGATTAACGAAAGTTAGCTTAGAGTCGAGTATTGCACCAAAGGGTGTATTAGATAAAAATGGTTACAGAAAATCTTCTGTAACTTTTGAATCGTATGAGTAAAAAACCTAGAAATTTAAGTAGATCTTATCCATAGTGTATTATTTAAATCTGCCAAGTTTCATAGTTATACATTCAGTAGTTCCAGTCATGTCGTCGAAACAAGAAATTGTCCGTGAGAAAATGTTGTGCACTCACAATCAAAATCCAGGGGCGTCCCACTGGTGGATTGCTAAAAGGCTTGGAATTGCGAATACAACTGTGTCTCGTGTAATAAGAACCTTCAACGAGCGTCTGAGTGTCCAAAGGAAGGAAGGGAGTGGTCGTAAAAGTGGTCCAATGGACAGTAAAATGGCCAGGAAAGTCGTACAACAATTCAAGAACCGTCCATGTCAATTCGAGATGTCGCTAAAAAGTCTAAGGTGTCGGTCGGTTTTGTGCAGAAAACCATGAAGCGTGCTGGGTTACATGTTAAAAAAGTGCAAAAAGCCCCAAACCGGAATGAAAAACAAAACATCACTGCGAAAACCCGCGCCCGGAAAATTTACACGAAGCTGCTCACCAAAAAAACCGGTTGCATCGTGATGGATGACGAAACATACGTCAAGGCCGACTTCCGTCAACTTCCTGGGCAAGAATATTTCGTTGCCAAGTCGAAGTTTGATGTTCCGGAGGATGTTCGAAAGAAGAAACTATCGAAATTTGCAAAGAAGTTTCTAATCTGGCAGGCGATTTGCGGATGTGGTTAAATAAGTGTTTGGCCTGATCTAGCATCCTGCCACTACGCTCGAAACGTATTGGAGTGGTACCGAGCCAACGGAGTCAATTTTGTGCCAAAGGATATGAACCCACCAAATTCACCGGAACTTCGTCCAATTGAAAAATTCTGGGCAATTATGAAAACGGAACTTCGCAAACATCCCAAAACTATAAAAACAGAGCTAGAGTTGAAAAAAAATTGGGTAAAAACAACAAAAACACTGGGAAAATCGGTTGTACAAAATTTGATGGGTGGAGTGAAAAGGAAGGTTCGGGCATTCGGGATGGGAGACGAAACTGAATAACACAAATATTGTAAATCTAAACTGAAAATTTCAAGAAAATCCGATAATCAGTTTAATTTTGATGAGTATATATGTGTGTGCCATTTTTATCGAATACACCCTTTAAATGCACCATGCTCAAGGCGGCATGAGACGCGGATAATGCTCGAGGAGGACCTGCAAGCACTTGATGTTTTCGAACGTCGCGTTCTTAGGACTATTTATAGCTGTGTACATGAGAACAGTGTGTGGTAGCTAAGGAGGAACCACGAGCTCGCCCTACTCTAAGGCGTACCCAGCATGGTGAAAATGACAAAAACTGCTAAGATACGTTCGTCTTTCATCTAACCGGTACAAGAAGACGTGAGAGATAGCGAGCAACATGGGTGGATCAGGTCCAGCAAGACTGGCGAATGTGTGTCGACAACGAGGTTGGAGAGAATCAGTCATGAATCGAGTACATCGGCAAAATGTTGTAGACTAGGGTGTAATTGTGATGTTGTTTCACCAATAAAATAAAACGGAAATCATCGCCTCACTGCACGGAAGGGAAGAAGAGAAAACCTCGTTCCCATCATCCAACGATACTGACGGGTGTTTTGATCAAATTTATCTGAGCGAGTGCCTACATCTTGCCATTACGGAGAAACGGCCATGGTGTGGTATGCTGTCAACAACGTTCAAGTGTTGCCCGAGGACAAGAACCCTCCTAACACGCCAGAGCTCTGCCCAATCGAACAATATTGGGCCATCGTCAAGCGGAACCTTAAGAAGACTCAAAAAAACTGTTGTGTGCGAGAAACAGTTCAAGGTAAACTGGCGTTCTGCGGCGAATAAAGTGGACAAGGAGACTGTACAAAATCTTATGGCAGGTGTTATACGAAAGGCAATTTGCATTCGGTAAAAAGGAAGTTTAGTTGAATATTTCTCCTGTATTCTGTATTAACTGAACTTCAAAAAGAAAACGAATTTGACTTATCAATAAAAACTTTGATCGACTCACGCATATTACTGTTTGACCAAAATTTGGATCGGAGCACCCTTTATGCGATCAGAGAGTTCGGTGGAAGCTGAAGTGTAATATCGAAGGGTAGGCGGCAAATTAAAAAAAAAATCATTCGCCATAAGGTTTGTGCAACCGAACAAACCGTCAAGAAGAACCTCCTGTCCATGGACATTGTCATGCGGATGCGTAGGTTGAAGCCAGTCCATTTTGGGGCAGCTGATCAAACCCTGAAAAGCAGTAGATGAAGATAAAAGACAAAGTGGTTGGTGGTGGTGGTGATCAACGGCAACGACAGGAAGGGCCGGAAATTTCACATCCCCCAAGAAGAAGATGAGGGGCGGCGTCAAGTATATCTCCCACACCAACAGTCCGAAATGGGCTCTCCTATGGGTGATCATCAGTGGAAGACGGAGTTCTAAGTCTCTTTTCTTTTCCCTGGGCCTTGCAATGAATCAGAATATATAAAGTTCCAAATCTCTGCCAAACTGGCCGCCTTTATCAGAAAGCACCATGCAGGGGAGGATCTGTTGTTTGGCCGGACCTGGCATTAGCCCACTAGTTCAAAAAGGAAGTTGGAAGACCTGGATCGTCTGAAGATCGCTGTGGTACCAATGAACTCAAACCCATCCAACACTTCTCAGCTACCACCAATCGAGAATTTCTGGATCAATCTCAAACGCTGGTTCTCGTCCAAACATTGTGTGGCTAAATACGCGAAACAACAGATCAGAGAAGCGAAGAAGTAGCTGAACAATATCTCCACATCGGCTATGCACAAGTTTCCGACGAACTGTCATAAGGCCGCTCGTTATGGACTGGAAACATTTTTGTTAAACGATCAACAAATGTTACACGCAAAAAAAGCTACAGTTGAAACTACAATTTTTAGGGTTAAATTAAGCGCAAACACCCAAAATTTTCACCTGACTATAAATGAGTTTGATTTGACCATGCCTGCGATTAGATCAATCATGGCGCGGTTGATATCAAATGTTGAAGGTTGTACAATGTATTGATTTTGACTGAAGTTTCATAACTAAAAATTAAAAGAAAAATTAGTATTTTCCATTTAATTCCAACTACCTTCACCTATTTTGACAAATTGAAATCTTGAAATTTCATAGTAGTTTTGAAAATAGGCATAGTTGGGTAAAATGGTAATTTTTACAACAAGATAATTTTCTGTGTAGATTTTAAGGATATAAATTTCCGTCAGCTTCCTTGAACACTGTCTACGTGAGATTGATCAAACGAGGGTTTAGAAGAAAACAAACACTAATTTGAGGTTTTCCATGATTATTACAAAAAATGTGCACAGTTGCTCTTAAACTTCATGAGTGTATATTTTGGGATGCTTATACAGCAATTCCATAGAAAAGAGATAAACGATCTCTTAATATTTCATATTAACTTGTGGTTTTGTTCTTTATCGAATCATATTTGACCCGTACTTATACATTTTTTTTTTATTTTGTAATTACAGTATGTCATTATCAGAACACGTGGTTTATGGCCCATTCTTTAGCCCTCAAAAAGCTATATGAACTTATAAAAACCACTGTAGATTGATGGGGATGCATGATTGGCAAGTTTTTTTGAACCACGTGGTAGGATAGACATCTACAACTTGAAACATAATTTTTGAAAAACTCATAGAGCTGATGTACACACATCGCCAATATTATATGTCCTGTGAAAAGAACTAAGCTTTAGAGAAAATTCGAGACCGTGAAAACATCTAAGAATAAATACAATCCATCTTTTAATAATGAATTTCACAACAGAGGTATGCTTTTAAGTGTTATTTTAAAAGTTTATTTGATAACATTTTATCTACAAATTTATTTGTTAAAATTATAAATAAATTTTTTAAAAAAATCATGTATAGGAGAGATAATTTTTTTTGGACAACCCTTATGAAAAAAATGGTCACCCTCGTGAAAAAAAAAAAAAAAATTGTCGCTATAAAACAAAATTACCAGTTATTATGGAGTTCTGAGTGATCGTACTTTTTTTTAATAGAATTGCTACATAAGACCTTACTTATAAAATGTTTTTGCACACAGAAGGCCGAGAGGAACGAGATTTTCATCAGTCTTATGTCACATTGCATGTAGAACATACAATTCGATTAATCGTGGCAGTCAGCTCGAATTAAATTTCGATCAATATTGCCGACTCTCTGAATGTTAAATCCGGACTTCAACAGCATGAGCTGCAGCAAACATTGTACAAACCGCCAAGCAGAGATAGTATTCTATGACAACCCATGTTGGAGCATACCGCCATCAGAATCGATACCCCAATGATTTAAAAAAAATTGTCTTGGCTCAATTTTCAGAGCTATTACGCAGCGTATATCAGTTTTAAACGAATCAACAGAACAGTTCACCCAAACACTGCAAATAACCAATCTTGAATTTCTACTCCTCATCTTCATATGAGAATGTGTCCCAGCTTTCAGCTGTAAACATATCAGATCACCACCAGTCATGTCGCTGTCAGCTCCAATCCCACGAACTAAGACGTATAATCTGCGCTGTTAACAGTCAATTAAATTTGATCGTCATGCGCGATATATTTATATATTGCTTTCGCCTGCCAATATCCGAGCGTCATCAAGACCAGCTTTATCGTTTAATATCCACGAGTGTCAGCAGTGGCAAAGATAAACCTTCCACAGGATATGTATGTGAATGCCATAAAAGCCCATTTTCCGGCACTCGTTCGTAACCATCCCTTCCGCTTGTCAATCCCACCGAACAATGTCTTTTAACATGCATCGAATATGCATCTTACCGAGCTCCTCTTTCCCCCCATCGACTCGAATATCCTGTTCGAATTGCTCACGGAAACGACCACCGAAATCCTTTTTATGGCCCTCGGATCCTCTTTCCGGGACCGTAAAAATGATGAAGAAAAATTCATACATTCGTAGCAACGATGACGAACATTTGATAAATTTGCTCCCAACAGTCGTCGAAGGGGAAAAGCCCATTTAAAGCATTAAAATTTTGAAACTGCACATAAAGCATTCTCCCAAATTGCGAGCCAATATAAATGTACACCCGCTAAACCTCCAACCGAGAAGCAAGACCGCCATCGCCACCAAAGAGCACCTATTGGGTGGTTCCCGCAGGAGGCACTCAATGGAGCGATAAAAATGTGCTGCCATCAGACAAAACACAACCAGCTACTTTGGCCACCGGCTGTTGTGAGGTGAGGAACTGATGCTTGGGGACGGTCTCCGTCCTGGCACAGCAGTCGAAACAAAAAAATGGAAATGGTGGGCTTGAAGAATCACATTATTAATACCTAAATGCTTAAATTTTTCGTTTATTTTTGGATTTTTTAGCGTATACTACTACGGGTGTATTATTTACATGAACGAAAAATTAGAGCAGCATGTGAGGTGGTGAGCGGTTGAAGGTATGTTACACAATCATTTTTCAATCAATTTTCTTAACTTTTGCATGGATAGATTAGAAATTTGCAATTTGTGGTGTGGTTAAAAGTTTTCAATAGTTGGAAGTAAAACTTTTAAATATGCATTGCCTATAATATTGTTTTTTTTCAAGTAAGAAATACACCGAAAATAAGCCAACCACGTATATTTGCGTTGTACGCGTGTATCTGTGATGGTTTTAGTGAGTTCATCATAGCATGCTGTTCGTTTGAATGTCATCTTTCGTGTGTTTTCTTGTTTGCATGTTTTAGGCTAGTATGCAGCTAGCAAGTAATGTACATTAGAATATGACAGGTGATAGTCAAGAAATGCTTTCACTGTCGGAATTACATAACTTGTATGCAGCTGAAAAGGAGGGCAAACTTCGCAAACGTTAATAACGCCTGCCCATAAGATTTAAATAGAGCTGTCACTTTTCCGTTCAATTATTCCGCAAGGAAAACTAACATTTCACCCATACTTGAGCAGTTGTCAAAATTACAGCAGTAGAAATGGTAAAAACTACTTCAGGTCTTTACTTTTCAGCTGCATACTAGACATTTAAATGCTTTGTGAAAACTAAGGTTTTGGACACATGGTTATGTGAAATGGCTGTAACTATGCCACAATTGGCGAAGCGCTTTGAAATTCGTCGCGTGAGTGTAAAATCCATTATACCCAAGTTCGGAATACACAGATCTTTGGACAAACTGCCAGGAAGAGGTAGAAAACCCCGATCTTCCAACGCCTAAACTAGATCAAAAAGTGGTAGCTCTAATGCGGAAGCACCATTTTATGTCAATACGTGATTTGGCCAATAAAGACGGAACCAGCGTCGGAATGATTCAACGTATCAAAAAACGGAACAACCTGAAGATCTACAAAAAGCACAAAATCGCCAAACAAAGTGCAGAACAGAAGCGACCCAGAAATTGTATTCGCGAGTTTTGCTGACACCAGATGCAAGTATTTTGATGGGTGACGAGACCTATGTCAATGAGGACTCAAAACCCTTTCCAGGTCCACAATATTACACTGCTGCCGTAGATGAGGATGTAAGGGAGCAGATAGGTCGATTCAAGTGAAAAAGTTTGGTCGAAAAGTGTTGCTATGGCAAACAATATGTTCCTGCGGTATAACCTCTACCTTTTTTTTTACACTACTGGAAAAATTTACGCAGAAATCTTTCGATCTGAGTGTCTTGATTATCGAGATTTTCAGCCTCAGGCTGGTTCATCTCCCGTCGTAGTCAGTCAAACACCACTTTTGGGCATTTTCGTAACTTCTCCGGGGCTGAGATTCGAACTCGTGACTTAGGCGTGAGAGGTATGGATGTTAACCAATACGCCGGGGTCGCCCCCAGGGAAGAGGTTTACCAAATTCTACGGTCCATACAAAACTTTAAAAAAAATTGGATGGAGAAATGTCTACGAGCGCGGAGGGGGTGTCTGAGATTTTCAAAAATGAGTCTACGTGTTTTATGCACAGGCCGTAACTTGAGTCAGCCATTTAGCTACCATTCTCAACGTTATCGAGAAGAGTAATCCCTGACGGTGGATCTACCTTACTCCAACGAGTGTTACCCGCCTGTGGATCCCGAAAGCGAACGACGGTGAGCGTTTAAGCTGCCACCTACTGACGCAATCGGCTCGAGTTCTCCTTGCGGAGCTACCATACAATGACGGAGAGATCCCCGACGTTGTTAAATCACCGGAGTACGATAACCCGCTACTACATTCAACCATTTGCTTCTTGATGCTCCCGTCATCTCCGCTGCAGACCCAACACGACTTGCGCAGTGGCTCCGTTGATCGAATTCCAAGCACTTTCGTCACGGCACATTCTATAGACAACGTTAACTAGGCTGATATTTGCTCCGGTGATGGCAAGCATCTCTCTTCGCAATGGTCGGACTTTTGGACATTCAAAGACCACGTGCTTCAGTGTCTCTTGGACGTCTGTGCACTCCGGAGTGTGACGCTGTGTGTCCGAATCGGTGCAAATATTGCCTTAAGCAACCATGGCTAGACATAAACTGCGTAAGGTAGAAGTTTACCTCCCCGTGCTTCCTCTTCATCCAGATCGACAAATCCGGTATGAGCTGGTGCGTCTACCGACCCTGCTCCCTTGTGTTTCAATCTCGTTGTCATTTTGCCATCGACTTCGTTCTCATCAGCTTCTGAATTCCTTTGGTATTTTTCCGCTGATAACGCTCAAAGTCCTCCGCAAGAATGATGCTAATCGGAATCATTTCGGCAATGACGCATACTGCCTCCGATGAAATAGTTCTGTACGCACTCAAGACTCGCATGACCATGAGCTGCGCTGCGACCCAAGATGGACATCCGTATATCAGTATCGATGATGATACACTAGCCAGTAGACGCCGCTTGCTACTGCTAAATCCGTAGCTATTCGGCTTGATTCTGACTACCGCCTAGATGGCCTTCACCGCCATCCCCACAGGCATAATCTTCGAGGCTATGGAAGCCCTCCGATGACGATTTCTGCTTGCTGTACCGCTTTTCAGTTGCTGACCATCTGCACCTTAGTTTTGTGGTGGGCTATCTGTGGCTTCGACCCCTGTATCCAGTTTTCAATTATGCTGATTGCTTCGGTCGTCAGCATTTCCGCTCCTTCCAGTGTTTCGCATTCAACTGATAATATGATGTTATCCGCAAACCCAACAATTACGACGCCTTTTGCCGGCTTCTGCGTCAGCACTCCGTTGTACATCCCATTCCAAAGTGTTGGATGAAACATCCTGCCGTAATTTTCGCCGATTTCTGCCGCTCGGAGGTCTCGTAGATCAATATTCGGTTCTGAAAGTAACGCTTCAGAATTCTGCACAGGAAATAAGGGGCCCTCATTCTGTGTAGCGACTTGGCAATAGCCTCCCAATTGGCACTATGGAAGTCTCTCAACGTCGATCGTAGCAACAGCGCAGTATCGATCGCCTCCCCACTTCTGTTTGGACGCCTTGAAGGCTGTCTCGACCACTGGTACTGTCCGAATGGCATCCACCGTAGACTTCCCTTTCTGGTAACGGAATTACATCCTCGATTGCCCTTGGTCACTCTCAGTAAATTTCGTCAGCTTGTTGAGGATGAACTCTCCAGGAATTTCCCAAGCGTATCCAAAAGGCATATTTGCCTATACGATGCTGGTTCCCCCGGAGACTTTCCTGGCTCCCACAGCAACACTAGTTACTATATTTTCCACCTGTCCGGCAAATGGCCTTCCTCTAGACATTTCTGAAGCACATATCTTCACATATCTGGAAATGCCTGAATGGGCACTTTCAGAGCAACGTAAGAGATTCCATCCGGTCCGGGTGCCTTTTTCACTTTAAGCCCTTTCGCCACTGCCACGAACTCTTCGTTTGAGACTTGCATGCCCTGCAGTAACGTACTTCATATTTTCTCCCTGTACGGTGAACGCTGTCACGTCGTTGACTCGTGCGTCAGGAAGAGTTCAACTACGATAACCTTCAGCTCGTTCGCGTTTCGGTTCGAAAGTCCGTTGTCGAACCAAAGTGTTTCAATAACGAGTTCTTTGTCGAAGACTTTCGTCTTCCACTTTAACTATTTGTCCTTCGTATTGCGACAATATTTCGCTGTCCGATACTATACCGTATCACAAGATGGTCGCCACGAGTAAACTCCTCTGTCTGTCTATCTGTCTGTCTGTCTATCAGTCTGTCTGTCTGTCAAACCCTTACAGACTCGGAAACTATTGAACCGATCGGTGTGAAAATTCGTTTGTTGGGATTTTTGGGGCCGGAGTAGGTAATGATGGTTAGAGAACCCTCCCCTTTCTGAAAAAGTGGGCTCCCAAACAAATGTAACACAAATTTCTGCATCACTCGAAAAGTAATCAAGCAAATGGAGCAAATTTGGCATGTGAGGGCTTTTGGAAGCAAAAACTATTTCTATGAAGGTTTGAGACCCCTCCATTCTTTAAAAGAGGGTTCTCATTAAAATGAAACGCAAATTTCTGCATTAATCGAGAAATATTCAAGCAAATAAAACCAAATTTGGCTTGTGGGGGCTTCAGGAGGTAGAATTTCTATATGTATAAAAATGTCTGGATGATTTTGAAGTAATAAGAGAAAATTCAAAAACAGATTTTTTGATGGATTATTGAAACACTAAGTTTTGATTCCGGGTCCTCAATTAGCTCAGTCGTTAAAGGTGAGGCTACAAAGCAACACCATGCTGTAGCTGGCTGGGTTCGATTTCCGGTATTGTCTTGGCATTGTTGGATTAGAATAACGTCTTGACTCCCTGGGCATAGAGTATGAATGTACTTGCCACACAACCATAGTAATTCAAAAGATTTAACACACTTTTTCAGCATACCTTAAATTAAGATTTTGGTGTATTGCTGAATTGCTCTACACATAAGCACTTAACAACATTTCTTGGGTTTCAGGATCAACCGAATGAAGATCATATATACAAGAAGATACGAATGCTTTATTTTTCATTTACATAGATATATATACTATTATATAAATATTTCATGGGAATGAGAGGGACCATCAGGGCACTGTGGATAGGGACAGTGGGAATGCCAACTCCTTATTGCTAACAGTTTGTGAATAGAGGGCGGGCTCTTCTCCACACCCATTGAAGCAACCTCATGCTAGATAGCTCACTCTTTTGACCAATTGTTCAATTTTGTTGTTGGTAGGACTTGGTGATAGTACAAATTATACATACATTAGTTAAATTATTCAGAATAGAAATTGATCGAATTGTACTCCAATCTTGTGATAGTCTAGGATAAATCAGAAAAAATGAGATTTTTAGAAACAATTACCTCTCTTGCATTTCTTATACAATAGTATCAAGTAAATATTCATCTCCGAAATTAAAGGGCATGTGAAATTTTGTGCGAAGCCGCTTTTTCAAGGAACCGATGCTTTTTTCATGTGTTAAGGAACAACTTTCATGCTACAAGTTATATTGTATGAGGGTTCCAAAGATCAGTTTGAAAGATTGCACTAATCATTCGATAGAACTTGGAGTGTTATGTGTAGAATGATATTTGTTTAAACCCCAAAACGTTGAAAATCGCCAAATCAACCGTGTATGATGTGCTCAAACGTTTCAGAGAGCGAAAGAGCGTGGATCGAGTGCCTCAAGGTAAGCATCGTAGTGGAACATATGACCGCAAGCTGAACCAGATGCTGTTGAGAACCGTCAGAGCAAACCCTGGACTATCCGATAATGAAATCCCACAAAATTACGCTGCTGCTCGCAGTACCGTTCGAAAAATTCGTTTGCGAGCAGCATATCGTTCTTATTGAGCCAGCAAGCAACCAAATAGAACGTTGAAGCAAAGTTTCGTCACCAAAACCCGAGCTCGGAGTACCAGCAGGTTTTGACGAAATATTCAAGGATGCCTGCTTATCGACCATGAAACCTACGTCAAAATGGATTTCGGACAGCTCCCTGGTCAAAAATTCTACATGGCTACGGCACGAGGAGATGTTCCTGCGAAGTTAAAGTTTGCTTTTATGGAGAAATTTGCCAACAAATTGATGATTTAGCAAGGGATATGCAGCTGCGGAGCAAATACTAAAGTGCTCGTGACGAATAAGACGATGGACTCGAAGCTGTACAAGGAAAAATGCCTCAAAAACCGCGTACTACCTTTCATTAATGCCAATAAAGCTCCCGAGATGTTTTGGCTAGATTTGGCGATTTGCCACTACAGCCGGGAAGTCATCCGGTGGTACCGCAATAATAACGTAGATTTCATCGATAGAAACATAAATCCACCCAACTGCCCGCAGTTCCGGCCCATCGAGAGAATTTGGGCAGTAATGAAGCGGAAGCTTAAGAAAAGTGGAAAAACGGCTTGGGACGCGACTCAGATGACCAAGATGTGGAACAAATGTGCCAAAGAAGTTGACTGCGGAGGTGTTCAGCGTTTGATGAGATGAATAAAAAAAAATATGGAAAACTTCCATTAGAAACGAAGAAAAATTAATTGTATTGATATTTTTCCTTAAAGCACAGTAAATTACCATTGTTTTGATGTATTGAACTTATTTGTACGTCAATCCGTTATCGAGATACAGATAATTTTATTATTCCGGTTTCTTAATGGACATAGCTTTATTCCTCCAATTTTGATCAAATTCGAATGATAATTGCCGGAGTAGTTTTCTTCAGATCAGTATTCATCAAATACCATTTTAAATCATGCACCAAGGCCAACAACTAATGCACAAACTGACAAAAGATTGATTGCTCCATTTCGTCCGAAGATTAAGCATATAATTTCAAAATCTTTTGGATGCAGTCTACTTGCCGAAGAAACACATTTTCGTAGAATGGACTTTGCTAATGCTGTGCGGTAGTGAATCCAATGCCGGAGCCGATGGCTTGAAACTCATTAATTAAAGACGATGCATTTCAGGATTTATTTATGTCCTTCTTGAACCGAGCGACAAAATATCCCAATCTTCATCCGAACCACAAAGGGTATTAAATCCGATCCACTTTCAGTAAGTACTGACAGAGATTCATGAATCATTAGTCTTTTCTCTGCCTAGAGCGACTTGGACTGTAGAATCTGTTGCAACCATTCTGTACCATAGCTGTACTGTTTTACAGTGCTCACTTGTTCTTACCAATGCAACTCGATCCAATTATTTCACAACTCAAAATGGAGCGTATTCTTTGTTGTTTTCATACGATTGAATTGAGCGGGTTTGAAGGTTTCTCTTTGAAATCAACCATAAGATTAGTGTTTTCACATAAATAAGTGTATAAACGCTTCAAAGGTTTCGAGAAAAATGTTGAACAACAGCAACGTCTTGTGTCAACCTCCCGTTTCCATTTACGAAAAGTGACGAACACATCAGCAAATTGCATCGGGAGAAAACTGCACCGTTTGACATTCATCCTATTCATCGATGGCCTTCGCAGCGTTCTAAAACTAAAAACTTCAGAATAAAAAAAAACTGCTGCAAAGTACGTACTTTTCCTCCCGAGCCAAGTCTATTGTTGTTCATCGACACACAATGGAGCGCCACCCGACCGACGAGGGACGAGCAACTTTGTACGGGAATCCTCTTTTCCACGCCAGTAATTAATAGTACTTACAAACCGAACGAGTGATTTTCTTTTGGCATTCTTTTTGTTTCGCGCTTTGTTTGCCCTCACCGGGAGGCCACCCAACAGAGGTCCTTTCCGGCTGAAAACGTGTGCAAGCTCATAAAACTATAAAAAGCTTTCAATTTTATTGATGGTATGTCGTTTTATATATCCACACCCACTTGCGTACGCCCGGTTGGACATCCCGGCATTGGGGTTATTTATTTACAATTTACTTTGTTCGTTCTCGAACTCAGGCACTGCTGGCTGTCCTGGTGTGGCTGGACAGTTACGTATATCCCAGTGGCTGTTTGCGGTAGGAAGAGCAGTACACCTAGAGTTGATGGAAAATTGTCATTGTTCATGACAAACAAACTGCAACAAACTCAAAGCTATTCCTCAGATATATGTTCCAGGATTCTCTGTCGAACCACTACTGACTGGCAAACATTTGTGTCAATGTTTTCCCTTGATGGTGGGTAGCGATGTTCTCGGGGAAAAGTTGGATCAACAGTACGTACCTGAAAAAAAAAGTGGAAGAGAAAACACAAACTATAGAATGCGGAATGAGAGTTTTCATATGGAAATATGATTTTTCAGTTTTAGATTGTTGTGAATTACTAATTTTAATATAATTAGATTAAACTTGGTGTATTGGATTGCATGCCACAAACGGCAGAGTAAGGCATATGATTGAATTTCCTTACAATAGGAATACAATTTCATGAATATTAATTGGAATCGACATACCTTATCTGATAACTATGGATGGGTGATTTCGTTGTTGACAGTCACCAAAACGCATGCTCTAGATACAAAACAGTAATTTAAGAATGAAAAACAGCCAATGTCATTATCAGTGACGGAGTAAGAAAATAAATCCATCCGAATTTTTATGCAAGAGTCGTTTTTGAACCATTTTTATTATAATTGGAACACTAGGAAAATTTAAATTAACACTTCACAACCACTTTTAAAACAAAATTAAAAAAAACTGATACTCGTTTTTTTCAAACTATCACTAGTAAACGCAAGTTGTTAAATTCCACTGGACAAATTCTTATCCTTTGAGTGTCGTCGAGCACTCTATAAGTCACAGACACAATAGAATTTGGCTTTCTTAATTTAAGAGTCAAAGGATAAGGATTTTTCTAGTGGAATTGAAAGGAGTTCATTCAGGTTTAATAGAAATAGTTTGAAAAAGTGTTACCGTTCTTTAAAATGATCAAGTGATATTAATTTACCTTGTTTTCCAATAGCGTTTTTACAATTCGCTCTTAAAAGCGTTTTTTTTTATTAAAAAAATTATATTTTAAGAAGTGAAAATTTTGATTATGATCGATTCCCCTTTTCTTCAAAGTAGTTATACATTCTTGGAATAACAGCTCACGAGCTAAGTTCTTCCTTTGCTGGACTTAAGACAAAACTACACACTCAAAAGTTATGAATTTTACAAAAGGCGCAATTCATGTTTGTTAAAAATCGGGGAACGTAAACAAAGATTTCGTGTAAAATTATGTCTCCTGAAACTGACACATACGCAATTTGACGAAAAATATATTTGGTTAAATTCGGTTTCTTATCTTTTTCAACTCAATATTATTGCTACACAGAAAAAAAATTGATTTAAACAGGCACGTAAAACTTCCTCTCGTTCAATTTTAAGCCAAAGAAAGCGTAAACAACGAAATTGTTTGCAATCTTTCAATCGTCATACAACAATGTTTGTAATATTTCATATAGCAGGCTATCTCAGGCGTGCTCAGGCTTAAATTTATATGTTAAATCCCATTAATCTACACACTTAGATTTTTTCACAGAAATCTGTAAAGTTTTACCGAATTCTCAACAGCTGAACGATCGGTAATCCGATTTTACTGATTTCGGTGAGATTTTACAGATATCTGTAAAAAATTTACAGAAAATCGGATTACCGAACGTTCAGCTATTGAGAATTCGGTAAAACTTTACAGATTTCTGTAAAATAATCTATGTGTGTAGAAATTTTCCGTCTTCGGCAAATAAGTTTGGAATATAAAACGTAGTCACTTGACATTATCGGATTAGATCCAGTCTACCTTTGCCAAATGAAGCTCTAGACAGTCCTCTAGTTCCGTCTTCACCAAGAGATGGTTGAGAATGTGAAATGATGACAATTGAAATAATAAGTTTCACATTGTACCGCAAAGATGGCGCTTCAACTTATTTTTGCCAAATAAAGCTCTAGAGAATTACCGGCTTCAGCATAGTTTCTTAGCATATCATAGCAAAGCATAAGTCGTGTTTGAGATTATCAAATTAGTTACAGATCTTGCCTCAGATATGGCACTGCAGTCTATATTTGCCAAATGAAGCTCTAGAGAGTAGCCGACTTTGTCAATTTTCCTCGGTATGCTATTTGTCGTCTTTTGACATTTTAATATTAATTCCAGATTCTACTAAAATATTATATTATAATATTCTAATTAAAATACCATTTTTTTTTTACCAAACTGTAAGAAAATTCCCAATTTGTGAAAAGAAAACTCTGTTTTAAAATATTTTCTTCAACAAAAAAACTGAAAATTTCAAAAAAATCTATGACACTCTGACACTCTGTGAGATAATAAAAAAAAATAAAACAGATGCATTATCAGAATAGTTCCATATTGTGCTGTAAAGATGACACTGTAGTCTTACTTTGCCAAGTAAAGCTCTAGTGCAGTTTTGGTCAAATTTCCTAGGTATTATCATATAAGTTCAATATTCCTTTTTAGAAAAATTGAGACTTGTAATCTTGCAACGTTAAAGTTTCTCATGTTTTAACTTAGCTTAGGAACCATGTAATGATGTACTAGCTGCATTTGCGACTACTTTGCGACAAGAGCATGAACGAATATGATGTTGTCAAATAACGACAGATGTCATTCTGTGAAACTTTTCAGAAAACGGCAACTTTTTAGAGCTTCATTTTGAAAAGATATTTTGCGGTGGCATCGCTGCGGCAAGATCACAAGATGACAAATGACACACTTAGAAACTTTGCCGCAGATTACATTTTTTCATTTGGTAAAAATATACTTCAGTGCCAACTCTTCGGCAATATCTGAAACTAATATGATTATGTCAAAAGATGACAAATGACATACTGAAAAACTTTGCCGAATTCTCTAAAGCTTCATTTGAAAAGTATAGACTGCATCGCCATCTCTGCTGCATAATCTGGGGCTAATCTGATAATGAAAAAAGACGACAAATGACAAATTGAGAAACTTTGCTAGATGGCAACTTTCTACTACTAGTCTGTAATGTTTTGTACGTAAGTCAGTTCACACAAAACCTCCTTCCCTTTGTAGCTGATTCCCGGTTGCCAATGTTACTGGAATTAGTTTTTTTCCAGCACCAATGCATTTTTGAGACCAAAAAATGGGGTGTAAACATTGTGTCTAGGTTGAAATTTCATAATTCTAGAAAGGGTGGAAATCAGGGAACGTCTTATGTGTTAGTGATTTTCAATACTCGAGGAAGGTTTTTTGATTTTCCTCTCTTATTACGAAACTATTTATGTTTTTATTGGTAACAATGACAAGATATTCAAATAAGAAACCAAAAATTCTTCAAACTATCACTTTATTATGATAACTATCACATGATTATAGAGATTATCAGCCCTGGGCTGGTTCATATCCCATTATAAAATTGTATTCGATACACTCATAAAATATTTTAAACAAAAATTACGCTACGTGTTATTGAATATCCCTCCTTGTAAAAATCTCAAAGCATATTAGAAACGTGCCAATTTTACAGCAATTTAGCTTATTGAAAGTCCATGATCTTTGAAGAAGCGTAATAATGATTGAAAAATTCAATGGAAATTGTCGAAATAAATTAATGCATGGTTTACATGGTTTTTTGATCTTTTAGTTTGACAGAAACTGATAAATGGAATTTATTATTCTGAACGTAGCAATGGTAGCTGACAAAACAGGCCAGCACAGCTTGACACATAAAACTGAAAGTCTGGAAACTGAGAGAAGTCCGTTTACCGGACTTTGGAGAACATCTTTTCTCTTCAGGTTAGTTATCGTCCAATTCTAGTTAACGAGGTGGGGTCAGTTCTTGGAACCGAAGAGCTCCGGTCCTACATAAGGCTCATTTACAGCCAGGGATAAGGTGCGACTCAAATCTCTGTGCGCTCAAAGTTTTTGATTTGTCGACTTGTCAATGCCAGTAACATTTACTCAAATTTGAGTGACTCCACTTTTGACAAAAGTGAGTCAAAAATGACTCAAAATTGAGTTGAAACGGCTGGCCGTGCACATCTCATTTCGAATTTGCTCTCGTGTCTTTTCGATCATTAACGATTGCACTCTCCTTTATCGTCTCTGTGCAAACACATATGCGAAAAACAGACAGGGTGGCACTCTAGATTGGATCTGCAAAAATTTGTGTTTACTTCATATGTTTTCATGATGTTTTGTGCAATGAACTTCAGGGCCCAATTGTGTACGTAGATTCACGCATTTTATTAGACAACTGACAAACAGATAGTTTTGCATACCATCCATGAGTAACAATGAAAACAATCATCCATGAATAACATGGCAGAGCTGAAAGGTGTATAAATGTGCCTTACAGTTTCCATACAAAAGCCTTTTTAAGTACTAATAAGTATTTCGGCATTTTTAAAACGGCCGACTAGTTTGTGAGTTAAGAAAAAAAATCCCTCTACGAATCCCTACACTGCATTTTTGTTACTATAATCAAAAAAAAAACATTTTGATACCATTAACCAAAGCATGAGGCACAGCACAGAGTAAAGCACAGTGCATTACTCTTTACCTATGAAAGAGACTGGCATGTGCGGCTTTCTGTCTCTCGTGCATCTACGAAATCTCTCACACGTTCGTTTTGTGCGCTCTTCTGAAATAGAAGACGCACTCTTGAATTTGTGTGAAGGACTTGTGTATTTTGCACTACTTTGTGTTTTTCGACAATCCCTGTTTACAGCCATTGCTCAAGGATGAGACCATAGGTTAAAAGATCTGACGTTAATTATGCTGGTCAAACGACACGCAAGGACCTGTGTCACAGTGCTTTGCCAAAAAAAAAACTCAGTTCAGTGCTGTACTTCTCCGAGTGTCGCAAATTTCCTTGATCTTGCTCCACTTGGTTTTATCTAGATTCTAGATTCTCACTTTTTTTTCGGAAGTTTGTTGTCCGGAATTTTAAAAACACGTCCAACCCATTGTACTCTCCCTTTGTACTTTAGCTACTTTCAGGATACTGAGTTCACCTTAGAAGTTCCGGAACATCAAATTTGTGCTGGGCGATGAAGCCCCGAAAGCTGGCAAAACTCCACCTTGACATAATTCTTATCATCCATGATGAGACAATGAGACTTCGTCAACATCTGGATGTACAGTTTCCAAGCCCGTGACTTTCCCACCGTATTTTGCCGTAAGTCACGATTTAGAGCCTTCTGCACTACCTACATATGCAGTCCCTCCAGGTCCTTGGCTCTCTGAACTGACAGATTTAACTTTTTAGCCACATCCCTGACTGAAGCATTGGGATTCGGCTGAAACGCTTTCGTGACACGCATGTGATCCTGATCACTTATAAAACATCCATTCTGACTACATTTTTACGTCCGTTTGATACTCAGAGTTTTTCTAAAAACTGACAGCAATATAAATAAAATAAAAATAAACAACTTCTACTCAGATTTTAAAGCGAAAATACCAAATAGGTAATTTTCAACAGCGTTTTTTCCGTGATGCAATTTGATGTGGGACACCCTTTACCTCAGGGTTTAAAAAATGTTGTCATCGCTTAAAATTCCCTTTACCAAATTTTTGCTTCAACCTCACGAACGACTCTTGAAGAAAAATTTGGAAAAAATAATCATTGAAGGCAATTTGTCGATCGTAAATATAACCTTCACAAGCAAGTCCGCTCTCTCATTGCCCGGAACCAAACAATGCAATGGATTTCACGTAAAGAACATGTTGAAAAACCGTTAAGATCAAGCACTTAGAAGCCCTTGTTTTCAAGAAAATATCCGATGAGCGCTTTACCGGAGCGAATAGCCTCTATAAAACTGAGACTATCCGTAAAAATGAAGCATTTATCCGGTGAAAGCAAGTTATAATTTCTAGCGTAAAATGTATCGTCGCTAATGTACCAACGCTGGATCAAGTGGCGCTATGAATTGCATTTTATACACAAAAGTCGGCGGACTCATCATATCGACATAATATATAACGGGAAAAGGGAGGGACCATCAGGGCACTCAAGTGAAACGATTTGGATAGGGAGCATGGGACTGCCTCCTCCCTATTGTTAACATTTCGAGGAACGAGGGCGGGCTCTTCGACCCCATCTATTGGGTTTATTCTGTCAATCGAGGGCTCGACTCTAATGCTGTGGGTGCGAACTTGCTTTGGAAGGAGATTCTCTTCCCTATATTCGCGGGTTTCGCGTAAGTGTCTCTGCTTACGGGCCCGCCCAAACGTGTTTGGCCCTTCATACAGGAGCTTGAAGATCACAAACAACAATAGAATCCTGATCAAATCGTTTTTCAGATTATTCCAATGCTATGGAAAATTACCTTCCTACAATAGATGGTAGTATCTCATCATCATCATCATCATCATCATCAAAAGCCGGCGGACTCCTCAATCAATTACCCATCAGTGAAGAACGTATGAGTGGTTTCAACTTGGTTCAACTTTGCAGCAAATATCATCGGAGCAATTTTAGGACGATGATGCTCTGGGAATCCATGAAGTTCCTGCGTCTTGGGTTAATCAAAATGAACTGAACTGTCGAAGTTGAAGTAGTGAACACGCTTGAAAATTTTCGACAAAGGGCTGACATCCTGTATCATGTACAAACGGCACACAGTCATGAAGCGAGTTCGAGGATTAAGCTCAAGGAGCTTCTCAAAAATGTCTTGCCTGTCCAGGAGCTGGAGAGACAGTTTTAAAAACCGATCCGAGAGTGACAATATGCCAGCATTCAATGCACATCGTATGAATCAATAATTAATTTGTTCCAGTTTATTTGAAAAGTAATTAAAAATTTGTAAGTATAGTTAGTAAATATAAAGATAATTTCATTTGCAGTAAAAAAAACAATATTTGAAATCAAAAGTAATATTGTCTTATAACACTGAAGGAATGCTCATTACAAACGAACACGTAAGAATTCACTATGTTAGTAAATAGTAAGTAAAAAAGTTTATCCACCCCAACCGACAAATCGCAATTTTCCTGTTTTACGGTTTAAGAGTGAATTGCAGATATGAATGTTGTTATATGATTTATTTACTTGTATGTGCTTATCATTTTGCCATCGAATTTACATGAAAAATTTTTATAAACCCACAAATTTCATTAAGTGTCCAAGAATTGATAATAAAACATCATAAGTCCGGTAAAAGCTATAGCAGTTGCTGATACTATACTAGTTCGTAAAGATACGGTTCCTAAAATAGATCAAAGGTTCAAAAAATGCAGCCCCATCTTACAAGCGGCACGATCAGAACGTTCATCGAAGACAAGTCCTTGGTTCAACAGGGCTTACATAAAAAAATTTAAGCAAAACCGAGACTTATCAGCTCCCAAAGTTACAAAACAAATCGAAAATGAGTTTTCAATTCATGAGACACCTCAAACAGTGCAAAATCAGCATCTTGAACAAGGTCTTAAGGACAGAGTGGCACTTAAGAAGCTTTCCGCGAAAAACATTGAAAAACGGCTTATAAGGGCACAAGACATGGACATGGACATGGACAATTGGTCCAACGGTTAGATGAGATTAAAATAATGCTATTTGAATCCAATGATATAGCAAGAAAATGTCGGAAGACCGGTCGAAGCTAGAAACAGGAGTGTTAAGGCAGACAGCCAAACATGAAGAAGGTAAATTCCCTAGCATGTTGCATATTAGTTTAAATTACTTCAATATGACTCAATCAAGTCGCAATCAAGATTCTGTAACAAATTATGACGGTTTTGTACTGGTAGGGTCATTAGTTGATGGGCCGAAGATACACATTCCAGCAAGATAGGGACCTAAATCATACGTCAAAACTGGAATTGCAATGGTTCAAAACAACAACAACAACAACAAAATCGACATTTTGGAGTGGCCAGCATAGTCACATGGCCTTAACCCAATAGAACAACATCCAACAAGCATTCCGCAATTGCGACAAGTTATTGCTACCTAATTGGATAAAATCACACCAGAAATGACTGCTGAACTTGTTGAATCAATGCCGCGAAAATGTTAAGCTGTTATCGAAGCCAAGGGTGGTCACAAAAAATATTGAAAAATGTTATATTATTTCTTAGTTATAAAATGGATGAACTTTTTATGCGTATTTTGTCATACAGAGAAATATATAATTTATTTTAACAAGCGCGTAAAATTTCCCCTCGTATAATTCCAAGCCAAATGAAGCGTAAACAAAGAAACTGTTTGCAAGCTTTCATGCGCTATTCAACAATGTTTGCAACCTATCATAGAAAAGGCTAGATCCAGGCGTTATCTGGCTTGAATTTACATGAAATATCCCATTACTTGCTGCCAAATTAGGCATTCCCTTTATGTGCATTAGATAATGCAAAAAAAATCTATTTTTTTTATCTGTCTAGTTTTTCAAAGGAGGAAAAACATCCGTACAAACAATTTACTTTTCAACTGATTAACAAAAATTTCGAATTGGTGGTAGGGGTACATAAACTGTTTTTACATACTGTACCTCATGAACTTGACAATTTGCAAGTAGGGTAGGTAACGGCTTAAGCACCCCGGGACCTTATTCCAAGCATGGGGTAAACGTTAACCTACAACGCTAACTTTTTTGCAGTATGGTGCATCACTAGATGGAGCACCATATTGCAAAAAATGAACGTTATAGGTTAACTATAACCCCGTGCTTGGAATAGGGTCCCGGGGTGCTTAAGTCGTTACCTACCCTAGATAGTGCAAGCAACGAGTTGAATCGCAAACGGAAGTGAGGATGCTTTTTTCCGTTAAAAAATTGAACACTTATTTCTATTTTTAAACTCGTTTTGTTGATCCTTAACTAGAAAATCATTGACTGATTGTTTAAAAAAATAATTTCGATAGAAAAGCGCGTGCTTATTTTCCAAAAGTTGAACTGATTCCAAAATACAATTATTTTAAAATCTTCTCCTTCATACATGCATATTCGCGAGGATAATCGTGATCGAAACGGAATTAATTCAAAAGTCGTCCCATCACATCATTGCGAGCACCGAGCACGTACCGGGTTCTTCAAATCTCAGATGATTCAATTTTAATAAATTATAACCCTTTCCCCTAAATCCCGGCATCACATTCTCGAACCAGTTTCCTTGAAAGGCGTATCTCCTTTGTTCCATTCGACATGTCCTGCAAAATCTTCCGACAGACAAAAGAGAGCAACTCCACCCCTTGGCTCCTTGGCTTAGTCCACATCCATTTGTTGCTGGTTGCAGTTTTTCGCATTTCATTTTGAGGACGACCACCGCCACTCCGCTGCCATGTGTCTTATAACCTTTTTTTTTGTACTTCACTCTTGCCACCGATACGATGTAAAGGATCTTCTCAACGGTCTCGTTCGCAGAAGCATAAAACGATGTTAAAATCTTCTCGGAAAATGCCGTTCCAATAAACATGATGCATGGAGAACGATTCTTCTCTTCTCGTGCGTCTTCTACTTGTCTTGTTCTTATTTTTGTCGTATGTCGGAGGAGGCATGTCATCCTACCTTCTACATGCGGGCAACTCAAGCGAACTACACGATGAGGTTGCTTCGAAACGATAGGTACCTACTTTCAGCTCAAAACCCCCAGACGAACGAACTGTACAACATTTGGATGCCCTTAGCTTCGGGGTTCTTAAACATGATACAACAATAATTTTGGTATACGGCTTCTTGGCCTCAGGTACACTCGTGCTGACTTTACCGTTGCCACTGAACAAGCTTTATTATACTTACCATGCTGCTCCTCAGCGTTTCGACTCCCTATCTAGCTTAGTAATAGCAATGCATAATACTTGTACTGATTTGACTTGCCTTTATTTCATTTTACTTGGTCCTTTTTGAGATTTTTTTTTGTTTTCAGGAAAAGCAACCCTCCGTAAGCTCATGCAGTGGTACTTGTTTTCCTTTTCCCAACCAAACCCAAAGCAGACATTCATATTATGGCCTGAGTAGATGATAGTGGCGCTACTAACAACAGACAACAGGAAGATGGGAATTATTAGGTTTGCAATGTTTCATAACTTGCAGCGAAATGAAATAGAGTGCGCAACTTTGTTGTTGAGATGCTGCATAAATTGCAAATCTAATTTCAAGACGAGCAGGTAGGTTCCTGGTCGTTGCCAGTTGTATGCTAAAATGTTTGGGTAAATATGAACCGGATTTCGATGGTTATGCGATGAAGTATCATCAATAGGGTGGGAGTGTGCGAAATTTTTAGAGAGTAGGAACCTGAGGGATGTTATGATGTGTTCTATAAATATTGGCAGTAGTTAATTAATCGTTTCATTATGATTGGTTGGAGTTCTTCAACGGGGTTATCAGACTTTCACTCATATTTTTTTTAAGTCGACAACTCAAGTAACATAGCCAAAGCCATGCAGCATTATTGAATTTTATTAAAGTTTTTTGAAAGCCACTAGAAATCAATATGAATGTGTGAAATAGGCGGTGCATGCTAAAAATAAACCCAAAAGCGGGAGATAATTTCTCAACCCCGAATCGCTAGAACTAGAAACAAGCAATAGGTAGTATAAGAGCCCGATCGGTTGCATAACCTTGTGTCAGTCAAGGGGACTTACCCCCTTGCCTATCCTGCATGGGGTAGTATGACAAAGGGTTATGTGCCTGATCGGATACTACCGTTCAAATGCCCCCCACTCGTTTTCAAACTTGTATCTTTCAACTTCAAAGCCTGCCGTTGCCCTATACGGAACTATCAATACACTTTCTCTTCATGTCTATTCGTTCTAGCAATAAAATTACTGTCCGCTCCTAGCGCTGCGCATTGGAGATGAGAAATTATCTGTTTCTGCTAACTTCATCAAATATGGATTTATTATGGCACCAATAGGTGCCAAAAGGTTTCACCTATTAGTCAGGCTTAAAAGGACTTACAGAGCTTGTTTACAAAGATATTAAAACATAGTTTTTTAAAATTCCTTTTACTCCTATCAAAGGTTTTATTACAATTTTATAAACTCGTGATATGCTGTTTTGAAATGCGATCTTAGGACTCATTCATATTATCTAATTAAGTTAAGTTGAAAAAGCATTCTTAAACCATTTTGCCTCCAGTAGATGTATTAAACGGTAAATTGGCATTGATACATGACCAAACAGTTTCATAGTAATCGTTGCGAAGATAAATTAGCTGTTTGGCAAAACTGTGATTTATTCCAATCGCCATATTGAAATATACGAAATAATTGAAAAGTGGCAAAACAAATGCATCAAATTTTAAATTTAATGCAGATGAGGTGTTGATTGGAAACCTTCTTAGATTTTATTTTGTTCAAAGAATCAGAAGAGCAGCAAGTTGAACAAATCAGAAGAACAGAACCAACCACGATATCACAGTGAAGTTTGAAGGTTCGCTGGTTCACATGGCAGTCAAAAAGTTTTATGAAGGTTCTCAAGTGGTCATAACATGTCTCACTAGAACATGTTTAAACTCTTCATGGTCCGAAAATGGTTCCATTAACTTCTTTTCATAACCGTCTGTAGAGTGGGCCACTTTGTACAAAACTCGACGTTAAAGAAGCATGGAGGAAATGTTGGTGGACAAAACAGTTTTGAATGTAGTTTTATCAACAAAGCCAGGAGGAGAGCTATACGGCTGGAATAAAACTGAAATTTTTACTTGGGAATGAAAGAAGTTTGCTTTGAAAAGTTTGGAAATCTCCTCGGAATTCGATGATGAGCGTTCTCCGTATCCGTTGACGGTTGTTCAGATTCTTTCCTTTGATCGTTGACATGATTTCAGAAAGACTTAGGATCTAATTTCAGCCTATCCTGAACCTTTCTCAAATAATTGGCAAGACTGCGGCGAGACACCCATTAACAGGGTGTCTCGCAATAGGTGGCACTAAAACAAAATGGGATTGCAGCCAAAAAATCAACCAGAAAAATGCATTTATGTTTCATTTGAGAGATACATGTTATAGATATAAGCCATATTAAATCAATTCGAATCGTTCGCACTTTTCCTTGACAATTTTGCGCAAACGCTTTGTAAACACATCGCAGCTGGCACTAACGATTATTTGAGGAATGTGGTCCCAAATATCAACCAAATTCTTCTTGAGTTGATCTAAAGTAAGCCCTTTTGTAAGGCCTAAAGATTTCTGCTTCTTTGTACCCTGGCTGGCTTTTGAGGCTCCGTCAACCCGCGAAACTGTTGTTTTTTGTACGGCTTGCATTTCAGATCATGCCTGAGGCGACTGAGGCGGACATTTGAAATTGTTTGCTCAATTTACGGGCGGATACGGGCGGATTACGTATTATTCGCTCCCTCACACATTTTATCTTTTTCTTCGTTCTGGCTGTTCATCTGGCACTTCGTTTGTGTTGAATATGGACATGTTCAGATTCCTTGAACCGAAAAACAAAACGCTAACTCACTCTGAACTGCTTAAGGCTATTGAATATGTGACACGGTCTAAGCTTTTGCAAATGTAATTTTAATACTTGCTACCGCCCGACCTCCATGGTAGCTTATAAATAACAACAAACGAAATCGCATATTCACTTAAAACGGGTATAATCAATTTTGCTGTTAAAATTACCCAGCTGATACAAACCAAGACTGAAAAAAGGTGACACATATTGTGAGGCACACTGTATATTCGCTGTTGATTCGCAGGTATCGGATTCGCTGTGAAACTCCCCCATGCCTAGAATACTGTCTGAATGCTTTTCTTTCGGAAGATTTGAGCTTTCGTAGTACTTGAGTAGTGCAGCGAACTGCCATCTAGTCTTAGGAGCAATAACCTTAAGATGGCGATCGATAGCATAGCTCACGGTACTGGAGAAGGTCTAAACTGCAACGTTCATATCGTCGGTGTCAAGAATAACATTCCAGGCGATGCTCAACAAAATGCCGAAAATGGCATTCGACGGGTGCTCAACCTCGAGCGTGAGATGCAAAGCGGGATGCAGATGAGCCGTTTTAACTAAAACGGAAGGAGCTACAGATACCCTTGGTACCTGTTCAGAGTTGCTGACAAAATAGAGATTGAGAAGCTTGCCATTTTGTTGGTAACGTAATTGATTTACCGGAGAAGATTAGAGGTGTAGCTATCGTGCATTCTGAGATTACCTGCATGGATTCAAGATGCATTAGTGTATGGGTACCAAAATCGATTGCCCGACGCGCACCATTTTCAGGTCTATTTTTTTCTTAGGCAGGATTGAAAATCTGCAACCAGACACCTGAAGAACTCAGGGTGTGGGGATGAGGGTGCCAACTCCTCGACCCACTAAAAACCCACCCGTACCTTAGGCCCTGGACCCTCCCCGGAATCACCTTTTGGTATTAGTTTGGAGAGGGGACAGTTGTGCTTGTTAAGCACACACTATGTCTAACTACTTAGGGCTTTAGAAGTTAGGTGGTCCGTTGGTCGTTTCGCCATTTTTGTTGGAGATCAATGACAATCTGGCAAGCTGCTGTGCATACCGGGTCCCAGATGCCCCAGCCTTGGCACATCTGCTGGACCAAATTATCCGGAGTCGTGTCGTGATCGCTTACAGATATCATGCCGGATCTTGCGCCGTCGAATCGAGGACATGCGAAGAACACATGTTCCGCAGTTTCCTCTATTCCCGCGCACTCGGTGGATGCGGAGGACTGTGCATGCTCATATTTGTGCAGATATTGTCTCAAACAGCCGTAGAGTTTCCATTCCCTTTGCCACTTAACCATAGATGCGGCTCTAGTGGTCTTTCGAATACCTCTTGTACCACGTTGTTCGAAGCACTCTACAACCTCTTTTCTGACAAAGCCTATTGGCATCATCCCCGATAAAACGCATACCGCGTCGCGTGATACAGTTTGGTATGTACTAATCACTCTTAGGTACATAAGCCTGTGCGTACTCTATAGCTTACTAGTGAAGCTCTTGGTTCTCGAGGCGGTGATCCATGTCGACCCGTCGTACCTAAGTATGGACAGGGCAGCAAAGGCCGGGAGTTTACGCTTGCTTCCTTGCACCGCCGAGCTATTTGACATCATGCGGTATAACGCCGATATAGCCATAGAGGCTTTCTTGCAGTAGTAATCGACGTGACTGACAAAGGACAGCTTATCGTCAATCACGTCAATAACCCCAACATACCTCAAAGACGTCTTCGATTCGATTGTGCAGTTACCTGCACTGATTGTCGCATGTTGCTCCGGTTTTCGGTTATTTACCACTGTGACCTCAGTCTTATGGTGGGCTAGCTCCAGTTTCGTGGAACTCATCCAGCTCTCCACAATACCAATGGAGTGCGAGGCCGTTAGCTCGACCTCTTGAATGGATTCACCACATATCCCCAGGGTGATGTCGTCCGCGAACCCAACTATCTTCACCCTGTTCGGTTACTTAAGCCGCAGTACCTCATCGTACATCGTATTCCATAGCACTGGACCCAGAATTTAACCTTGTAGGACGCCTGCGGTGATCTGGACACGTTTCTTGCCGACCTCTATGTTCTATACCAGTACGCGAATCTGGAAGTAGCCTCCAAGAATCTTGTACAGGAATCTGAAGGTGTTGGCACTCAACTGGCACTATTGACCGCATTTCTCATGTCAAGGGTGACCACAGTAGAACACAGTAGCGTACTCCTCGCCTTTTGCGCTGGATTGCCACTTCAGCCGTCTTGGCGACGGACAGGATGGCATATTTACACCAACGGCTTTCCTTTACGGAAGCCAAACTGGTTGTTCGACAGACCGCCTATACCCTCCGTGTATTTTGTCAGTCTGTTGAAGATTACTCTTTTGAGCACCTTACACGTTGTAGCCAACAGACATATAGGTCTATATACCGGTGGATTCCCAGTCTCTAGTAGCAACACTAGGGTTTGAATTTCCAGGCGTCCGGAAAGACGCCCTCGTTCAGACACATTTGTGGAAACATTTTGGGACCGAGCAAGATAGCCGTCTTGTTCACCTTTAGCGACTTTGCTATCGCAATGAGTTTTTTGCTTGTCACCGTCATCTCGTGGCCGTCCCCCGTTGTCAGTGCCCAGTTTAGGTCTAAGAAATTAAGATCGCCTATCACTATTATCTAGTCCACAGCATCTCTGTTTGATTAACACAACATCACGCGTTTTGTCCGGTGGAAGATATTATACACAAATTAATAGCTAGAGTTGTTCGGTGCTGGCCCAGGATGTATTCTGAATAATGTGTGCCTTGAAACGCCGATGAACAGCAATGAGTACTCCTCCTTCAGACAACTTGGAACTGTTGCTAGGGTTACGGTCAGTTCGGAAAACTTCATCACAGGTACCTAAAAGTTGACTCAATGGGCTCCGTTCATCTGAGCAGGCGAGCATTCTGGTAGTAGACCTGTAGATCTGAGGTTGCAGGTTGTATGCCCACTTCTGAATTCCCCAATTCAGGTCCAGGGCGAATGAGATGGCTGGAGCACGATGAAAGACAAGGTCTTTGCTGGTAGACTGAAGCAAGCTGGTACTCAACTGACATTGGGGTGGAAAGAGCTTCCAAAACGCATTGCAGAATGCAGTCAGGTGATGAAATGCTGGGGTTATTGATGACAGGATGATCAATAGAGCGGCTAGCGGATGATACTTGATTAACAAAATGACAGGAGCCACCAACAGGACTGAAAATATGATAGTCTTTAGCGACAGGCGCTTGTTGATCATCACGAACAATGTCGGGGGTGCAGATCAAAACTGAAGAATAGGCAACACCACAAAAGAGCTGAAGAACATGACAAAATTCATGTTTTTATCGGCCATGGCTAAGCTTCCAGCCAACTGCTATTGGTCACCTTGGAGGATGGTAAAGCATGTTTGTTTAAATCCTTATATCCATAGGATTTAAGGATTATTTGTCTTATTGGATTATCTTTGGTATTATTATTATTAGTAGGATATGTTGGTGAAACCTATGAGATGCATAGATCTTCTTCATCGTGTCCTGTATATTCTGAAACAAATTGAAACTAAATTTATTTCATATTGGCAATCCGAATTTTAAATTATGATTCAGGACTTGAATTGAGCCATAGTTGATGCTTTAAGCTCGTTTACCTCCAATAAAAACAAAAAAAAAACAAGAGAAAAAAAAAGCTTTTGCTTTAACTTTTCTATTTAAAATTTTCCAACCACGTTGTCTTCCGAAAATTTTTAAAACTTTATAAGATAAAATTTTGACGTATAATTCTTACTGATATCTCCTTCCGTTAGCGAGAAATTAACTTTTTTCTTATAAAATTACACCCTTTTCAAATGTTTTTACTTAATTTAATAAAATAACTTATCTCCGGTTTTCAGACATGATATGCAATAATAAAAATCTTTTCAAATGCCGTCAAGAAATGTTTTTTAGTTTGCCCAATTAAAAACACCAGCATTTGGAAAAGGCCTATTTTGTTTACAAAAATCATAATAACTTTTGTTTTTCATACGATAGAGACAATTTCAGCACACCGAGAGTAGTAACTTTTATTGTTCAAGAATCAATACGGAGACAACTTTGCTGAAAAATTTGAAATAAAAAACTTACAGCAAAACAACTGATTTTTTAGGGACACCCTAAGCT
This sequence comes from Aedes japonicus, assembly GCA_034211315.2. Taxonomy (NCBI): domain Eukaryota; kingdom Metazoa; phylum Arthropoda; class Insecta; order Diptera; family Culicidae; genus Aedes; species Aedes japonicus. The sequence continues at coordinate 298,618 of JASCZW010005340.1, forward strand.
ACGTAGGAAAAAATGCTCTGATTCGGTCATATCAAAAGGTACAGAATAAATTTAATCATTAAAGTTGCTTGAAATTATTTAATCTACAACTTTTTCGAAAAGTGTATGTTTTTATTTCTGCAAATGAAAAAGTAAGATTTACGATTTCTCGGAAAATAAGGACCACCCTAGTTTTCTTTCACATCAAAAGAGCCGTTTTTATTAAAAACAACTTTGCGAAAGACAATTTTGCTCCAAAACTTCAAACTCAGGCTGAAAATGTAGCTTTCCAGCTAAATTCGCATTCTGGACCACTGTGCACTTGAATTTGACTCGCTCTATCGAGCCTTTTTTTCTTCAACGGCTCGGAACATGAATTTTTCGTTTTTTGAATGCCTGAAGTTTCAAATCTTGTTTTAAAATGTTGTGCATGGACGTTTTTGACACATTCATATCGGAAGCCGAAAGGATCGCCGAGATTTTCACCGGATCTATTGATCTCAATCGTTCACTAAGCAAGGTCTACAAGATCTCTTCCGGTTATCAATGAGAAAGTTTCACGGTACATTCTGATAGCTCGATAAGTGAAATCGGGGTCTTTAAGATCTCTTAAAATGGTACCTGGGAGCTCATCCTTCAAAAACTTTTCAATCGCCGCGTCACGAAATAGCTCCATAGTTTGCCAAAGAAAGACATTTAATGGAAACAAACTAATATGGGCTGGTGGTTCCAGTGTTTTTTCGATGATTTGGCAACGTGTCATCATCTGAAAGCGATATTGGAATGCAATCGATATTGTTCTAGTCAATTGAACAGTGCCGTCATCTTTTTTTTCGGAAGAAATATTTCAGAAGTTATTTAAATGAAATGAAGGGGAGCTGAGAAATAATTGAAAATAACTAGTAAAGAGCATCACATCACATCACACAGATGATTGTCGTCCAAAATTGGCCAATTAACATAACCACTTCACATGTTTTGAAGGCTTGAATCTCAAAAACTACAATCCAATCATTAATCAACTGTTTGCTACAAAGCAGCTTAAATTGTGATTGAATTTTGCCTTGTGAAATGTTCTATAGACTCTTCCAGAAAGTATAAGCACACTTTCAAAATAACAAAAAAGTCATGTTTTTTTGTGTTAATAATTTTATTTGGCAAATCATATTTGTATTTGTGTTTTATATGATATTTTACTCTCGTTTAATCAAAATATTTATTCATAGCCAAGACTCCTAACTTTTCCTCGAACATGACATATTAGCTTCTGCACAGTGGTACTTTCCACCGTTTTGACCACTTTTGGTCAATCTTTTTCAAAATTTTGGATGTCGACCGCTGGTTTTATGAATTTTCGAAGCTTTTCTTTTGTTAAAGCCCAAAAAGTCTCGATTGGCTGTGCCTCCGGGCAATTCGGCGGATTCATGTCTTTCGGCACGAGCCAAACATTTTGACTTTTGTGCCATTCTAAAGTGTTCTTTGCGTAATGACATGACGTCAAATGACGCCAAAACACTACTTTACAGTCGTGCTGCCTGATCATCGGCAATAATCGCTTCTGGGGACATTCCTAAACGTATTTCTGAGTGCTCATCGTCTCCGTTGTGATGTACGGACTAGATGTTTTACCACACTCGCATATTGCCTGCCAAACCATAACCTTCTTACCGAATTTTTCGGTAAAAATTGCATTTTCCCTGATCTTTTTATCGATATCCGGACTAACAGGACCAGATTTCCGGCGACTCTTCAGAGCATCTTCAAAGGTACACTGTTTTCTATATTTTCGAATTGCAGATCGTACCGCTCCGACGCTTACACCCTCTTCCTTGGCCAATTTTCTCAAGGAGAATCCGCTCACAGTACTTTTTCGTTGGCCCGGAGTAAGACCGCGCATTTTGATAGGTAGCACAAAACTGAGCACTTTTTTTATGCTATTTCATTCAGAAATGTGCAAACAAAAGGACGTAGCCAAAACATGTTGAAATAGTTCATTGTATTCAAAGTGACCGTTAAAATAAGGTGTGCTTATACTTTCTGGAACAGTCGTTAGTTCCGAAGTGCCAGCTGCAAATCACAGAGTGTCACAGAGTGGCTGCACTTTGCCGGCCTAGCAGTCTGTGGAGCGTCTTTATGTCGCCACACACTTGATCCATTCATCCTGCCCGTTTTGCGCCTCCTCATCTTGTACCTTTCGGTTCGTTTTCCAGAACCATTTTCACTAGAATGTCGTCCAACATACTTACGAAATGCCCAGTCTATCGTAGTCGACCGAAATTTGCGCTGTGGACGTTGGTGTGAAGGTTTTCTCAATAACTCACGCAATTCGAGGTTCATTCGATCTTTGGTCTATCTTAGCGTTCTTCGAAGTTGAAAGTAAATACGGTTTCCTGCCATAATGGGTCTCATAGATGTTAAATAGTATATTTTACCGGATAAAACCGTACATGAGCAATTCATGTACAAAAAAACCATGTAGTACTCCCTTAGTTGATTTAGTTTGATTGAGACAAACACCGGTCTCAAATCGATGTCGTGAATTCAGTAATCAAACGGAACTTACCAGGCAATCCCCACGTGGCTTGGAGCCCACAACCTGCGCGCTGTCTCACCGAACATGTTGCTTGGTATTGATGTGAAGAAAGTAATAATATAATTTAATCTACGAGCAACACATGTCCGTACTTAAGACAAAATAGCCACCTGAATAGTCAGAAACGACCAACAGTTGGATGTCAAGTAATATTGACGATGTTATAGCACGATTGCAAGCTTTATTGGCACACAATTAATAGGTGCTTGACACGCCATTTCTTCCATTTCACTCACTAATTCCGTCGACCATTCACCAGCGATTGCTGATGGTTAAACCGAGCAAAACGAAAACTATTGACCTGGTTCTTTTTTTCATATGATGGCTCTTCAACGTTAATGTCTCCCGCAGGACTAAACTAGAATCATAAACTCGCATGAACGTAGAACGGTCTCAAACATGCATCCAACGATGTCACGAGCTCACATTTTTGGACTATTAAACATGTTTTTTTACATAACAACTATCATAAGGGTACAACACCTAAGAGATTCCCGTTCGAAGCAAACAAAAGACAAATGTGTTGCTTGATTGACACTTGACAGATTACCTCCGATGCTCACCGTCACGCTTATCATGATTAATACCGAACCCCTTGCCAGGTATCTTCAATCCGAAATAACAAAGCCGGGGCCAAAGTTGCTAACCGGTCTCATTAAACAAATTGCAATCACAGGAGCCCAGAAAAAAAAACAAGCCCCATTTCATCCGACCAGTCAGACGGCTTCGATAAGAGTCCAATGGAACCATTATTCTTATTGAAATCCGATAAAATCTCCACTTTACCCTGGGCTGTTGCCGTCTCTGCAAGACAAACAGGTAGCCTCTGTAGCACAAAAACGACATCGCAATCGGAAACGAGCCCAGGAGGGACAAAAATGAATGATTACAGCTGTAATTAAAAGAGACATCCTTTTCTTCGGAAACTGCTCTGGAAGACATCGCAACGTTGTGGAACAAATAAAACGATATTTGATCATTATTTAAATGACGAAAATTAAATCCTTCCTTCGATACTGGCCGGTTGGATTCGGTTGGAGAGCGGCCACTTCAAAGGTGTGAGGTGAGGATGAGTTCAGCGTTCTTTCAATCGATGATTGAGAGCTTTGTGAAGGATAGAAGGTACAATTTATTTTTCTGTCTTGGGGAGTCGTATTTTTCTTTTAATTTGATTGCTTATTCTAAAGTTCTCTTCAGAATGAAGGGACTTGTATCTAATATCAGCTAAGTTCTTCCTTTTCTCAGCGTGGAGCCCGTCTCACAGAATCATCAATAACTAAAGACTGTATTCTATGAAATTTGGACACACGCAATTGTTCGTAACTTTTTAGCGTGTGGGTAAAAATTATTGAAATTTTAACTGAATGTATTTCATCATGTTGTGTCAATTGTGTTATGAGTTTCTTGAAAATCGGTCGAGCGATTTCAGTGATAGCTTCGAATGAAGAAATAGTGCACCAACAAATTTTGGGCACTCACTTCAAAACCCCAAACGCTTCTCATCGATGGATCGGAAAACACCTCGGAATCACACATTCAACCATATCTCATGTGATCAAAACGTCCAAGGACCGTAAGACAACCAAGCGGAAAAATGGTAGTGGCAAAAAACGTGGCACATCAAATCCGGAGAAGGCCAGGATGACATTGAACCAATTTAAGCGTTATCCCAACATTTCGATCAGGGATGTTGCGAAAAAGGCGAAAGTTTCAGTTTGTTTTGTGCAGAAAACAATGAAACGTTCTGGATTACATGTGTACACGGTCCAGAAGGCACCAAACCGGAGCGATAAACAGAACTCGGTGGCCAAAACTCGTGCAAGAAAACTGTACATGGAGTGGCTCACAAAACCGTCCTGCATCGTGATGGACGATGAGACCTACATTAAAGCCGACACCAAACAAATGCCAGGACAGGAACATTACGTCGCCACCTCTACGTTGGCCGTTCCGGAGAGTGTACGGAAGAAGAAACTGTCGAAATTCGCCAAAAAATTCCTTGTCTGGCAAGCGATCTGCGGATGTGGCAAAATGAGTCCCTTCATCACCTCTGGGACCGTCAACGGACAAATCTACAAGGACGAATGCCTCCAAAAACGACTTCTGCCCTTCTTGAGATCTCACGATGGCCCGATACTGTTTTGGACGGATTTGGCATTTTGCCACTATGCCGTCTTAGACTGGTACAAAGATAATAATGTAGTTTTTGTACCAAAGACGTCAACCCTCCAAACACTCCGGAACTTGAGTGAACCCAAATGAAACATTTTGGGCAATCATGAAGGCAAAGCTCGTTAAAACTCCAAAACTGATAAAAAATGAACTTGAACTAATGAAAGTGTGGTTAAAAGTATGTAAGTAAGCAAGTCGGTCCTATCATTGCTCAAAATTTGATAAAAGGGGTCAAGGCAAAGGTGCGGACATTTAGTAGTATTTTATTTCCAGAAAGTTTGAAAAGAATCGGGCTCAAGGAAAATGTTTGGTGTGTCCAAATTTCATCGAATACAGTCTTTAGCTGTTGTTACCGTCTCGCCAACAACATATAGACTGTTCTGATAATTATAAATACATGGCACCTTCTAGAGAGATATTGAACAAGACACTCGAAGTCCCCTGGGTTGTTCGCTTGACATCTTCACGCTGTTTTGCACACCGTCCACAGTTATTTTATCATTCTTAGAGCTCCCCATGGGAGCCGTTCTTGCCCATGACTTTCCATAACCCGTTGAACTTGTCGAATTTCTTGTAGATGGGGTATATGACCGTTTCCTTCCTCTCTTCTGTTAGCTGTGCTGACTCCTAAAATTGGATTATCGGCTGGTGCAGACAAATAGACAGCTATATATACTAGATGATTTATTGTTCTTTGGTGTTGGATGGCATTCCTAACGTGGGAGCGTGTTCAAAATCTCATCGGCCATATTGATGTGGCCATTACTTCCGCTATTTTGGTCCTCATTGTCTATGTACTTCGCGCCATTCAGATGTTCGTCAAAATGCTATCTCCACTCACGTCCGTCCCTCAAGATGCAATTCTTATCCCTGGACATTTCGGTTCGCTGTACAAAGCCTTTGCGGGAAGTTTTGAGCTTCTGGAAGAACTTTCGTGCTGGTTGAGATTGGCGCAGATGCTCCTAACACTCCACTTCTTCCAGGTTGCGTATTTTCTCCCGGAAAAGGCGGATCTGCTGTTTTCGTTTTTATTTGCAGCGTTCCACGTTCTGCTGCGTTCTTTTCCTCCTAAATCTCTCTACACTCCTCGTGAAATCAGTAATGCCGTCGACTCAGTTCGACGTTTCCAAAGATATTCTCAGCTGCGATGTTTATGACTGCTTTGAGTTGCTCATCCATCAACGCAGCCTAAAAATGCTGTGCTTTCGCAGTGGCAACATTCAATTGTTTCAGTCACTCTAAGTACCGTACATTGTTTATGACGGAGACCAGTTTAACCATCACCAGGTAGTGATCAGAGTCGGTATTAGCGCCACGATAGGTCCTGACGTCGATAATATTGGAGAAGTACGGTCCATCAATGAGAACGTGGTCGATTTGTGATTCTGCCTGCTGTGCGGATCTCCATGTGTAGTGACAAAGAAGGCTGTGCTGAAAGGCCATGTTCTTGGAGGCCGCAAAATCAATTCTCGAGTACTTTTTGAAACAGACGTATCTGATTTTGTAAACAAAGAGGGGAAGTAAGATTCAAACGTTAAATTCTTGAAACCCTTAGCACTTTCTTGCAAACTAGAGCCAGCAATACAAGGAATAACATTTCCCTAACATTATGGTGATGCATCTTTCCGTGAGGGTGCTGAGAATTTTGAGAAATTTACGTTTGAATCTTACCTCCTCTGTTTGTTTACAAAATCAGATAAGTCTGTTTGAAAAAGTACTCGAGAATTAGTCAGCTGCTGAGCGCTGAAATGTCGGTCTGAACTCCTCTTCCTGGCCAACATGAACATTTAGATCTCCTATGATGATCTTGATCCTCAACCTGCACATGATTTTTTGATTTTCCATCAACCGATCACGCGCATCTGCATATCGCCCATCACACTGAAGGCTATTCCCAGCTCGCGTGTGTTTCCGCAACTCTGATAGATGATATGATTACCTCTAAACGTTCGCAGCATGAATCCCTTTCAACACACTTCCTGCAGCGCTACGATGCCGATACCACGGACTTTCGATACATCGGAGAGTATGCGTGTGCTTCCGATGAAGTTAAGAGATTTGCAATGCCGCGTGCCGAGTTTCCAATCACAAGTTCTTTTTTATTTCTGTGGTCTTCATCAATTGTTCCGGTCAGTTTTACCTTGTGGACTTTCCGTTGCTATATTTGCTTACGGTTTGGTGGGCCTGACATCAACCCTTTACTTTGCGGAGTATAGGAGCTTACTTTCCTGGATGCATTTACATGGATTTACAGGATATTCAAATTCCCTCAGGAGAGAATCGCAGTTCCGTTGGTCATTGAAACAGAGAGAGGTCATACTTACTGAGTCCAGCAATTGAACTGCTACATTATTTTAACATTCATTATTATGTTGCTCTTGAAACTGCATTGGACGACCCCTCAGTAATCTTACCAATCAGACCAAGGCCGGTGTGGCCTCTGCTGTACACAGAGATTATCTCCATTGTATTCGGTCCTTGGCTGTACCTCACCAGCCTCGCAGTATGCGGAAACCCGCCGGTCGCCTTCTACTTAATCGATTCATCTCTCAAGAATCATTCTAACTGGGCTGTCGTGCAACATTTTTACGACATGTCCAGCTCATCGTAGTCGACCGATTTTAGCAATGTGTACGATCGGAGGTTCTCCTAGCAACTGATGCAATTCGTGATTCATTCGCTTCCTCCGCGTTCCGTCTTCCATCTGTACTCCACCGTAGATCGTACGCAGCACCTTCCATTCAAATACAATAAGGGGACGCGATGTTTTGTGGCCGTAGGGAACTACCGGTCTAATTAATGTCTTGTGGATGGTCAACTTTGCGATCATAGCGTCCTATGGAGTCCAAGGTAGGCATGGTTACCAGCCATAATGCGCCTTTGTAGTGGTCACCAATGAGCTCAGATACACGAATTCGTCTACTACCTTGATTTCGTCACCGTCGATCTGAACTCGTGGAAGAAGACTAACATTGTCTTTTCGTGAGCCTCTACCCTTAATGTATTTTGTTTCCAACGCATAAATCACAAGCCCAATCCTACCAACTTTGGCCTTAGGTCTGATGTATATTTCCACCATAGTCTCAAAGTTACGTACTGCGATATCAACGTCGTCGGTGAAGCCAAATATTTGGATATACTTCCTGAAGATTGTGCCACTCGTGTCTATCCCAGCTCTTCGAATCACACCCTCCAATGCAATGTTAAACAACAAACACGACAACTCATCGCCTTGTCGTAACCCTCTCCGAGATTTGAAGGGACTCGTGAGTGTCCCTGATACTCAGACGACACACATCACTCGATCCATCATTGCTTTGACCAACCGCGTCAGTTTTTCCGGAAATCCATATTCTTGCATAATCTACCATAGCTGTTCTCGATCGATTACATCATACGCTGATTTGAAATCGATAAAAAGATGATGTGTGGGCATGTGATATTCGCGACAATTCTACAGCCGTGGCCGAATCGCGAAAATCTGGTCCGTAGTAGCGCGGGCACCCATGAATACCACTTGATATTACCTCACGAACTCCTTTGCAATTGGTGACAGGCAGTGGGATAAAATTTGGGAGGGCAACTTGTAGGCGGCGCTCAGTAGTGTGATTGCATGATAATTGCAGCTTTCCAGCTTGTCGCCCTTTCTAAAGACTGGACACATTATTCCTTCTATCCAATCCTCAACTAGTAGTATAGATCATAATTAATCATGATTCCCACCACCGGCACACCACACCCGGGTAACCACCACATCTTACCAGGGAGCACCTTTTTTGTTTTTTTTTCTCGGTGCTTGCATGATCACTCGTGCCATCGAACAATAGATAACCGAAACTTTAGATAGCGCGCTATCCCCGATAACAAAATAATGCCCAATAAAGCATCAACTTAACCGTTGGCAATCGATGCTCGAAGCTAACTCGCTCAAATTTTTCCTTAAATTTATGATCAAAATTTGAAAATGAACAGATAACTTCAAATAATAATAATGCTTATGAAAGTGTTCTATCAAAAACGATGGGACCATTGATATAACAAAAGTAGCGGATTGACAAGTAGCTGATTTCTGGAAAGTCTGAGCTTTTTAGTAGAATACCTGTAACTAGAACATGAGAAGCAAGATTAGTAATTTCCATTTAATTCCAACTACCTTCATTGCTTATCTTGACAGATACGCGTATTTCGTTTACAATGTGCAGACTTTTTCAGTGTCTGCTCATTGTAGACGAAAAACGCGTATCTGACAAGATAAACAATTTAGGTAGTTGAAACTAAATGGAAATTACTAATCTTTTTTCTCATTTTCAAATTAAACGGCTGATCTTATTCCAAAAAATACAAATGCATCATGCTTTGTAAAACGGGGTTTCATCTATAAACCGAATTGAATTAAAAAAACTTTTCTAAATGAATTTCAGATTCGGTCCTTCAAATTATTAAAACTATCTTACGATTTTTGCAACTATATTGTCATATATACAAAGGTAATTCTTTGTACGGCCCAAAAATGGCAATAAAATCAGTTCGTTACACATTCTCAAATGCTCTGCCGACACTATGTTGCAATTTTCATGCAAACTACAATATTTACTAAAACCCTTTACAACGCATTCTACGCTCCCCATAGCAAAACGCTTGAAATAAAAATCCAATTAATTTCCAACGTTATTACACATAAGAAAGATTATCTACCGAGGGACGACAAAAATTAAGGCGGCGAACATCCGCCGAGCTTTCAGCTCCTAATTTCAACATCGCATGAGATTTCCGTCGTAGGTGAACAAACTGGCAAAAGCGAGAAGATGGAACGCAAGTCATCTAAATCTGTTTCCCCCCTTCCCCAGGTGTGCTACCTGATATCCTTGAGCAGCACTCCGTTCTACAAGGCTGGAATGAGATCCCCACTGGGGACAGCTTGACTATGGAATGGAGCACACAGCCTTGCTGCCGCCGCCGCCACCACCGTTCACACAGAAAAGGGATTAAAATTACGAAATAAATTAAAGTAATGAGCCTTTGAGCTTGTTTGTACCTGATTCCCAACTAGCAGTTGCAGCAGTATGGCGCAAGATGCTGGGAACTTGTGGCCCGGCTTGTCGTTCGTCTTCGTTGGTAAACATCAAGCACTAATGGGCTGTACAATCTCTGTCGATGTTCAACACGTGCCCGCTGACGACAGTCGACCTTTAAGATTCGTCTTAGCTGCAAGGCCAACGGCATCGGAGTTGGGACGAACAACAGGTGACTCCGACGATTCTATACACCCACGCACGCACTTGAAACACTTACCGTCTTCGGGGAAGAAAATATCATCCATCCGAGTATAACAGCAAACAGTTGATTCTCCGCAGTGTCTTCTGGCTTCTGGTATGTTTTCTTTTTTTTCAGACGACGACGAGGACGATAATAAATTGCTTTCTTATGGGGTGCAACTTTTCCACACGTGAACCATTTTACTGAATGTTTTAACAATAGATAAATATATCTAATGAATCTGAATCCTAGAATCACTAAACCTATTAAAGTGTTCCGTTCACCTTGCTACTAACAACAAGTGCTTATACCTTCTACTTTTTTTTTTCTTTTCTATTGCTCTGTGGTTGGCGGTTGTCTCATTAATTTTTACCACTGCTTGTGAGCGACCCTTGATGTCATATGGCGCAAACGGGACGATACCAAGGAGGGAGTCAAAGAAGAGCTTCAATTTAATATTTGAAGCTATAATTACGAATAATTAGAAAAAAGGGTGTTCAACTGCACAACGTTGAAGCCAGATGAGCAATAACGGACTTAGGTGCAGGAAGTACGGCTTTGCGTAATTTATTAAATTCAGCTTTCTGTTGTGAATATCAACACCGATGAATTTCACGAATCTCTCATGATTTTTAATGCAGAGTTTTTGCATATCTTTCTGATTTTTCCGTATATCTAGTTTATTATCAGCTCTGAGCTAAGCGGTCAGAGGTACCTCTACCGAACTTTTTTTTAGTGATAGAACGATTGTGCTGCGAGAACACCTACGCACAGAGATTTGAAAAAAAAACTGCGCAGTTCTTTGGGCATTCCGTAAATCGAACCCAGCCACTTCCATCACGGTCTTTCTATATCCCACTTGCTCTAACACTTGTACAACTATACTTATAACTTCCAATAAGTAGTCTTTATATGGAAAATGAGCTCGTCATAGAATTCCCATGTGATTTAAGGTGTCGGTTTATAGGTTTGGTCCAAGTCCTTAATTGGTAGTGCTTTCTTTGAGCTGCCTGAAACAGATCCTGATGTGAACAATATTTTCTAGAGTACTTGATAAAACAGCAACTGTACTTCTGCTCAATATCCAAAATAGCGTCAGATTCTCAGAACTGCCATAATCACATCTTTCCCAATCCAAAATTGCCCATCTTGTTGCATGTTTAACATATTTATCTAAGACGGATGGAAACCATCTTGGATTTCAAAATGAAGTGAAACTGAAGTTTGTGTTCCTCGGAACATGTCCAGATGTGTCCAAAGAGGTTCTGGATACTTAATATAGCCTGCATTGTATATCAAGGGTAGAACGATCAAAATTTGGTCCAACATCATTAGGTGCACACTGATTAGTTTATTATATGAATGATCCATCTTTATTTCCTTTTTAAATTCATCATCTGCAAAACACAGGAAAATTATTTGATTAGGCCTCCGACTTTTCAAATCAGTTGGGGCTTTACGTTTAACACATTCCATCAAGTTTAGTACCGCTGTTATATCCTTATTTGGTGCTGATCGCCAATTTGCCTTGAATTGTTTATCACTTCCAATTGTTTTTTTTGTTGAGATTTTTGAGATTTCTCCTTACGATTGCCCAATATTTTTCAATAGGACGCAGTTCCGGCGAGTTCGGAGGTTTTTTTTTCCTTGGGTATGATTTGCACTCTATTGACAATATACTATTTGTGAGCCATTTTTCCGGAGTGGCAAGAAGCGAGGTCAGGCCAAAACAGCACGGAACAACTATGTTTCTTCAAGAAAGGCAATAAGCATGACATAAGTGTGGCATTGTGTTTTGCTTATCATCTCGATTTGGGGTCACTGTAACCTTATATGTTGACAGTCTGGCTCGTTTTTTGCTCTTTACACTGATGTGTGGGATTTTTTCAATTTGTTTCTGATATCTCTGATGGATAGTTTGGGATTGCGTTTGAAAATGCTGGCCACTATTCTATCGGTCGTTGCGGATTACTGTTTTTAGGTTCCTGGCAGTCACCAGACGTTTTCCGAACACTTTTGTAACATTCGTCACGGTTGTTTTGGCAATTTTAAGTGATTTTGCCAAGTCGACCTGGGAATAATTTGGAATTTGCTTAAACGCGTGCAACATTTTGATACGCTGCTCATCTTGCTCTAACGCCAATTTGACAACTGAATAGAAAACGGCAAAAACATTAAAGAGTCAACGTTTTGTACGCATACCCTTCAAAATGAGAGGTGTTCAAGTATATTAAAATTACTACTAATTAAAAAAAACTACGGTGTATTTGAGTTGATCAAGTTTGACCGATCCATGCTTTACTATCGTATAGTCATGTAATCTGTGGTCTCACATGATGTATTTTGGTCCAAGTCCGAAACTGGTCACTTGTTTTTAACTTTTCCTGTGAATTGGGGTGTCTTGGTTTACATGTACACTTCCCGGAACACGCCTAGGTGTGGCCTGGAATATCAAAAAGTTTACTATAGATTTTATTATTAGATTCTCATATAGTTTGAGGTGGTCATCACGTAAACAACAAGCGGACAATGGTGTATCCTGCCAGCATTGAAGTTGCAGCCCCTCTATCATTATGTAGGTAGTACAACCATGGTTAAGTAGCCAACTGAAGACTTTACCAACCAAGAAAGTCAAAAGCAGAGCACTTTTACAGCAACAGACCCGGCGTCAAACAAAAGACAACAATTGGAAAGTCAGATCTTGAAACGTAAGAACTTTGAATGAACCTGCGCATGTTGGGCTTCGGGCTTGTGAGCTGCAAAATATCAGCGTGAATGTGGCAGCTATCCAAGAGATACGCTGGTCCAATCCCGGAGAACGCAAATGGATTCCATCGCCAACCGCCCATCCCGAGCAGTGGAGCCCCCCCCCCCCCCCACCTCGCCAAAACATCATTTAAATACCACATCGACTACAGGGGCGTCGACAGAGCAAAACGTGGTGTCTTTATAGTGATCGAGAAGCAGATGAGCGAGTTATTTGGTGGCAACCGATAAGCGACCAAATTTGTATGTTGAGAATGAATGGCAAGCTCTTCCACTATAGTCAGATCAGCAAAATTGCGCTAACAAACGATAAGCCCGATGACACAAAGGACGAGTTCTATGAGAGCCTAGATTAGGGGTACGGAGAGAGACCAAAACAGGATATCAAGATAATCGTTGGAGACGCTAATGTACAGATCGGGAAAGAAACTTCTTCCTACGCGACATTGTACTGGAAAGTCTTCACTCCATCATCAATGATATCGGCCTGCGGTTTGTGACCTTCACTGCTGCTAGAGAGACGGCAATCAGCAGTATCTACTTTGCATATAAGAATTAACCTGGCAACATCTATCTATTAGACCAGGTGCAGGTTGATGGGCAACAATTCTCAGATATTATTGATTACATGACCTTTCGAGGCCCTAATATTGAGTCGGACCATTATCTCGTTGTCGTTAAGATTCGGGCGCTGTTATCCAAGCGTCATGAATTCCAGAAATAACAGAAAGATACGATTCAATATCCAACGCTTGTCAACGGATGGTGTAGTTGCATAGTACCGCCAGCAGTTAGACGAGCAGTTGAGGAGTATCAACGTTTCTGGCGATGTCAACAGCTTGTGAGATCCTACCCACGAAGCTGTAACCATAAAGGCGCGGGAAGTGATAGGCACTGGTCAACGACGCAGAGAGAAAAGGAAGCATGAAGATAGTGTGATAGCTGAAGCGCAAGAAAGCATAGAACGAACCAGTTCCCGCCATATGCAATAACCGAGCAGGGAAACTGCCGACCGACAAAATAGCGGTGGCTACCAGGTGGAGGGAGCACTTCAAGCAATTGTTGAACGGTGAAAATGGGAATGCAGTGAGAAACAGCATGAACATAGATGATAATGAACAAGCTATGGACCCACCAACCATAGGAGAGGTTACTGTTAGAAATGAGCTGATAAGATGTTAGGCTACGGGGAAGGACAAGATCCCGGTCGAGCTTTTCAAGCACCGCGATGGAGCGTGCCAACCGTTGCACGGCGTCCCTGCTCACATAGACAATCGTGAGATCATGTTAGCAACTGCTTCATGTGGAGTCGAATAGTGGCTGGGAAGGGACCCAACAACACGGAGGTCAAAGATATCAGTCAATAAACATTAAGATGAAGTCACGGCAAATCCGTTCCTCAGAGGTGACCTGAATAGTTCTCCGCCAAACTTGGCGGGACCATGGTTGGACCAAGAGTCATCCGCGCAAAGGAGATGAAGCGTGACATGCTCCCCAAAGTATTCATGGTTTCGGAGCAGCTGAATAGCTAAATAGCTGAATAGACTTTCCATCGACTCATAGCAACGTCATTCAGATTCTGAAACAAAGCTTACTGAGGCTTTGAACGTCCGTGCAGGTTGCTTGTCGGGAGCGTGACAAATTGGAGTTTAAACTACTGCCAAACAGAGGGCCAAAGCAATGGCCAGGTTAGAAAGATGACCTCAAAGCGCACGCAGATGGACAGTCCGGTTCCATCTAACGTTGGAGCAGGATCGTCCAAGCGAGTGAGACAGTCACCCGAAAAAGTGGCACCGGGTTCTACTAAGAAGCGGATGGTGGCCAAGGGCCCCATTGACTACATGAATGTGGCGTCGAGGTTGGCGGAACCAGCCTACCGATTGATAATGGCCGGTCGGAAAGAGGATGGCCTGGCGTCAAGTCCAACCCTAGCACTGACAAAGTCTCAAGCGCCAAGAGCGGCCCAAACGGCTGGACAAAAATCAGGAAAAAACGGAGATAGCCCCAAAAAAGTTCATGTACTCGGAAAATTCAAACGCAATGCGTGGATACGCAAATGAAATGATCCTAGAATTGAAAAGGGACACCATACTGTAGATTACGGCCTATAAAACACTTGCCAAACTAGCCATTGGAGAGGAAGTGCGGGTGCGAGCTCTTGGCACGCATGTGACGTTCCAGTGTTTAAACCTGGATGAGATCACGGAAGCGTGTGAGTCTCAGGGCTATGGAGACCGAAACCTCAACGACCAGTGTGAGTTCAAGATAGCCACAACAGCCATACAGCTGCAGGCACCATCTAGAACCCAAATAGATACGGCTGTCGGTGGCTGAAGTGGACTTGGCTCTGAAAAAAGGCCAATCTCAAATTGGGATGATCAGTATGCCCACTGAGCGGTAGATATGCCTACCAAAAGAACTTTTCAGTTGCCTGTTGAAAGCGGACACATGTCCTGGGAGTGCAAAGGTCCTGATAGGAGTAATGTGGATGTGCAAACCACAAGACTGCGAAACCGGTTGACGAGCATGTAACTGGAGGCCCCGGCGCATAAGAGTAAATAAAATAGCTACACAATGCAGCTAACTCAACTTAACTTGAACCACTGTGAGCCAACTCAGCAACTGCTGTGTCAGGTTGTTAGCAAGTCGACGGGACCGTGGCCCAAGGTTGATAGGCAATTATCTGCTTCTGGATGTTGTATATACCTCAATTGAGACCCAGACAACCCCAAATCGTCAGTGTTCGAGTAATATCGTATATTCCTATATTTAAAGTCAAAGTTGTCATTAATTGTGGACTATATCGTATTATTTTCAAGCTAAATCGTGAAAAGCGAAAATTTTCGACTTATATACGATGTGTCGTTTAGTCATCTTACTGCGTCATGAACAAAATCGGATATACATCGCGAAACTTTTAAGATCCAATTTGTTATTACGATATCAAATCAACTTGTTTAAGAATCAGTGGAGTTTGCACATATATGGGCTCCACTTTTGCACGTTTAAGCCATATTTTTGCATTCTATACGATTTGTTTACTTACATATATGTTTGTACATATATCATGAAAACAACTTTCAATATACGTGCATTTTGGTTGTTTCCAATTGGGCCGATTAACCAGTTTTCACAGATGATCTACAGCGAAGTTGACTGCCGCAAGCCATCGGTTATAGCTTGTAATCTCAACACCAGGGAGCAGAAGTGGGGAAGTCCTCATACCAACCCAAAGGGTTCAGATCTTGCTAGAGACCCTTGCTAGGCTCAACATTAACTAGGTTTACATTGGTACCAAGAGTACCTAACACAGAAATGGAGTGAAGTCAACCATTGACGTAACATTCTGCAGTCCTTGGCTGACGAGTAACTGGATGGTGAAGGATGGCTTCACTTATAGCGATCACTTGGTGGTTCGGAACAGTATCTTCCTCAATACTAGGTAGCGTGTGAAGAGAAGAACATTCACCCCATTCCTCCGCATATGGCAGACATCATACTTCAACAATGAAGTATTCAAAGATGTACTTGAGCGGGGACAAAACATGAACGAAAACCCGTGCGGTGATCAATTTGTAGCGCTACGCTTCGGTGGAAGACGGATGATGTAAAGAGCGCAGTTGGACGTCAAAAAAACGGTGATAAAGGTCAGAAAACGAGCCTGATTTGAGGGTTTGTGTTTCTAACCCAATACGGACCCATGAGATGATACTTAGTGGGTGGTGATGGTCAACGTAGTGGCAACTCCTACCGAGTAATTACCGGAATTAATGCTGGTGATCGTTTGGAGACTATGACCAGTGTTTCAGTATGCCAGGCCATAACGCTGTCATGGTGGTGGAAAGATAGTTGACAAACACACCAAACATCCACAATTACGTGGATGGTACCAACGGCAGCACGAAGGACCGGGCGAAGCGACGCTTACGCATGATGAACTTATTGCCAATAACCAGATGGTATCCCAAACATGGCCATCAAGACGGCTACTTTGCTGATTCCCGAAATGTTCAGGGTATTGAATGCAAAGAGTACAGGTATGCCAACTCCGGGAAAATGTTATTACTCATTCCATATTTGTGTAATGTTTGTCTTCGTCGAGAGGTAGTTCGTTAGCTCGAAGAAATCTTTGGAAAAGGAAAATAAACATCAGGCAAATAAGAATAGGCAACTGGTAGATCATAGGATAACCTGACTATCAGCAGACTTAGTAAACATAAGTGATAAGAAAAGTCGTCAATATAAATCTAAGTTTGTAAGAAATAAATCAGTGTAACTATTGCTCACGGAATACTTGCAGCATGTGTATCCTCACAACTTGAAATAGTTTCCTGACTGCAGAGCACTGACCAAGCAAATCGGACTTTGACAATGGACAACTGCCATTTGAAGAGTTCAGTGACTGTAAGATTGTGGTAGTCGTAATCTTGAATTGCCGGTTGGCATCAGCTATATTACAGATGGCGTCTGGAGATGACTAGAAATGACAGAATCTCATATGACTGCCTAGGACATTCAAGCAGCCAGGTGATCCAATGGCGTATAGACAGACCCACTTGTTGGATACGATGGGTTAGATGCTTGAGAGGATAATCCTCAACAGGATTTCAAAAAGCATGGAGTGTACAGGTGGCCTGAGAAATAACCAGTTAGGCTTCTGGAAAGGTTAATCAACGGTGGATGCCATCTTGTATGAGACCAAGACAGCTAGGATAGCACTCCAGCGTAAGAAGCGTAAGTCACCCTTGACGTGAGAAACGCATTGGTTAGCGCCAGTTAAAAAGCTGTTCCCAACTCGCTTCAACACCGCTGGGTTTCTGGATATCTGTACCTGTATCGGATACTACTTCCTGAATCATGTACTGGGTTACAACTCAGAAGAGGGTCAGAAATGTGTCCAAATTACCGCAGGAGCTCTGCAAGGTTCTATCCTGGGTCACGGTGCAATGGAACACAATCTGTGACAAATTGTAGAGACTAAATTACCCTAACAGGATAGAGATTATAGGTTTTCGCGGACGACATCACCCTTAAGGTCTATGGAGAATCCAAAGAAGCGGTTTGAGTTAAAGGCCACTCCCTCTGTTGAATTAATATATTGGTGTGAATTGGAGCTAGCTCATCATAAAACAGAGGTTATTGTGGTCAATAACAGAAAACAGGATCAATTGGCGACGATTAGTGTGGGTAATTGCACTAACACCTCAAAGCGGTCTCGGAGGCTGTCTTTTATCAGCCACATCAATTACGCCGGAAAAAAGGCTTCATCAGCATTATTCCGCATGATGTCCATTAGTTCTGTAGTGCAAGGGTTCAAGCGGAAGCTACTGGTTAGTGTCGACTCAGGTATGGTGGGCCGCCGTGGGTCATCGCGTTAATTAATAAGAGCTACCTAGGTTAGCTCCATAGTACGCACAGGCAAATGTTACTGAGAGTGGCCTGCGCGTACCGTCACTAGAGTAGCATCTATGGTCAAATGGCAACGCGAATCGAACAACTCCACAAAGGATCAGTGAACCTAACGAATAATTCTTGAGCTACCCGGGTGGGTTGGTTTGTGACCGGTGGTTATCTTGCCCTAATCACGGATGACAATTATACCTTCCTTGATGTAAATCATCAGATCGAGATCATCGGTGGGTTAAATGTCTTCCCACAGCCTACTGCTTACAGCCCTATTTTTAACAAAAATTCAAACGGGAATTCGTTTCATTTCATTGAGGGAGATTCTCTTTCCGGGGTTTTGTGTAAGTCCTTCTGCTTACGGGCTCACTCCCCCGTTTTTGGCCCTTCATACAACGGATTACAGGTATGTACAGTTTGATCCTGCCATTGGGAGGAACTGTACGCCATGGCATGTCCTGCACTGGTGGTTTCCTATCACATCCCATGTAACATTGCCAAAACCATCCAGCTATATTAAGTTTTATAAAAGTTTTATAAACGCCACTGGAAATCAATTTTGTTTCATTATGGTACCAAGAGGTGTTAAAAGGTTTTATATTTTAGTCAGGTCTACGAGAATCTACCCAGCTTCTCTCAAACGATCTTGAAACCTTGTCTTCAAAAATTCCTTCTACTCCTATCAAAGGTTTGTTTCGACTCAATGCACTCGTAAAATTCTGTTTTGAAATGCCGTTTTAGGACTCGTTCATATTATAATATTATGGCTAGATGCAAAAAATTTACAAAAAACCTTTCAATGTTATGCTTATTAAATGTAATGCAGATAAACTTTCAATCAGAAACCAACTTTGACATTTTTTAGATTATCTTATTGAATTCCATCGATTTTTAGGAAATTCATGATTAATTTATCGTATATATTTGTTTAAATTTTGTATAATACATTTTAGATTTCGTCGTGCCGATATCCACTATAAAATTGCATGCACATATGATTTGCAGCATGATACGCTCTATAAAACTCAATTTGTTTTGGATATTTCGCTTTCAAAATAAACATTTCCCGCTACACTTGAACTTTTTTCTTAGATATTATTTACTGTTAAATTAATCAGAAGAGCAGAGAATCGCTCAAAGCAGAACAACAAAAACCAACCACGATATCACAGTGAAGTTTGACAGCTGTGGGCATTTGGTCCTATGCTGGTTTTGATGGCAGTCAATAGGTTTTATGAAGGTTCTTAAGTGCTCATAACATCTTTCACTAGAATTTTTTTTAAATCTTTATGGTCTTAAAAAGGTTTTATTAATTTGTTTTCACAACCGTCTATAGAGTGTGCCACTTTGTACACATTTCGGCTTTCATGATGCATAGAGGATGTGTTGGTGGTCAAAACAGTTTTGAATGTAGTTTTACCAACAAAGCCAGGAGGAGTTCTATACGGCTGGTATAAAACTAACATTGTTACTTGGGATCACATCATCACCGAAGCGGTCTTACATAAATCTCGTAGTTGTGTCCCTGCTATATAACACACCTCTTTTCTTGTGTTCAACCAATCAACAGTTTTAAATATTGTTGAAGCACTAGGATGCGATGATATGGTGCTTCGTTCAAGGTGTCTTGGAGTTTAATTGATATTTATGAATCACTTGATAACGAACATTTTCTCCATAGCTTCTGCTCGTACTCATGTTCCTCTTTCTGCCAACCATTTGACAAACATGATTCATTTTCATCCTGGAACATCCTACGAGCAGAGCAGAAGTTCTTCAGTCAGGGTGTGTTTTTCTAAGAACGGTAGCTTCCGCACGTGGCTTTCAGTGTAGTATTATGAATTATCAAAAGTTGCTTATTAGATGCTTTGACTTCATCAAAATTGACATAAAATTGATATCTATTGTCTAATCTAATTAAGGCTTAAAAAATTAAAAATTTACAAGGATTACGTTTAGGTGTTACATTCATAATTTGTAAGAGTGTAGTCTTAAATTCAACAAACCAATATAGACTCAACCTTCACTCCTAATCAAATACAAACTGTGCTAAATTATACTCGAGATTGCCGTTACAGTCGAGAATTTGCAATAGAATGTTTTCAGGTGCTGATTATTGATAGTAAGGTTACTAGTATTTTTTTTTTCCACCAGAAACTGCAACAAATGTAATGAAAACAAAAGAAAGATTCCTTTATCTGTAATATAACGGATGAATACTACTCGATTGGAGGGGAAAAATTGAATCATGCGCATTGACATTTTGCAAATGAATGCCATCATTGAAACATGCATGGTGCAACGTAGCAGTTTTAATGATGAATAACTGTGTAACAATGCCAATGATTGCATTCAGAACTCTTCAACTCATATATAGAGGAACTGCACAAATACGTGGCGTGTAATGCATTGATGGTTATATAGTTTCTGCCACCAGATTATCATTATGAAACACACATTGAAGCTGCTCAATAGATTGCAATTACTTAATTTATTTTAAAACACTCTCAATTATTGGAAACCGCAAATGCTTTCATCAATATGATTATTATGATTAAAACCCATCTCACACAACAAACAACTCGTCTAGAAAACGGCGCGGCAGTGTTTTTGGTTTTGCCATCCACCGAAAGGATGTGACGGGGCTTTTAGTCGACACAGCGACACCCACGTCAAAAACGCGATTTTAAAAATAGAAACACTATCGAATAAAAGCGTTCGAAGTATCGGTTTGACGCAAACAAACTCAATGTATAGTTGTTCACTCTGCCATTTTGTCATTTGACTGTGTGAGGACAACGCCACGTCTAGTATCAGCTAAAATTTCGGAAGAAGAATTAGGAAAGCACTGATTAAGAATCGATTGAGTTTCATTATTCTAGCACCAGTTACATGTTTACTCGTACACCAAAAAACAACAATAACAAGCGTTGCATCATTGAGTGGAATTTAAATTCTTCCCATGTCGCGTCATCGTCATTCTCAGCAAGTGCAACTTTTCTTGTTCGCAACGTAAGAAGCAACAGGCTGCAACGGATTCGACTCTCCAGAAATTCATCCCGGTGCAGCCTCCACTGGCAGAAGTCATCGATGCAAACAGAAAATCAATTTTGCATTCATGTAACGTTCCGAATAAGGTGGTCTGCATTTTGGCAGAAAAAGTAGAGTTCATACAGCATAAATCATACTGAATAGTTTGTTGCCCCGAACTCCAACCGCATAACTAGCATTCGCAAATTCAAATATTGACTCACAGTTGCATCCCGAACAAGCTTGGTCTGCTTTCCGTTCTAATGGTCCAAAATGAGTGGAGTGGGCGTCAACTTAATCATGTTGAATGCTCACGTAGTTGTGTTGATTGATCATGCGCTTTGATAAACATCCTGATGATTGTGTTATGCTATTATGAAAACATCCGGTTTTTTTCTCCCTTCCAAGCCTGGCGCTGGCTGACCCGCTGTAGGAAAGCAAATAATGCATATTAATGATCTTCTTCCGCTAGGAAGATGAACTGCCATAAAGTGATTAGATTGTTTTGATATGGTCACCCGGTTCATTTGATTCGTTTGTTCTGGGCATGGTGAGTGGAGTTGAATATTTGCCAATATTAATATGCCAATATTTTGTGTTCCATTGATATGTTCCAAGAATATGGGTCAGAACTTTAGCTGTTCTTTTTATAATCTGAAAAATACTCAACTAAAATAATAAAGCGGGCCTAGATTAACGAACAAATTCCCATCAATGTATGGCTCAGCGGCCCTCTATTAGTTCAGCCGGTAAAGGCGTAGCTGCGCATCACCATGCTGGAGGTGGCTGGGTTCGATTCTCAGTCTGGTTTAGGAATTTTTCGTTAAGGACTCTCTGAGCATAGGGTATGATTCTATTTGCCACACAATCTTACTAATGCAAAAATGGTACCCTTGCATCGAAAACTCTCTAATAATAACTGTGGAAGTGCATTTAGAACAGTTGAGAAAGTTGAGAGCAAGCAAGCAATAAGCGAATTGTGAAAGCAATACGCTTGAAATGCTAAAGAAGAAGAAGAAGTACGCCTCAATGGGAGCTGAATTTTCTTACCTCTTCATCGACATGTGTGTTGTTTACCTAGAATTTTAAGTTTTATGGTGTCTTTACAAAATTCGTTGGGAAATTTCAATTTGGACAAGTGATTCAAACATCCTCATCGTTGAAAAAAGGAAATTTGACTCGCCAGATTAAGGTTTTTATCCAACAATTTGCTCTCATTCATATCCAATATTTCAACATTGACTTTCTTAATCGTTAAAAAAAGAAACAAAAAAAAAAAACCATTGCATATT
Source organism: Aedes japonicus (assembly GCA_034211315.2). Taxonomy (NCBI): domain Eukaryota; kingdom Metazoa; phylum Arthropoda; class Insecta; order Diptera; family Culicidae; genus Aedes; species Aedes japonicus. The sequence continues at coordinate 321,109 of JASCZW010005340.1, forward strand.
CGATTCGCCAAATTAAGACTCTTCTTCAACAATTTGCTCTCATAGCTGATATCTTTCGATTGACCTTCTTAGCTCTGTACAGTTTGGATGTCAAGTCCCACGGCAGTTTTCTTCATACAAGGTTTATTCTTATTTAGTAGTGAAAAGCTTCCAAACTAGGCCACAACAGAATATTTTGAAAATGCTTCTTCAAGAACGTTAACAGTTTCTAAGGTTTCTAAGATACTATTCGATACCTACTGTTAGTAGAGAGGTGAAGTAAACTGCGCTGAAAAACTGACGTGTGGATATTTTCTGCAGCGTGAAATTATGTTTCTAAATAAATTTAAATTCTGTGAAAAGAGCTTGAAAAAGTGTACATTTCTTCAGAAAATTCAGAAAACGTGAATCTATGCAGCAGTTTCTTTTTGTTCAGAAGAGGACGTGCCGTGCATACAATTCCATTGATGATAAACCACAATCAGAATTGTTCGAACCTATACAAATGAAGCTTGTAATCGAGGAACAGGATATTTGCCACCGATTATACCAGCTGCATCGTATGGTTGTTTCCAATGAGCCTGTGAAATGGAATAACGGAAAAGAGAATAGACGAGTCCAGGTTGAAAAAAGAAGAAGACACCGAGTGTTGATAAATCTTACAGCTCCTATGTTAAAGTATAGGACGAACATTGTAAACTACAGAATAGGGGCATTATATTAGTTTTATTTGTATTTTGCTGAAAATGTCTTTATTGAGTGGTTTTGGATTTTTCAACCATCATACAAGAAATCACTTTTAATTAAAAATTTCATTTGAATTTATTAAAAGCATTTTAAAATGTTCGTCCTATACTTTAACATGGGAGCTGCCAGATTTATCACCACTCGGTGTCTTCTTCTTTTTTCAACCTGGATTCGTCCATGGATTTTGGCCAGATTAGATCAATGAGTACTTGACAGAAGCAGCCCTGTGAATCGAATACCAATGTCTCCCAACGACCGAACAAATCAACCTGAACGATACATTATGAAATTTGTCAAACGAAACGTATGGTACGAGAGGTCTACGTTCGTTTTATTATTGAATTCTGAAACATATTGTTTAAATCGTTGCACAGTGGTCAAAAAGTCGGTTTTAACGCTCTTAACTCATAGCTCCCTACATAGTGGAGCTAGAGGGATGGCGTCTTTGGCAAAGTTGCTAGATATGACAAACTTCATATTTTGACGGCATGACTTTTCTGAACAACCCCTCACTTTTAAGTGAGATAAAAAAATTTGTGAGATAAAAACTTTTTTAGGATTTTCAGATAGAAAAATGCTGTCTTCAGCAAAATTGTAGAAAAATTCAATACAAACAACTTTGGAAGATATAAAAATTGTATGTTTCATCCAATAGATAGATAGAAA